>CDHK01000001.1:4619585-4658073 GCA_001048715.1 Penicillium brasilianum | reverse complement strand
TTTATATAAATAGATTCTATTAATAGATTCTATATTTAAATAGAATCTCTATAGAATCTCTATAGAACTATAGAACCATATGATATCATATAGGTCTATACGATTCTATAGTGAGATCATCACTTATTATTATTGCCACCTATTGCCACTGAAAATCTAGGGATAAATACTCCCTCGATCCTCTGCTAAACAGTTTTGAATCTTAGTTCTGAATTTATTCTCGACTACCCTCTTACTACTATTCACCATCCAAACTTCATTACACTATATAGCTATACTATATAGCTATATATTAGGTCTGTCTAATTACCTAGCTTCCTATACGCTAACTACTTGCTCATAGACGTTACTAAATATATATAGGATTACTAGGTATACTAAGATATTACTATAAGAAGGTATAAGCCTTATAGAGAACTCTAATTATTACCGATCCTATTATAATCCTTTACTAAACTCTCGATAGATTTTATTATAGGACTCCTACTAATATTCTATTAAGGTAAAGAGGTAGATTTAATCCTTATAATCGTCGATAGATTTACGAAATAGTCACTATTCTTCGCTGTAATAATTACGATTACTACTATAGAACTTACCGAATTATTCTATAACTCTATAAAGTTACGTTTTAGACCGCCCGAAGGTATTATCTCCGATCGAGGGCCTATCTTTATTAGTAAATTCTAGTTAAGTCTTTATTATATATCTAAAGTACGCCTTAGGCTTTCGACTATATTTTACCTATAAACTAATAGCTAATCGGAGCGGGTTAACTAAACCCTTAAATACTACCTTCGGTACTTTATTAGCGAAAACTAAACGGTATAGCTAAATCTATTTACGTTAGTAGAATATACTTATAATAATATAGTTAACTTAATAATAAAATTCTCCTCTTTCTAAGCTTTAATAGGCTATTCGCCTAGCTTCTAATACTAATTTAAGGGCGAATCGGCCTTAGGAGAGGTCCTAGCGGTATCCGTACGAATTAAAAAGCTCGAAGTACTCTAAGAGAGATTATAGGAGAACTAGCGAAAAGCTAACGAATTAATAGCGAAATACTATAATAAAGATTACTAACCGATATAGTTTAAGAAAGGTAATCTTATAGGGTTATTAACTAAGAATCTAAGGTTAAAAGGAAGTAAGAAGCTAGCCCCTTACTTTATCGGACCCCTCCGAATCCTATAGGCTATTAGTAAATAAGCTTACCGCCTAAGCTTACCCTAGTAGTATAACTAAATCTATAATATCTTTTATATATCTCTTCTCGAACTATAGCGCAAACTAAACGGGACTAACTACGAATTCCTACCGATACCTAATCTTAAGGATAATAATAAATATAAGATAGAAGAGGTTCGCGAAGATAGGATTATTAATAGCGAAACTCACTTTCTAGTAAAGTAGAAGGGTTAGCCCTCTAAATATAATTAATAAGTCCCCTAGGAAGATATAGGTAATACTATAGTAGCTATATAGTCTTACTAAAAGAGAAAGAAGGGGAAAACCGGATTAAATCTAAAGGATAAATAGCGAAAGGTTACCGAAATAACGGCTAAAATAAGATAATCCCTTCGCTATAAAGCGCCTTAAAGATAGGACCTTACTAAGTATTACTCGATACGTTATAGCGGGAATCGCTATTAAATACTCTCCGGAACTTTATACCTAGCGTAATAACTTTCTCCGCTAAGATACGCTAATAATTCTTAGTTAGAGGACCGGGCGAGAAGGAGGAGATAAGGAAAGAAAGAAAGAAAGAAAGAAAGGGAGAAAATTATTTAATTTAAAGGACTACTACTAAAACCCCGCCGAAGCGGCGGCGAAACAAAAGATAATCCTTTATAGAAAGATAACTTAAGGATAGGCCTTAGCTAAGTCCCGCTAAAAAAGTATCCTAGTATAGATAGGCCCCCGAAAGAACAAGGAAATAATAAAGAAATCTAGTAGAATCTATAGTAAAAGGATAATAGTACCTAGATCTTAGTCTCTATAAAGACGGGAAAGTCCTCTATTATAAAGGCGGCTATCTTATCTCTACCTATAGAGGTATTATTATTATTATCGGAGTCTAGGTTATCCTAAGCCTCGCGAACTACTCTTAAAATCTTATCGAAAAAGACCCGTTTTACTAAAGTCTAAGTAATATATCCCTTATCTCTAGGGTAAAGATAAAGAAGCCGCTTATTAAAACGGTCCGCTTTCTACTCCGGAGTATTAAGGGGACTAGGAGTAGGGATAGTAAGAAGGGTAGTACGGCGGCCGAAGAGAAGCGCGTTATAGTTAGCTTAGGTTAACTACCGAAACGCTAGTTAGTATACGTATAAATAGAAGTAGAGGAAGTATACCTTAATTTAGGTCTTACTCCTAGTTAGCGAGTGCTTCTTACGGTAAGCCTACTCCGAAATATTAAAAGCTTAATATAGGTCCTATATTAATCCGGCGATAATTAGACGGGCTTCCGTAGGAAATAGCTAGTCTATAAAGCTTCCGGGGTCGCTTAGGTCTATCTATCCTACCTTAAATATTTCACGCGCCTATAAAAGAATAATAGCTAGGTCGTAGCTATCTCCTATTATAGTAGTTATAACCTATAGCCGTTAGTCTTATCCTCTTAAGAAGATTTAGCGAAACCTACTAGAAAGTATAATCCTATAGGTCCCGTACGGACCTAATTACGTTATATAGGTGCCTTAGGCACCCGATTACTACCGGCCACGACCGGCTTATTACTTATTTAGACCTATTTCCTTATAAAATATATAATATATACTCCTTTTATAACTCCCGTAACTATATATAGTAGTAAATCCTTAAAACGGACGACCCTTCGCGGCCGTCCGGGGGGGGGAGATTACTCTTAAATAGATATAAGAGCTCTCTCCCTAAGAAGATCTGAAACTCTCGGTTAACAGAGGGGATTATACGGCTAAAGAGGCCTTATCGCGAGTAAACGCGTCTAAAATAAAGGGAGAAGGCTACGAGTAATATTATAGTAACCCTAAAAACTTACTATAGTGCGGGTTTCTCCCTAAAAGGACCTAAGCGAGCTAATCGCGAGTAATCCCTCCTATAGAGTATCCTTCCGCTTATATACGGCTGTTAGTTAGGGCCGAAATCGAGTAGGAAGTAAAAACCTAAGAAGTAATCGATTATATAGACTACTTCTTAACCTTATTAGTGAATAGTATTATATTAAAACCGAACTTTCCCCGACGAAATAGACTAATTTCCGTATATACTAACTAATAAGCGGATTTACTAAGGTTATACCCCTAAGCTATAGGATCTAAACGCTCGAGGTCCTAACTAATAGGACCCGAACTGTTAAGGAAGTATCTACTTTACAGGGTAGATGGCCTGTCAACTAGGTAGGAGAGGAAAGCACCAAGTCAGATTGAGACAAAGACTGTTTCTTGAGGAAGATGAATCCCACTTCCTCAAGCATCTGTTTAAATACATCATCTTTTGTGCAAACAGGAATCAAACACGAAGTAAGGGGGAAACTATGGCGAAAGGCCACCGCATGGCCAACGCATGGCACATACTGTGGGTGCGGCCTGCATGCAGCGTGGCTGTCGCGTATCGCGGCCGAGGGGCCACCGACTGACCGCCGGATGGCTACCGCCTTGGCAGAACCCTCGGTCCACGTATGCCTAAGGCCCCAATATCAGTGTGTGAATAGTCTCATCGAAATATCATAACACGAACCCTTACGCCTCCGATCTACCGGACTCGTTAACGACTATAGCGCTACTCCTACTACCGTACGATATAGGCTAATAATATCTATATCTCTAGTAAAGCGCGTAGGATAAGGAAGCGACCGCCCGCCTTATTCGGGAGACTATATAACTTCTCTAAATTACGGAGGTAAACGCGAGGGCTACTATAGCGCCGGCTATAACTAAATCGACCCTAACCGCGAATAGTAGGGCCGAGTCGGATAAGAAACGGGCCTTACTAAAGACGATTAGTAAGATTCGAGACTATAATAGGAGAATCTAAGGAGACGTTATATACGAGTACCTCTATAATTACGAGCGTTACTTCTAGAGAGTAGCCGAATTCTCCTTTACTAAGTTAACCGAATAGGAGAAGGTTATATACGCTAGTAACGCCCTAACCGGAGCGGTCTTAAAAGGCTAGCGTAGCTACGAATATTAGGCTACGAATAGCTATAAGACGGCGATAACTATATAGTAAGGCTATAAGGATTAGATTAACCGCAGGTTCTCGGAATACCTAAGCGCTATAAAGAGATAGAATTAGTTTAAAACGCTCCGATAGGGCCCGAAATAGCCCTTTATAGAGTACGCGACCTAACTTCGGTAAACCGCGATCGAATATAAATAGACGATTCCGGACCTAATCTTCGTTAAATTCCTACGAGATAGTGCCTAAACGTACCTCTAGCGCCGATAGACTAAGGAACGGAACCCGCCTACGAACCTCTATAAGATTATTAACCGTTTTAAGAGCTACGAAGAAGATACGACTCTTATAAGCTATTACGCCCGGTAGGCTATAGATAGCGGTAATATAATAGATCTATCTACGATACCGGCTAAAAGGGCGCCTAGTAAGGGAATTAAGTGCTTTAACTACGGAAAGAGAGGGTACGTTAAACGAGACTACCCTATACTAAGAAAAGAGAGGAAATCTAATTAGGAGTAACCGAAGCCGTCGGGAAACGGAAGGGGCTAAATAATATCGAAGCGCTCGTTAATCGCCTCTAAGAAGCTTCGAAAGTCTACGAGTTACCGGTCGAGGATCGGCTAGACCTAGAAGGGAATAAATACGTTTAAAAGGATACCTCCCTAAACGAAATAGGAGACTCCCTCCTATTTTATAGAGCTACCTTAGGGCTCCTAGGAAAGAGCGTCTTTACCCGTACTTTTCTAGATTATAGAGCGTCCTATATCTTTATATCCCTAGCGGTTATTAAGTAGCTTAGCGAGGATATAATAAGGCGCTATATCGAATCTTTATATATAAGGATACTAGATAGGGGATAGCTACTTATAAGCGCGTCCGTTCGTATTCTAATTACTCTTAGTTCCTAACGAGGATATATAAATATATAGGTTCTAGAGCTTCCGGACTATAAGTCTATACTCGGCCGAGACTTCCTTAGGCTATATAACCCTCGGATTAATTAGATTACGTCGGTTATAAAGCTACGCGATTATTCTAGGACCTACCGAATTAAACCTTTACCTAGGACTTCCGGATACGATAGGACCTAAGAAGGTCTTAACCTAATAAGCGTATAGTAGGTTAATAGGGCGATACGGAAAAGAGGAACTAAAGGAGCCCTCTTCGTCCTACGAGAGACTAAGGAAAGGAGTAAAGGCGTACTACCGGACTATAAGGATTAAAAGATCCGTTAGATCCTCGAGCGATTCCCCTATATCTTTAAGGATTCGCTACCGGAAGTACTACTACCCGAATATATATTTATCTATAAGATTAATACTAGTAATACGGCCCCTATTAACGTTAATTCGTACCCGATATTAAATATAAAACTCCGGGAGTAGATAGAATAGGTCGAGATACTTCTAAAGAAGGGCCTTATTCGACTATCTACGAGTGCCTAGGGGTTTTCGGTTATCTTCGTAAAGAAAGCAAATAGGGTATAGCGAATATATATTAACTATCGGGCCTTAAATAAGCTTACGGTTAAGAACGGATACCTACTCCTATAAATCTAGGAGCTATTAGACTAGGTCGGATATACGAAGGTCCTAACGAAGATTAACCTCGCTTCTAGGTACTAGTAGATCTATATAGACTAGAACTCGATCGAGAAGACCGTATTTAATACGATTTAGGGTAAATACGAATAACTTACGATACCCTTCGGCCTTTATAATATACCTATAATCTTCTAAATAGTTATAAATAAGACTTTACGGCCTTACTTAGGAAGATTTATAGTAATCTACCTCGATAATATCCTCGTCTACTCCGATTCTATAGAGGACTACTATAAATACCTAGAATAGGTACTATCGACGCTCTAACGGAACTAATTAATTACTTAACTAAGAAAATACGTTATTACCGCGAGCGAATTAGAGTTCTATAGTTATATCGTTAGGAATAGATATATTCGGCTACTACCGGCGAAGGTTAAAGTTATCCGAATATAGCCGAAACCGTAGAACGTTTACGAATTATAATAGTTCGTTAGTCTTATTATCTATTATCGGCGGTTTATCTATAGTTTCGCCTAAATCTACGCCCTATTATATAAACTATTTAAAGAGACTAACGAGGAACTTCGTATAAAGAAATTCCGCCCTATTAGATAGATAACGGCGTACGAGAGTATATTTTTAACTCTTAAATAAAGGTTTATAGTAGCCCTAGTAATAGCGTAGCCGGATCTATTAAAACCCTTCGTAATTAAGATAGATATATTAGAATAGGCGATCGGTTTTATCCTACTCTAATTAGGAGCGGATAGAAAGTTATACCCTATTACCTATAATAGTCGAAAGCTTATAGGACCTAAATTAAACTACCCTATCTAGGAGAAGGAGCTCCTAGCTATTAAGGAAGCTTTACGACTATAGGACCGCTATATTAAGAATAGTATATAGATAATAGTCGTTACTAATTATATAAGTCTATAGTACCTAATCTCTACTAAGACCTATAGTAAGTAATTAGCTCGCTAGATAGTAGAGTTTTAGGAATATAATCTACGTATTTAGTATCGGAAGGGATCGGATATAATAGTCCCCGATATATTAAGCCGTAGGCCCGATTTTATAGAGGATAGGCCTATAAATATATTAAAATCCCGACCGATATAGGACCTTTCGCTCGCGCTTACTTAAGCCGAGGCCTATACAATTATAAAAGTCCCTAAAGATATATAGTTATCTATAACCCGCTAGTTCCTAGAGTCGAAAGAACTACTAAAAGACCCTCTTATAGTAAAAACTATTACGCGATTTATACCGAACCTAAGTATTCAGGAAGATAGCGCCTACCTAGAAGAGCGGATACTTATCTTCGCCTACGAAGATTAACTCTATACCCCGTATTTAGAGCCGATCTTCCGTAGAGACCTCGTGAACCGCCTATATAAGGAATTTAGTTACCTAGGCTATCTAGGCTTTATAGGTATACTTAGTCCGCGAGCGTAGTAGCCGTAGATATAATAAGACGTAGAGGATTACGTACGATTATACCCGAACTATTAGGTCTCGTAAGGATCTCGGACGAATCTTAAGAGGGAACCGGCCTAATATATAGTTATAGCCGGTATCCGCCCTTTCTAATAGTAGGGAATTAATCTAATCGGACTATTACCTAAGACTCCTAATAGTAATAGGTAGATAGTTACCGTAATTAACTATACTACTAGTTAGCTAATTACGAAAGCTCTCTAAGAAGCTACTAAGGAAGAGCTAGGCTATTTCCTATATAACTAGATCTTTACTAATTATAAGGCTCCGATAGAATTACTATCCGATAATAGCCCGAACCTTCTTACCGGGGCCGTTCGCTTCTATCTAGACTTTATAAAGACTAAATACTATATAACTATACCCTACTACCCCCGTACGAACGAGAAGGTAGAGAATTTAAATAGACTATTAGGCCGAATACTTACGAAATACCTTATAGGTAAGCCTACTTAGGCGTAGGATTTATACCTTATATAGATACTTATAGCCGCGCGGCTCTATAAGTACGCTATTACGGGCTATAGTCCGTTTTATCTTATATATAGAATCTAACCGCGCCTCCCTAGAGACGATCTATCCGCGAAAACCCTTCTATTTAGGAAAAGGACTAAGGAGCTTATAAACGTCGCTAACGCTCGTACGAAAGCGAATAAGCTCTTACTCGCGAGGGCGATCCATACGAAGTATATTCGTGATAGTAAAGTTACGAAGTCGAGCTTCGTAGAGGGAGATTAAGTACTAGTTCGTAATAAAAGTAGGAAAAAGTTTAAGAGTAAGTAGTTTAGGCCCTATTAGGTCCTATCGCCCTACCTACTTAGTATATATACTCTCGAGGAGCCGTCTAGCCGCGTACTTAGGAGTCTTATTAATAGGTCTCGGCTATTAGAAGCGAAGGTCGCTAATTTAACGGAGCTATAGACGTCTTCGGCTGCGAAAGCTATCCTTCGGCGGGTAGGGCTTCGCCTCCGAAGACCTAAAGAGGTCTATAAGGTCCTCGAGGATAAGGCTAATATCCCTAATTACTTAGAGTTATCTATATTTACTTAAGAAGAATAGGCCGATTTTAGGCGTAATAGTATACGCTATAAGCTAGTAAGGGAGGATATAATCGCTAATTATATTATTACTAAGAGATTCGCGAAGAATCGGGCTAGGGGAAGATAAAAGGATATAACTACTAACGAGAGCACGGGGGATTCGGTAGTAAGCTAGTCCGAAAGCTCTTAGGAGGATCTTAGTTAAGAGTAATAGGATCTAGCTAAAGAAGACGTTCTTTAATAGAGTATAAATAGGCCTCGGGACGCTAACACCTATAAAAGTATACTATTTAACGGGCTATTAGCTATTATAGTCCCCTTAGGAAGCCTATAGACTATAAGGAAGTCTACGAAGCGATTTACTAGGAAAGAAGTAGTCTAAAAAGTAGTTTATTCTATATAGTAGAAGAGAATAAGTAAATTAAGCTTCTATTAGGGCCTTATACCTATAAATAGGAGGAAACGCGTAAGATCTACTAATACTTACTATAGAAGGGATTATCCTTATCCTCTTCCTCCTCCTCCTCCTCCTCTAGTAGCTTACTATTATCCTAGGCGTACGTATAGAGCGACTAATAATTAGCTATAGTATAAGCGGTAGTCTCTAATAGGACCTAAAGGGCCTTACGTATAAGGTCCTAGTCGGTCTTCTTCTTACTAAATGGCTTATCGTCTAGGGACGAAGTATACTAATTATTAGCGTAGGGACTAATAGGAGCGTTAGCGTCGGGGATCGGGATATTAATAAGGCCGACGGCCTTCTCCTCCTTCTCCTCCTCCTCCTCGGTACTTTTCTTAGCCGGCCGGGTACGCTTAGATAAGCGGTTAGAAGCGGTAGTAATAGGAGAGCTTAGGGGAGTACTAGTAGCTCGGCGCTTACCTAAATAGGGGTTAACGGCCTTAGAGGGCTTATATAGGAGCGGATAGCTAGGATTTTAGAACTCTAGTACCGAACGGACTTATTTAGGTAGTAACTCGGTATTAAACCCTATAAGATAGTTAGTAGATACGTCTAGAAGGGGCTAAAGAGGTAGAACTTACGGAAGGAATAGCCTTTACTACCTATATTAAAGTAATAGTTAGCGTAAGTATCCTAGAACTAAGGCTCCCCGTCTACTACTAAGATACGGTAGCTTACGAAGGGGCCGAAACCTTTACTATAGGGTACGTATATCTCGCTATCGGGAGTAGTAAGACTAATACGCTATACCTAAGTAGCTCGTAGTTAACTAAGGGCTTTATAATCCTTAGCCTTCTACCCGCGTTAGTCTATATTAATCCGTAGGGAGAGAGTAACTAGCTTATAGTCCCTCTCTATAGTAAACTAGTCTAATAAGGGATTACCGGAGGTATCTAGATTAACTTTACTAGAGCTAGAGGGAGTAGAAGAGCTAGAGAGGAAAGCCTACGCGAAACTACGGACGTTTTAGTCTATATTAGCGGACGAAGGGACGAAAAGCTTATTATCGGCTATTAAGAAGCGTTAGTACGGTTAATCTATTAAATCCTAACCGATTTTATCTAAAAGAATATAGGGATACTTATCTATAGGCTAAGGGAAGATAGAATTAGGGTTCTTATAAGTAGTAGTAGGCTATCGCGAGCGAAAAAAGATAGAAAAGCGCCGGAGCCTAATAAAGGGGTCTAATAGCGAGTAATAGGGAGATACGAAGGAGAGAAGAAGGGCGGCTAGGAGGTTACTTTTATATTTAATAGGAGCCTAAAGGGCCTAATAGAAGTTTCCGCTTTAGGGCTTTATTAAGATTATTCGGAACTTTCTATATAAACTATCTTAATCGGGTTAAAGGTCGCGCGTATACGGGTTTAATACCCCCTCGGCGCGATTAATTAATCCTTTCTCTCCCTCCCGACTATTTATAACCTAACTAACCTACGGATACGACCCTACTAGGTAAATATATATATCTATAGCTAGTTAGCTCCGCTAGTTAGAAATCGGGGCGATTTTCGGCTAGGTAGGGGAGGATATAATCCTATAGGTCCCGTACGGACCTAATTACGTTATACGGGTGCCTTAGGCACCCGATTACTACCGGCCACGACCGGCTTATTACTTATTTAGACCTATTTCCTTATAAAATATATAATATATACTCCTTTTATAACTCCCGTGACTATAAAAGTATAAAGTATTATAAGCGGAATACTACTAATATATCACCGAGGCTTTAGCGTCGCGAATATATTCGATCTAGATAGGCTAGTCGTTATTAGTAGGGTCCTATTTAGCGAGCGCGATCTAAAGATAGTATATATACTAGAGAATCCCTATAATAATAGGATTCTCTAGGAGAGGCCGGATTCGCGGCGGTATCGTAAGGTTTTCGGTAAGATATAGGTAGGGATTCGAGGGCGAAGAGATATATTAATATAAAGGAAGCTAACGAGCGAGAGAGACAGAGGAAGGAGAGGATAAGAAGTAAGGAGGAGAAGAAGCGTTACTTGTCACGGGTTAGACCCGCTTCTTACTATGTGGCCCTACCACATAGCCTTCCCCGCACGTTCCGTTCTGCCACCGCCCTATATACTTACTTCTATTGTTACTCCGCTTGATCCACTCCTTCTCTTCTCCAAGCTTTTTGTAAACAGCATGTTGGCCTAGTTAGATTGAATTTAAGTCTTACTTCAGCCCTTCACATTACTAACGTTAATAAAGGAAACGTACTATCTTTATTTACTCGCCTATACGTTTACTACGTTTACTACGTTTAGTTTCTATTTTAACTAATACGTCCCCTTTTAGGCGTTTATTTATTTTCTATATATCGATTTCTCTCGAGGGCGAGAGAGTCCTTAGAGGGGGGATAATTATTATGATATTTCGATCAGACTATTTATATACTAATATTAGGGCCTTAGGTATACATAGACCGAGGGTTCTGCTAAGGCGGTAGCTATCCGGCGGTTAGTCGGTAGCCCCTCGGCCGCGATATACAATAGCCACGCTATATATAGGCTACGCCTATAGTATATACTATACGTTAGCTATATAGTGGCCTTTCGCTATGGTTTCCCCCTTACTTCGTATTTGATTCCTATTTATATAAAAGATAATATATTTAAATTAATACTTAAGGAGTAGGATTTAAGCTCCTTAAGAAATAGTCTTTATCTTAATCTAACTTAGTACTTTTCTCTCCTACCTAGTTAATAGGCTATCTACCCTATAAAGTAGATACTTCCTTAATAGATATCCTATATACTACTACTACTAACTAATTAGATTTAATAGATCCTACGGTATAGTAAGATCTAGGAGGTAGAGGTAATACTATAGCTAATTTCGATTATATAGTACCTCTATATTTAGACGAAATCCTCGGAGATTAACTAATTATACTACCTCTAGAACTAAAGTTAGACGATTTAGACGACTTAATAAGCGAATCTAACTAATTAGAACTAGAAAACTATATACCTTTCGTCCTAATTAATAATACTAACTTTAATACTTCTAGCTATAAACCACTAAATTTACTAACTAAACGACCTCGGTCCGATTCTAATAGTAGCCGAGAGGATAATAAACGCCTATATCTTGACTTTACTATCTATATATAGGCTTTCTTAACCTATTAGGCTAAATAACTAAATACCCTAATATCCTCGATTCTACTAGTACCTTCTAGCTACTACTAACTAACGAGCTATCCTTTTAAAAGCTAATTTTGCTAGGCTATATATATTAAATTTAATAAACTACTAGATATATATATATTCGAACCTACTAGCGCTAAAATCGTTAGATATACTTATAGGACTAATTACTAGGCCCTTAGCTAATTAGATTATCTACGCTACTAATTTATATAAATAAGATAGATATACGCCTATAAATCTAACGAGTTAGGCTATCTTATACGATTTAAAGCGCGCTTATATATACGAGGGGATATATAGGTCCCCGATAACTAAGACGTATAAACTAGTACCCTTACTACTAGAACCTTCCGTACGCTTATAGCGATTACTACCGAATTTAACCTAGAGACCTTTTAGATAGATACTATTAACGCCTTCCTAAATAGCGAATTAAAAGAAGAAGTCTATTATTAATACCTTCTAGGTATAAGACGAAACTTAATAGTCCTATTCCTATATAGAGTAGTATATTGCCTACGAATCGCTAGTAAGAGATAGGAGGATAATATTAAAGAGATATTACTCTTACTCGGTTTTAAACTATATTCTAACTACCTTACTCTCTATACTAATAATTTTATAGTTATTATTATTTACGTCGACGACTTCTTAGCTATCTATTATAAAAGTTAGAGCTTATACGCTTAGTAGATTAAGAAATACCTCTTAGAGCGTTATAAGATAAAGGATTATAGTAAACTTAACTAATTTATCGGAATTCGAATTTTTCGAAATAGTTAATAATTAAAGACCTAGATTAGCTAAGTAGCTTATATTAAAAAGATAGCTACTAAATACTACCTTCTTAGTAGGAAATTACTAAAGATATTACTCCTATCTAACTATAAACTCGATCTTAATCTAATTAGACTAATTAATCCTAAAAACGTTAAATAATACTAATTAAAGTTTAGATTAACCCTTTTCCCTATAGTATAGACTAGACTAGATACTATATTTATTAATTAACTATTAGCCTAATTTCTTATTAGTTATAATTAAATATACCTAAAAGCTATTTATTACCTAATCTTATATCTCTATAGGACTAGAGGTCTAGCTATCTATTTTAGTAGTAGCTAATTAAGTAGCTAGATCCTTATAGCCGTATTAGACGTTAGTTTTACCGATAATTATAATCGGAAGAGCTCTAAAGGCTTTATCTTCTACCTATTTAGTAGCCTAATCGAGTAGAAATCTTATAAGTAGAAGACTATTATAATATCTACTATAGAAGCTAAATTATTAGCTATTAGCTACGCGGCTAAATAGCTATACTAGATTAAGCGCCTTTTCTCCTTTATCTAATTTAAAATAGACTAAACCGAGATATTAAATTACGATAATAAATAAACCGTTAACCTACTAAAGTGTGAGAAATTAGTATTCTAGACTAAACTTCGTTATATAGATATTAACTAATTATAGATTCGGTAAGAAGTTTAGGCTAAACGCCTACTTATAAAATAGGTAAAGATAACTAATATACTAGCTAATAGTTTAATAAAACGTCTACTAGCTAATAAGTATATTATCTTTATTAAATAGTTAGGTATAGAGCTATCCCTATTATATTAGGCCTATTCTCCTACCCTTTCTATTCTTTCTATTAGCTCTTACTTTCGATCTTTATTTCTTTTACTTCGATACTTACTAAGAGCTAAGGAGGTATATTAGTATATATAGTTAATATATCTAAATTATATATACGAATATATAGCTTTATATAGTTAAGATATAATAGACCTACTTTTCTTACCCCTTATTAGATAACCTAACCTTGTCGTCGGACGACGAGATCTATTAGATAGATCTTTAACGATCTTATATATATATATATATAATCGCCTACCTAGGTAGGAGACTACTTAATACTCTAAGGATGTTCCTTCTATTTTATTTATTATTCTACCGTATACCCCGCGATATAAGTACTACTATATTTTCTAACTAAATTAAATTAAGTTTGATATCTCTTTATGATATAAGAACTACTCTCGAGTATACTTAATATAACTCTTCTTCTTTATTAATTAAGCTGACTACGTGCCTTCTTATAAACCGTCTCTCTTTAATCTCATCTTCTGTAGGCCTTTTCTTTATATATATATAAGACCTTTCTTCTATAGAAGAACCTTTTCTTAGCCGAGAAACTAACTATCTTATTTTCAATAGCTAAATATAGTCTTTCCTAGAAAAAGTAGGCTTTAAAGATTAGTAGTATAAGAATTTCTCTTCCCTATCTACTATATAGATCTACTAGTCCTACTATACGCTTACGGTATATAGTTTTACTATAGTTTATAGGTATTCGTAATAACTATAAGTATCTTGATAGTATAGAATCTAAAACTTAGTCCGAATTAGCGAATATATACCGCGATTTTAAAGCCTTCGTAAAAATACCCTTTAGCCTCTCTAATACTAAGAATAGTAGCTAAATCTCTTATATATTTCCTACTACTATAAGACTATTAGGTCTTAGTCCGATTTCTAATACGCTTATTAGTCGCGAGAAGTAGTATAATCCTATTATTCTTAATAATTTAGATAGGCTCTTTAGTCTAGATCGCTCCGCCGCTATAGATCTAATCTCTTCTTAGCGATCTAATACTCGAAATTCCTTCTATACCGCGTTTAATATGATAAAATATATAGAGAAGGATCTCTTTCGATAGGACTTATATTTCGCTTATAAAGAAGCCGGGGTTCCTTATATCCCTTTATTCTTAATAGGAAAGGAGCTATCGCTATCCCTTATACCTTCTAGTAACGGTCTTTAATACCCTAGTCTTCCTTTCTTCTATATAACTAGCCCCTTACTATTATTATTCCCCTCTTTTCTTTTAGGTTCTTTAACTAAAGGATAGTTAATTTTCTATCCGAGGTAGGATATAGTAGGGGAACTACTAACGGATTTTAGTACTATTTTTAATTAGTTAGGTTACCGGTCTTTACTTAAGTATTCGGCCTTATTAGTCTCTTTAGTCCGGAGTACTAGTTTACCGATATCCCCGAGTCCTTAGCGTAGTAGTAACTATCGGTATCGATAGCTAGATTAAGAGGTTCTAGTCTAGCGGTAGTTAGCGGCGTAGGAATACGGGAATAGAAGGTCTTCCCGATATCCCTAGTTATAATATATAGATTCCGCCGTAGGCCCTATCGAGATTTCTCCTTTCCTTCCGTTAACCGTCGGATAATCTCGTTATTAATAAATAGATATATTAAGTAATAATCGACCTTATTATTAATAAACTTATCTACGTACTTAGCCTAGGAGCGGGTCCTATTACGTAGGGAGAGAGTACTAGTATTAGTAGGGCCCTATAAGGTAAAAGACTTTACTTTTAGCTTCTCGATTATAGTTCTATTTTTCTTATAGCGATAGAGTATCTTCGCTACGGGTTCCTAGATACGTTTAAAGGTAGTTTTATTATTATATCCTTACTAGTACCTTCCTTCTTTTATAAATCTATAGATCTCTAAAATAATCCCTTCTCCGGTAGAGACTAACTTCTACGCTTCGCTAACTATCTCTAGTACCGTTAGGTAAATCTCGGTAGTAGGAAGGCTATAGAGCCGTTCTAGTGCTACTTTAGTAGTTATTTAGCGTTCTATAGATATATTAATAAGATCCGTCGAGGGTTATTAGGAGTTATTAAGAATTTTTAAATTATAACCGAATTAGTATCTCCTCTTTCCTCGAGGAATTTACGTATCCTTATATTCGACTAAGGCGTGTTAATACCGTACCGAGGGTAGGTAGTCGGCTCACTCCTTCTTCTCGTCGAGAAGTGATATTTATTAGATCTAAAATAGATATAAAGAAAGGACCGAATCTAGTAGAGTAATACGATAGAGAAAAGTAGCGTCGCTATTAAAAGCACTCCCTATAGTATACCTTATAGGAAATAGAGTAGCTACGTAAAAATAGAAAAACCCGAAAGGAGATATAGGAAATAATAATAAAGAAAGACGTATATAGTTAGCTATAAATATCTAACACTAAAGAAATAAAGGGCTAAGGAAATAATAGAAAATAATATCGGGGAAAACTTCTTTCTCCGCACTATACGCTATATCCTTACACTAAACGCACTACCTCGGATAGAAAATTCTCTACTTACTAGTAGAGATCCTAGGTCGTTAAAACCGGAATAGACTTATTAAAGAACGTCGCTTTTTAAAGACCGCTAGTAAGAAAGGAAGGAGAAAGAAGAAGAGAGATTAGTAGGAGAGTGTAGGAAGAAAGAAAAGAAACTAGCTAAGGGCGAAAAGAAAAGGACGGGTAGAAAGAAAAACGAGATTAGGCGGCCCCGGAGATTACTAGCTTTCCTAATTAGGAAATAAGAGAAGCTAGTGAGATAGACCTTCGTGTTAACTTCCTCTTCTCCCTTTTCCTCTCTCTCTCTCCCCTAGGAAACACCCTTTTACTTAGATTTATTAAATAAGTACCTTTTTTATCGGCTTTTCCTTAGAAAACCTCTTTTCTAACCTCCCCCCTCCTTCGCTAACCTTACTGTCTCCCCTCTACTTCTTATAATAAGTTTATAGGTAGGTAGACTAGAAATAATAGAAATACTATCCTTTAGCCCCTTTCTAGTCTTACTACGCGTTTTTTAAAGCTAACACTATTATTTATACGTAGGGGATAATTCCTCGCGCCTATATACCCGCTACCTAGAGCCGTAGTATATTTTCGGGGTCGTTACCCTATCTAAACGTCCTTTTCTAGCTTTACTATAGGCCGCCGCGTACTGTTACCTAGAGGGGGTTCTTACTACGAACCGACCCTCGGAATACTAGGGATATATAGCGCCGTCGGTACTTTAGGGTAATAACCTAGGATAGTTACTATTCCTTCTATCGGGATAATAGTAATAAGTATTAGCCTCTACTTAAGTACGAAAGAGAGGTAGTATAGGTTATTCGGATATAAGAATATACTATAGGGTAGGTAGCTTTACTTCGGGACTTACTAGATACTAATCTCTAGATATACGATAAGCGTTTCTAGAATAGCCTTAATCGAGTTAATATCTACGAGCGTTTTATAAACGAGTATATAGCTACCGTTTACTAGTTTAATAAGGCTAGCGAGTAAGTAATTTAACCTATCCCTACTATCTTTCTATTATAGCTTTTATACTAAATAGTAAAATAATCGTAGTTAATAAAAGTTATCCTAGTAGTTTTTTAGAGAAATAAAGGAAATTTATTAAAAATAAGCGGCTATATCGGAGTAAGCTAATACCTCCTTATAAGTAGGGCGCTATACTTCTTAGTGACGCCTTAGGCGTCCTCGCTAGCGGCGGCGAGGCTACGATAGGCCTATTACTACTTCTATACCGTCTCTAGGATGGTCTTCCCTAGAGGCGCGGTAATAGAATTTCTTTAGGCGATCCCTATTTACCGTAGAGCTTTTAGGATTTATTTAATAGTAAGGAGTGCTATCTATTTCGCGAAGCTCGTAAGACCTATTTCCGTTAACCTTAGAGATTCGGTAGGGGCTAACCTATCGGAATCGTAGCTTATTGCTTATTCTCTTATCGTCCTCTAGAATAGTATTATATAGAAGAACTAGGTCTCTTTCTTATAGAGGCTATAGGCGAAGCGTACGGGAATTATTAACGCGTTCTCTATTTTCTTCTCGTAGACGCTATAGGCGTAGAGTTACTTCTTCTATATCGCTATCTCTCTTTTAAATCTACCGCGCCCTTATCGCTAAGAGGTCTTCCCTCGTTTCTACGGTATTCTAGGGTAAGGTACTCTAGGTTAGTATTTCTAGTTCGATAGAAATAATAGCTTCGATACTATAGGCGAATCGGAAAGGAGAGACACTAGTAGTAGCGTTAATAGTTACCCTATTAGCAAAAACGGTAGTATATAGTATAGAGGACTAAGGAATCCTTTAGCCTATTTCCGTAGACTTAGTGTATCCTTCTATTATCTTCGAGGGAGCGTCTTTTATCGTTCGTATCGCGCGTTCTATAGGCCTATTTACCTAAGGGTAGTACGTTAAAATTAATACTACGCGAATATTATATTTATTAAGAAAGCTACGAAGCTTATTACGTATTTTAGGGCTATAATCTAGGATAACCTCTAGGGGGACATCGTATCGGTAGATAATATTTTCCTATATAAAGACCGCTATCGATTTAGGACTCCGATCCTTTAATATCTTTACTTCTAGCTATCCGCTAATAGAGTCTCGGGCCTAAACTAGGATGTAGTATTCGGCTTTCTTAGCTATCGGCGTAGTATCGACGAACCACTTCTCCTATAGTCGTAGAGGTTTAGTAGGCGTATATAGCTCGTTAATACGAATAGGATCTCTAGCCTAGTAAGCGAAGTAGGATTTAACGTACATAGAAACCTATTTATATATTCTAGTCTAGTAGTAATATTTTCTTAGTAGATAGTACGTAGCTTCGCGTCCTTTATACGCTATTTCCTTATACACTCCGGCTAGTACTCTCTAGCGGTTATTCTTATTATCGAGGACCCTTACTAGGAATAGATCCCTATACTTCCCGCGGAGAAATAGCTTATCCTTATATATAGTAAATTTTAAAGCCTTTCTGTTAAAAGTAGAGAACTACCCTCGAGATAACCTATTAGGGCGGCGAAGACTAGTAAGATACTATATAATCCTTTCTAACTCGTCGGAGTACGTTTTATTAAGAACTCTTACTTCTCGCCGACCTTCTCCTTCTTCTTCCTCTACTATACTCGCCGAAATAGGGTAAACGTAAGCTTATAGGTAAGAAACCTCCGCTACGATAAAATTATTAAGATCTAGTTCTATTCGCTAATCCTCTAGTTCTTACTC
Organism: Penicillium brasilianum; assembly: GCA_001048715.1. Taxonomy (NCBI): domain Eukaryota; kingdom Fungi; phylum Ascomycota; class Eurotiomycetes; order Eurotiales; family Aspergillaceae; genus Penicillium; species Penicillium brasilianum. The sequence continues at coordinate 4,639,324 of CDHK01000001.1, read as the reverse complement.
TATCGTAGGGCGTTAAGAAAGGCCGTCGGTAGTACTATTTCTATAGCTAGGGACGTACTTTATATCGAAATCGAATATACGGATCTATATAAGCTAGCGAGTAATAAGGGCACTAGGGAGATCCGAAGTAGGATAATTTAACTACACTACTAGCGTATTAGTATCTATCTCTAATATAAAATAAATACCGTATAGCTAGTGTCTAAATTTCTTAAAGGCTTTAAGGATATCACGATACTCTAACTTCCCTATATCGTATTAGGCCTCTACTAATGACTATACTCTAGATTTATACCTTACTACCCTCCTTACCCTATTACGGAGCTAAATAAGCACTCCTCCCTATCCTTTCCCTAATATATCTACTATAACGATAATCCCTAGGGGCTTAAGGTTATAATCGATAGAAATAGCGGCCGGGAAGGAGTATAGTATCTCTTTTACCTTATCGAAGGACCCTTAATATTCTTCTTCCTAGAAGAAGACGGTATTCTTCTTAAGGACGGTATATAATAGCGCTATAATAACCTAGAACTTTTCGACTAAGATCCTAAAGTAAATAGCGAGTCCGATAAAAGAACGAACTTCCTTTTTCGAGTAGGGAATAGGCTAGTTCGCTAGTTTAGTAATCTTCCTCTCGTTAGGCCGTCGTCTATTTATATCGTATATCTAGCCGATAAGTTCTATCCCTAATATTATAAACTAGGATTTCTCTATAGAGACTACCGCGCCGGCTAATTCTAATAGGTAAAGTGTCTTATCTAGATTCTAAAGATACTCTAGAACGAACTTTCTAATACTAGGTCGTGTAAATTCCTCGTTATACCGAGTCCTTAGCCCCTTTATAGGGATATTATTAAGAAAAGGTCTAGCGAACGATAGGACGTCTTTAAGAATCTAGGAAATAACTCTCTAGAATTAGGCTATCGAGTTCGTAGTACCCTATAGTAGAGTAGTCTATCTTAATAGACCTAGGGTCGTTTAAATAGTGGTTATATCCCTATCGAGTTTATATAGAGTAATCTAGTCGTACCTAGAGAAGAGATCTACTAGCGAAGTTATAGCTATCCTAGCGAATTCTTCGATAAACTCGTTAGCATTCGGAGGTATATTCGCGTTACGAATAGTTACTTTATTAATATATATAGTAGTATTTACTAGACGATATTTACCGGACTTCTTCGACACTAGGAACTAGGGATTTCGGTATAGCCTATAGTATAGTTCTAGCACTCCTTTCCTTATTCGGTTAAGTAGTATCTTATTTACTATAGGGGTTAGCGATATAGGGATACGAAAACCCGGATAATACTAGGCCTTATAGGGTACCGTTCGTATACGCTATAGAGGAATAACCTCGTCGCGGATTCGACCTATATATTCCTAGTCCTAGGTAAGTACTCCTTCTCTCTTAAAGAGAAGTTCCCTTAATAACTCCTTCTCTTTCGGTAGTAAGTCGCCGCTAACTAGTAACTTCTCTTCTCTTTCCGGCGTTAGGCGAGTACCGCGCGTAATATAAGATATCCTCGGAGATAAAAGGTCGTTAAATTCGGTTTACTCGTCCCTTACGTAGTACTAGGTATAGTACCGTTTAAGATACCTTCTTTACTAGTCTATAAAGCTAATAGGTATAGAGCCGTCGGATTCTAACGAGTTAATAGGTTAGACTTTATTAGCGACGCGTTTATAAAGTATATTAACTTCTACGTATAGAGTAGTACCCTTCGGATAGACTATATCGAAAGCTCTCTCTAGTACCGCGCGTCTTTCCTCCTCTTTCCTATTCTTTCTTTTCCTAGGGTCTTATAGTTATCGACGAGGAATTTGAAATTCTAAAAAGGACCTCTAGTACTCTATATCCTTCTCTTTCGCCCCGACCGAATACTATCGTAAGAAACCGTCCTATTTTTCTAGTAATAGCTAGGCTTTAATAGCTTCCTTATTTAGACGATTATAAAGACCGAGTTTTTCTACGGGGGAAACCACCGGGCTCCCTTTAGATAAAGGTTCTTTAGTTAAAAGGGGTTTTTCGGTAGAAATACCCCGCTACCTAATATCCTCCCCTCGCTTTAAAATACGTATAGGACTACCTCTAGCTAACACTCTAAAATCCGTAGATATAATAGGATTCTCTAAGGAAACGCTATAGACGCTAGGAATAAGGGTCTTAACGGAAATCGCCGAAATAGGAGCGATATAAGGAAAATAAGGATATATCCCTAGTTCTTTAGACGTAGTAGAAGCATCCCGGGTAATTAGGCTCCTACTACGGCTTTTAAAGACGATACTAGTAGTATATTATACTCTCCTTCTAAATCCTCTTTCGGCTAAAGCTAATCCTCCTATATAGAATCTCTACGATCGGAAGTATACGCACTAAAAGTTAGGCGCCGTAACCGGTCTTTCGAGTAGACTAAAACTACTATACTCCCGTCTCTCCTCTCCGCTATATATACTATTATATCTCGATACTATATACGACTAAGGATAATATCGGCGCTAACGTCCTTAGCTACTATAGTACTTATACGCGTAGTTATATCGCTGATAGCTACCGGTAAGTCCTTAATCGCGCTATAAAACGGTATAACCCTCCTATCGAAAGGTATTATATATAGACGTAGATTTCTTCTAATAGAAGACGATAGGAATTCGGCCGTTCTTAATAGTATTAGGTTTATAGCCGACCCCGAGTTAATCACCGTATTAAGTTTATAACCGTCGACGAAAATCTTCGCCTTTAGTAATCCTCTCGTATATTCCTTAGGAGTAGGAGTAGTGTCTACTAGTCGGATAAGTTCCGACCGCCTATTATCTACGGTAGTAGCGCTAACGTTTATTACTTCGGTCCTCTAGGGCTACTTTCCTTTAGAATCCTCCGAAACGCCTACGCCTATTAAGGATATATAAGCTATAGGTATCGGCCCGTTATACTAATTTACTATAGTATATAGTTAACTACGTAGCTATAGAGATAGAAATAGAATATCGCTAATAGTAATATTAGAAGGAGTAGGGGTTATTAGGAACTTATTAGTTATTTCTTCCTTCTTCTTTTCTCTAGTAACGGCGTCTATAGTCCTTATCGTACTTTTTTATAGAGGAACTCTAGTACCGTCTTCGGTAGAAATCCCTATAGGCCTATTCGGGATTAATATCTCTCTCTAGGTCTACGATTCTAGTACGTATTCCTAAGTATTAATAGGTTCTTTAACTACCGTATCTATTATTACTACCTCGTCTATAGTAGTAGGCGGTTAGTATCGACCGGTACGTTTATTTCTCGATCTAGTAATATTAGTATATCGACGTTTTATTCCTACTAATTATCCTTTAATCGTATTAACTTCTCTATACGGTACTTCTTCGATATCGTTATCTAGGATATCGCTATATTTAGAAATATAGCCGATTCCTACGCTTATATAATTCACGCTAATCGCCTATCCTTCTTTCGGTAGAATACCGTTAAGATAATCTTCTTTATTATAAGCGTTAACGTCTACGCCGCTATCTATTAGTAGGTATATTTGTCACGGGTTAGACCCGCTTCTTACTATGTGGCCCTACCACATAGCCTTCCCCGCACGTTCCGTTCTGCCACCGCCCTATATACTTACTTCTATTGTTACTCCGCTTGATCCACTCCTTCTCTTCTCCAAGCTTTTTGTAAACAGCATGTTGGCCTAGTTAGATTGAATTTAAGTCTTACTTCAGCCCTTCACATACAAAAAGCTTCCTTCTCGTGATCGAGTCGTACCAGATCCAGTCAGCCAGCCAGATTTTCTTTTCCTCCTAGCCAGACCCCCGATTCCCCGCCGAAATGGACCAGAACCAGCCCCTTTTCGCTTTAATCCAGCAACTCCAGCAACAACTCGTCGACCAGCAACGCCAGCTAGAAGCCCTTACGCCTACTCGACCCCAGTTCAGATTACCAGATCCGCCTAGATTCGACGGCCGACCATTTAGTCTAAAGACGTGGCTTCCAGCTATTCAAGCAAAGCTACGGTCGGACGGCTTAGTCGGTCAACCAGCATTTAACTACGTTTACGATCGCCTCGAGCCATCCCAGCAAGCCTCAGTCTTACATCTTCGCGAAACCAACCCAACACCCGAAGCAGTCTTCCAGTACTTCGAACGTCTTTGTTATAACCCTCGTGAGAAACAAGATGCAGTGCTACGATTCGCCAATATCCGCCAGAAAGACGACGAAAGCCTAGTCGCCTACCTCGCCCGATTCGAACGTCTATCGCATGAAGCTAAGGTCCATCAGCAAGATCTCCTTCGTACGATTACCCTACACCGTGGCCTACGGCCCACGTTACGCCAGATCCTCGAGCAATCTTATGATACTCTATTCGATCTCGAATACGATGATTATATTGAACTACTCCAGCGCCACGATCGCCGCCAGCAGCGCCCGATTATCCAGAACCAGCAACGCCAGAACCAGATTAGCCAGAACCAGATTAGCCAGAACCAGACCCGCCAGACCCAGTCTCGCCAAAGCCAGCTAGACCTAATGGACCTTGACCCGATTCGCGTACGAACAGCCAGAATCAAGCCAGCTATACCTACTAGTTCAGCCCCAGGGCCCCCGAAGGATCCTGCAAAATACCTTAAGGACAAGATCGACACAGCTACACTCTATACCGATGAAGATCGCGAATACCGTCGTGCTCGACGAAGCCTACTTAGCCAGTGCTACTGCTGTGGCTCCTCAAATCATTGGATTTCCGATTGCCCTGTTTCCCGCTCCCGTTCTTCCAGCGCGTCTAGTAGACGGCCTACGCCGTATGACGCTTATCCCTCCGACGACGACCCCTAGGAGGGGGTAATGTCACGGGTTAGACCCGCTTCTTACTATGTGGCCCTACCACATAGCCTTCCCCGCACGTTCCGTTCTGCCACCGCCCTATATACTTACTTCTATTGTTACTCCGCTTGATCCACTCCTTCTCTTCTCCAAGCTTTTTGTAAACAGCATGTTGGCCTAGTTAGATTGAATTTAAGTCTTACTTCAGCCCTTCACAATATTAAAATATTAATCTAGCCTACGCCTATATCCGGTCTAGGCGCTATCGTAGCCGGTAGGGCTATACTATTTCGCTAACGGATATATTAATCTTTAATAACATCTTTAAAGAATTTACACTAACGCTTCCGTACTATAGGGCCACCCTCTCTAGGACGTCTAAGATATAGCCTCTTATCCTTACCTTAGTAGACCTTCCTATAGGCTACTATATTATTAAGCGACGGGTAGACGTAGATTAAGTGGTTCTACCCGTATCCCTAGTACGCGTAGCCTCCTTACGGCGGAGTATCCGGCGGTATATATAATAGATTATTTCGTACGTCCCTACGCGAACTAGCGATATTAGATAGATTAATCTAAATCCTATTAATCTCGCTTTTAGTACGTATCTCTATCTCTTTAGCGCATAAATCTATATCGTCTAACGCTTTAGCTAGTTTATCTATATCTTCTTTAGACACCCCGGACGAGCTATACCCCGGCTTTATTAAAGACGGAGGTAATTAAGGAGGACTAGTCCGAGATAATATATCGCGTTTATCCTTCTTACTTATCTTAAGCGTTAGGGCTCTAATAGTATTAGTCGTAGTATAGCCTATACTACGCTAAAAGTTCTTTTCTACTTCTATAATACTTCGGACGGTAGATTCGAGCCACTCGTACTAGAGAGGGCGAGAGCTTTAAGACGGATTCTTAAGTTAATTCTCTTATATTTAATAAGCTTAGCTTTTAGCTTCTTTAGTAGGCCCTAGATAAATTTCTCGTAGCGTTCGATCTTACTAAGGTCCCCCCTTTATACGAGGACTAAAGAAATCGCTAAGAAGGTAGTTATATACTCGGGAAGATAATCGTCCTACTCTCGCTGCTTTAAGTAGTAGGTATTAAGAAAACTTCGCGAGAATATCTTCTATTTATTATCGGTTTCCTTATACTAGAGGGTAAATTCGGAGATAAATTAATCTCGTTAACGATTCTTCTAGGACTCCTATCCCTCTATCTAGGAACGAACTATCTAGCTATAGTATTCCGGTAAGATACGTAGAAAACGGTCGTCGTCGCGAATCCTATATCTCTTATATATACCTATTATCCTTCTAATAAAATAGGTTATATCCGCGCCTTTAAAGATCGGCGAACTATTCACACTAGGTTCTAGTATAGTAGTTATCGGTATCGGTATCGGATAATATATTAGCTAAGGGGGCGGTATTATAACTAGGGGTGCTCTAGGAGCCGGGGCCGGAGCTATACTAGGAGGTTTCGAATAAAACGGGGGTACTAGCGGTGCTCCTTCGGTCGGCGGAGGCGGTCTATAAGCACTAGAAGCCTTAGAGAGAGTATAGTTCTCTCGATATCCTTTAAAGGGACGAAGATTTTCTCTAGCGGTATCGTTCGGAGATATATTTTCGGTATTTTAATATTTTTCTTATTAATAAAAGATAGGTAAAGTAGTAACGGAGGTAAATAATAAACTAAAAGGTAAATCTCTCGATTAGAAAGAGAAATTGAAATCGGATAACGAATTTAACGAATTTAACAAATTTAAAAGGGGATAGTTCTTCTTCTTTAATTCTTCTTCTTCGGAATTTATAGTAACCGTATTACTAGTCCTAAAATTTTCTTCGATAGTTATTAATACCTCTAATAGACGTTCGGTTTCTTCTTCTTTATCTTCTTTCCGCTTCTCCTTATACTTATTTCTATATACTTCTTCTCTATACCGATAGAGAAGGTAGCGGGCTAATAAGGAGAGTAGGAGATACGATACGGCCGCGTACTATATACTATAGAAAGACGGGTAAATACGATCTATTCTCTAATATAATTAGTTAGGACTTATCTTTAGTAATTCTTAGAGCGCTAAGGTATCTCTAGAAAACTATTCTATAAGCGCGATTCGTACGCTCTACGTATACTATAGGCTAGCTATCTTCGGTCGGTGAAGATTTCTTCTAATTAGATAGGATATATCTCGACGACGCGATATATTATATCTACTACGCGTTTATCGGGGATAGCTTCCTCGAGCTAAGGGGAAGGCCTCTATTAGGGTTAAATGTGTCCCCTAGCTTTTTTAGGTTATCTAAGCTCTAGTTACCGTTTCTCGATCGTCTCAGACACCTTTTAGGTTAAATTACTAAAGCGAAAGCCCCCTACGTCGGTCACTATATAAACGAGGGGAATATACTATAGTAGTCTAAGTAGAATAGATAGGTCGAGGCACGAAAGAGATAGGTAACTAAAAGAGAAAAGAAAACCACCTAATAGGGATTAAGCAGAGATTATATAACACCCCTACTAATAAGGACTCGGCCTAGTTAGGATAAAAGATATACTCTAGCTAAGCCGCTGCTTATAAGAGAACCGTAAGGACCGGAAGAATAGAGAAAATAATATGAATTAGTAACGAATGAATATCTCGCATAAAGAAAGAGCTACTCTACTGTATATAGTATACGTATCTCTCTCTCTCTCGTGTGTTAAAGCCGATCAGACTATATAAAAAACAATCCTCTAAACTAGTACTCCGGACCAAAGAGACTAATAAGGCCGAATACCTAAGTAAGGACCGGTAACCTAACTAATCAAAAATAGCACCAAAATCCGTTAGTAGTTCCCCCACTACACTACTTAAATACTACGCATACTAGGTACCCTAGATTACTACTATTAAGGACTATATAGTAGCTAATAGTGTATAGAAATATACTAATCCCGACCTTACTATACCTACGGCTACGCTATAGGAACCTATTAAACCACTTCTATCTAATGCTTTTAAAAAACCTTCTAATATATTTATATTAGAAGAACTAAAGCTTATTAACCTTACTTCCGACTAATTAGCTATCTATAAGATACTACTAAGCGAGTACGAGTTATTAAGATTAGACTATCTTCGCTATCTTCGAGCTATTAAATCTCTTAAATAAGGTATTCATTCCTCTCTTATACCTAAAGGAAGATAGATTATTAATAGGTTATCTATATATAAAGCTATTATTAAGCTAAAAGTAACCTTTACCCTATCTAACTAATCGAAGAATCGTTAAATCCTACGTAACTAGGATACGATAAAATGTTAGAGCCTACTAACTAAAGCCTCCCTACTACCTATATAGGGCTAAAAGTAGATAATTATCTAAGTAGAAGGCGAGAAGATAGGAATTACCTACTTCTAAGAGCCTACCTTACTAGTATACGATTTCCTAGAGGTAATTTAGCCTAGCGACTAAGGATTCTATATTTTCTAGTATAATACGATTCTATAAGGGATAAAATAGCCTACTTTAATAGAGCTACTTAACTAGTTTATTAACTAGTATCGACCGACTATCTCGTCTAGTAAGCGCCTACTAATATATCCTATATTTTAAGGTTATTAATTAGACGAGGGATCGGACGAAGAACTAACTACACCGGAACCTTCGAATATACTAAACTAGCCTAACCGAACTAGGAAGTGCCCTTATAGAGGTACTCCTAACTATAGTAACCACGATTTTAAGAAATACCGATATATTAATCTAAAGGCTAGACTAAAGGGCTAATAACTAGACGAGAAGATTAAAGAGCTATTTAAAAAATAATACGAATCTTCGCTAGGTTTTAAATCTACCTACTAATACGCTCTTAAGTAATTTTAACTAAATAACTAATCTAATATCTAATTAGATAACTAATCTACTAGAGAAAGAGACGCCTTTACTACCTATATACCGAAATAGTAAGTAGAAACCCTCTTTCGAGAAGAGGACGGTGTCGCGATAAGTACTATTAGGATTAATACTAAGAAAAACGATACCTAGTGCTATAATACTAGAGCCTCTATTTATTTCACAAATAATAGAAACCTACTATAGAACTATAGATCTACGATATCTTCTATTATAGTTAGAGATACCGAAACTATAATCCTTAGCTACGGAGAGCTCTAAGTTAAACTAATAAACTCTCTTAATAGTACTACTTTCCCTCTAAAATAAGTTACCTATTACCCTAGATTCTATATTAACCTAATCTCCGTAGAAAGAGCTACTAACGTAGGAATCTATCTAAATAGTAAAAACTATACGCTAGAAGATCGAGATAGGACGCCTATCTATAAACTTAATACGAAATTAGGTATCTATCTAATCCGATAGGACGATTTAATAACTAACTAACTAACTACTAATTATATTATTATCTTACTAACCTCTTAATCTCCTCTTATTAACGAATTTAGTAAGATAGCCCTATCGTTATATACTAAGAAATAACTAGATAGGACGGTTAACTAGTAGCACCGAAGACTAGGCTATATTAGTAATAATATCCTATCTAATCTACTAGACTACTTATTAAACGTAACCGTTATAGATATATCTTCGCTAATTAGCCACTATAAGATATATAAAATAGCTAACTTACTACATTAAATCTCTCGATTACCTATATAGTATAACCGACCTTTCGAATCCCTATACTAGGACCTTATATACTTTAAGCTATCACTAGCTAGGACGACCTATCTATCCTATTCTATTAATCCTATTACTAAATACTAATTAGTAGAGGACCTTCCTTCTAAGACCGATTTAGTATAATCTCTCTACGATTAGATCGATTTTATTAAGAAGTAATTCGACCTATATATCCTAATAATCTACTCGGACGAAGAGAAGTCTCTATCTAATTTCTTTACTAATAAGGCTAAATTATAAGGAATTAACCTAGAAACTACGCCGCCCTACTAACCTAACTAAATAGCTATACTAAACGATATAGTATATTAATTTTAAAGATAGCTAGGTAGATAACTATCGATTTAGGCCTACTAGACTACCTTTAGCCTAAGGCTACTAAAACGGCTATCTATATATAAAACCGAATACTATACTAGTTAATTAGCTAGTAATCTCTATATAAAGCCCTAGTAATCTATCTTAGTAAAAAGTACTATACTAGCTATAGGTAAAACCTAATCTTTCTAATATATAATTCTTTAGATATAAAGCTTATATTCGTATTAATAAACTACCTAAACTAGCTAAGCTAGCGCTATATATAGCTATTAGCTATCTAGTAGGCTATAAAGCTTATAATATCTAGCGTATATAGATTCCTACTAAACGCTATATAATTCGTGTACGAGACGTCTAATTTAATAAGTAAGAATTCTATAACCCTTTATTACCTAATTAATATATACGGATATATAATAACGCTAATCTATCTTAATAAATTACTATTCTTAATAAAGAAGAAAGCTCTCGAATCCTCGAGGATATTAATATCCTTTATATTAATACTACTAACGAATTAGATTTATTAGATCCTATAGTATAGTAAGATCTAGGAGATAGAAGTAATACTATAGCTAATTTCGATTATATAGTATCTCTAGAACTAATAAATTTAGATAAAATCCTCAGAGACTAACTAATTATACTATCTCTAGAACTAAAATTAGATAATTTAGATAACTTACTAAGCGAATCTAACTAATTAGAGCTAGAGAACTATATACCTTTCGTCCTAATTAATAATACTAACTTCGATCCTTCTAGCTACGAACTACTTAGTTTACTAATTAAGTATATATAGTCTAATTCTAATAGCGACTAAGATAATAATAAGCGCTTATATATTAATCTAGCTATATATATTTAGGCTTTCTTAATCTACTAGGCTAAATAACTAAAACTTTTAATATTATTAATTCTACTAGTATCTTCTAGCTATAACTAACTAGCTAGCTATCCTTTCGAAAACTAATTCCGCTAGGCTATATAGGTTAAATTTAATAAACTTATTAATATATATATAATCGAATCTATTAATACTAAATTAGTTAGGTACTCCTATAAGACTAATTACTAGGCTATTAACTAATTAGATTACCTATATTATTAACTTCTATAGATAAGATAGATATACGTATATAAATATAACGAATCTAGCTATTTAATACGGTTTAAGCGCGCTTATATATATAAGGGGATATATAGATTCTTAATAATTAAGATACGTAAACTAGCACTCTCGCTACTAGAACCTTCCGAATATTTATAGCGATTATTACCGAATTCGACCTCGAGACTTTTTAGATAGATATAGTTAACGCTTTCCTAAATAGTAAGCTAAAAGAGGAAGTATACTACTAATACCTACCTAGGATAAGATAAAACTCGATAATCCTATACCTATATAGAGTAGTATATAGCCTATAAATCGCTAGTAAGAGATAAGAAGATAATATTAAAGATATACTTCTCTTACTTAGTTTTAAACTATATCCTAATAACCTCGCTCTTTATACTAATAATTATATAGTAAATAAGGGGATATAATATAATAGTCTAAGTAGAATAGATAGGTCGAGGTATAAAAGAGATAGGTAACTAAGAGAGAAAAGAAAACCACCTATTAGGGATTAAGTAGAGATTATATAATACCCTTACTAATAAGGACTCGGCCTAGTTAGAATAAAAGGTATACTCTAGCTAAGCCGCTACTTATAGGAAAACCGTAAAGACTAAAAGAATAGAGAAAATAATATAAATTAGTAATAAATAAATAACTATCTCGTATAGAGAAAGAGCTACCCTACTATATATAGTATATATATATCTATTAGAAATATGATGGTTATTTTCTCGGCTGAGAAAAGATAAGATAAAAAGTTTTCTTTAAAAGTGGTTATCCCCGGGGGAAAGGGTCTTCGGCAGAAAAGAGGTATAAAGGTCTAATATATATATATAATAAAGAGGTATGCAAAAGATAGGATTAAAGAGAGACGGTTCATAAGAAGGTATATAGTCAGCTTAATTTAACAAAGAAGAAGGCTTATGTTAAATATACTCGAGAGTAGTTCTTATATTATAGAGAGATGTTAAACTTAATTTAATTTAGTTAGAAAATATAGTGATACTTATATCGCGGGGTATACGGTAGAATAATAAATAAAATAGAAGGAACATCCTTAGAGTGTTATATAGTCTCCTACCTAGGTAGGCGATTATATATAAGTATATATAAGATCGTTAAGGATTAATCTAATAGATCTTATCGTTTAATAATAAGGTTAAGTAATCTAATAAGGGGTAAGGAAAGTAGGGCTTTAGTCGTATCTCGACCGCATAAAGGAATATACCCGTATATGTGATAACTATATATACTAATAGGAAGTAATATAACGATCCCTATAGCCTATAATTAATATCGTTAATATAGCGAGACTCCTTACTAAAGAGGAAAAACGGCGTAGGAATAATAACTTATACTTTAAATATAGAAAAGTAGGATATTAAACACGTAAATATAATAGATATAATAATATATAGCTATAATAGCTATAGGCGACTTAGGATAATAAGATTTAATCTTAGTAGCTATAAGCTACTAGTAATAAGAAATAGATAATAATATAGGACAATAAGTCTAAAGAATAACTTAGGGCTATCTAGAAAGAGACTAAGTGCCTAAAGGATACTATTACTAGGACTACTTTAGATAAATATAAGTATCTAAAGGATTAGGTTGTCTAATAGATAAATAAGGAGCTACTAGTTATAAAGGAACCTAGGGTTAAGTAACTATATATCTAGTAGATTAATAAGATCCTAGAAGAAATTATATAAGAATATAGTCTAATTAATATAGACTATATAGAAGACTATTTTAAGAATAATATAAAATAGATTAAGAGTTAAGGATAGACTTAGTACGGTCCCTAGAATACTATTAACTCTTAGGAACTATCTAACGACTCCTAAGAATAGGGCGTAATAATTCTAGAAATACTAATTAAGATTCTAAGAATCCTAGAGATCCTAGAAACTCTACCCTAGCTCCTAAAGATAGATACTACTAAATAGCCTTAGGGAAACCCTATAGATAATCTAATTATTGAATACCTAAATTAGATTAACTAGGTATAGGTACTTATAGAAACTAATCTTCTATCTACTAATACCCTATAATAACTTATTAATATACTATTAGCCTATATAGATATATAGGGGTATATATCTATATATATATATACTTATATATTACCTGACCGGTTAGGCCGGACTATTGTTTTTCCCCTCTATATATACCTCTTTAATAGAGATATCGACCATAGCCTAATTAGCTATTTAACTAAGGATCCTAACGTCCTTTCTATCCTATATTAAGATCTATTAGATTATTAGATCTCTACCCTATTTCCTTACTGCCTAAACCACTATAAATCATATGTTTAAACGCTCGTTTATACCACTATTTAGTAAGGAGTTTAATCGACTTTATTATTCTTAAGACCTTCTTTCCCTTCCTAGATAGTAGGATCCTATAACTAAGAGGAAGCTACTACCTAGTCCCCTTTCGTCCTATATAGATTAGCCCCCGATATACTAGGATCTCTTATATAATTAATAATATTAGAGGAGTTACGGAAAGGGTATATAAGGAAGAATAATACCTTTATAATAGTAATAAATATATATAGAGGATATATATAATACCCTAGTTAAAATCTAAGATCTATTTTTTAGATACTACGATAATAACTATATAGTATATTACTAAGAAAAGATTAAAAAAAGCCTAGAACCTAAGCCGCTATACTAAGAAAGAAAATAAGTTAGAAACTAGAATATACGGGACTCTAATTCGGAAACTAGAGGATAAACGAATAATATCTTATAACTATAATATAAGGCATTTGTATAAATATTATTACTAATATGATATTTTAACTAACTAAAGTAATAATTTATTTAGGAGTAGTAGGTAACTTTATAAGCCTATAATATAATAGCCGTTACTTAATTAAGGATATAGAAAAAGTACGACCCTAATCCATTATTAGTCTTAATAATAAGAATTTAGGAGTATAAATAAATATAAGAGTAGGATCTTACTAATAGTAATAGAAGATTACTTCTAAACTATTAGTTTTAATATTACCAACCTTAGATTATATCATATAGTATTTAGAGTACCTTAGCTAAGAAAACATAATCTAGCTATTAATTAGTAAATAGGAATAATAGTCTTTATAGATATTTATATTAATAGATAAGTAAGATATAGACTAAAAGTAAGTATAAAGCGCTAAAAAGACCTAACTTAGGGGAAGTAGATACTTATAAGAACCCTTATAAAAGAGAACTTAAGAGAAGTATTTAGCTAAGAGATAGGCCTAATATATAGAAAGTAGTTAATATTAGCGTTATCGCTAATATAGAATAGCGATCTAATATAATAGATAAGGAACTAAGGGAATATATCCTTATTAACTATAAAAAGAAATAAGCTCTCTATATAATAGACGCGCTAAAGAAGAAGTGACAGATCCTAGTGTATCGGGGCTGATCCACATAGGACGAAAAGGGACTAGGCAGTAGCTTCCTCTTGGCCATAGGATCCTACTGTCTAGGAAGGGAAAGAAGGTCTTCAGAACAATAAAGTCGATTAAACTGCTGGCTAAATAGTGGTGTAAACGAGCGTTTAAATACACGATTTGCAGTGGTTTAGGCAGCAAGGAAATAGGGCAGAGATCTAATAATCTGATAGATCTTAATGCAGGATAGAAATGTGCAGAAAGGACGTCGGGATCCTTAGTCAAATAGCCAATTAGGCCATGGTCGAAGAGATGCATATAAAGGGGCTTTCTGCAGGGGAAAAACAATGGTCCGGCCAGGCCGGTTAGGCAACACGTAAGCACACACACACACAGGGAGATACACCCACACACCTACACAGGCTGATAAGAAGTATAAGATTCCTAGAGAATATTAAGAATTCTAGGATTAATTTACGCTACTACCTAATAATAAGCTACTAGAGTATAGTTAAATAGACTATAAAATTAAAATTAAGAAAGGCTAAGAACTAAAATTTATATCTATTTATTAACTATTATAGAAAAAATTAGTAATATTAAAATAATATATTAAAGATAATCTCAAGAAAAGGAGTATCTAATACTTAAAATTATTAATAAGATATCTAATCTTATCTATACTAAAAAAAGAAGGAGAACTCTAAATATATATTAATTACTAATAACTTAATAATATTATTATTAAATATTAGTATCTATTTATTAAGGAAGTATCTACTTTATAGGGTAGATAGCCTATTAACTAGGTAGGAGAGGAAAGCACTAAGTCAGATTAAGACAAAGACTATTTCTTAAGGAGCTTGAATCCCACTCCTTAAGCATTAATTTAAATATATCATCTTTTATGCAAATAGGAATTAAACACGAAGTAAGGGGGAAACTATAGCGAAAGGCCACCGTATAGCTAACGTATAGTATATACTATAGGCGTAGCCTATATATAGCGTAGCTATCGTATATCGCGGCCGAGGGGCTACCGACTAACCGCCGGATAGCTACCGCCTTAGCAGAACCCTCGGTCTACGTATGCCTAAGGCCCTAATATTAGTATGTGAATAGTCTTATCGAAATACTATAATAATTATCCCCCCTCTAAGGACTCTCTCGCCCTCGAGAGAAATCGATATATAGAAAATAAACAAACGCCTAAAAAGGGGACGTATTAGTTAAAATAGAAACTAAACGTAGTAAACGTGGTAAACGTATAGGCGAGCAAACAAAGATAGTACGTTTCCTTTATTAACGTTAGTAACGCTTCTTCTCCTCCTTACTTATTATCCTCTCCTTCCTCTATCTCTCTCGCTCGTTAGCTTCCTTTATATTAACGCGCCTCTTCGCCCTCGAATCCCTATCTATATCTTACCGAAAACCTCACGATACCGCCGCGAATCCGGCCTCTCCTAGAGAATCCTATTATTATAGGGATTCTCTATTATAGGATTCTCTAGTATATATACTATCTTCGGACCGCGCTCGCTAAGTAGGACCCTACCTATAACGACTAACCTATCTAGATCGAATACGTCCGCGACGCTAAAGCCTCGGTGATATATCGGTAGTATTCCGCTTATAATACTTTATATTTTCTAGTAGGTTTCGCTAAATCTTCTTAAGAGGATAAGACTAACGGCTATAGGTTATAACTACTATAACAGGAGATAGCTACGACCTAGCTATTATCCTTTTATAGACGCGTGAAATATTTTAGGTAGGATAGATAGACCTAAGCGACCCCGGAAGCTTTATAGACTAGCTATTTCCTACGGAAGCCCGTCTAATTATCGCTAGATTAATATAGGACCTATATTAAGCTTTTAATATTTCGGAGTAGGCTTACCGTAAGAAGTACTTACTAACTAAGAGTAAGACCTAAATTAAGGTATACTTCCTTTACTTCTATTTATATATATACTAACTAGCGTTTCGGTAATTAACCTAAGCTAACTATAACGTACTTCTCTTCGGCTATCGTACTACCCTTCTTATTATCCCTATCCCTAGTCCCCTTAATACTCCGGAGTAAAAAACGGACCGTTTTAATAAGCGGCTTCTTCGTCTTTACCCTAGAGACGAAGGATATATTACTTAGACTCTAGCGAAATAGGTCTTTTTCGATAAGGTTTCGAGAGTAGTTCGTAAGGCTTAGGATAACCTAGACTCTAATAATAATAATAATACCTCTATAGGTAGAGATAAGGTAGCCGCCCTTATAATAAAGGACTTCCCCGTCTTTATAGAGACTAAGATCTAGGTACTATTATCCTTCTACTACGGATTCTACTAGATTTCTTTATTATTTCCTTATTCTTTCGGGGGCCTATCTATACTAGGATACTTTCTTAGCGGGACTTAGCTAGGGCCTACCCTTAAGTTATCTTTCTATAAGGGATCGCCTTTCGTTTCGCCGCCGCTTCGGCGGGGTTTTAGTAGTAGTCCTTTAAATTAAATAATTTTCTCCCTTTCTTTCTTTCTTTCCTTCCTTATCTCCTCCTTCTCGCCCGGTCCTCCGACTAAGAACTACTAGCGTATCTTAGCGGAGAAAGTTATTACGCTAAGTATAAAGTTCTGGAGAGTATTTAATAGCGGTTCCCGCTATAGCGTATCGAGTAATACTTAGTAAGGTCCTATCCTTAAGGCGCTTTATAGCGGAGGGATCGTCTTATTTTAGCCGTCGTTTCGGTGACCTTTCGCTATTTATCCTTTAGGTTTAATCCGGTTTTCCCCTTCTTTCTCTTCTAGTAAGACTATATAGCTTCCGTAGTATTACCTATATCTTCCTAGGGGACCTATTAACTATATTTAGAGGGCTATCCCTTCTACTTTATTAGAAAGTAAGTTTCGCTATTAATAGTCCTATCTTCGCGAATCTCTTCTATCTCGTATTTATTATTATCCTCGAGATTAGGTATTAGTAGGAATTCGTGATTAGTCCTATTTAGTTTCCGCTATAGTTCGAGAAGGGATATATAGAAGATATTATAGATTCGGTTATACTACTAGGATAAGCTTAGGCGGTAAGCTTATTTACTAATAGCCTATAGGATTCGGAAGGGTCCGATAAAGCGAGGGGCTAGCTTCTTACTTCCTTTTAACCTTAGATTCTTAGTTAATAACCTAATAAGATTATCTTTCTTAAATTATATCGGTTAGTAGTCTTTATTATAGTATTTAGCTATTAATTCGTTAGCTTTTCGCTAGTTCTCCTATAATCTCTCTCGGAGTGCTTCGAGCTTTTTAATTTATACGGATATCGCTAGGACCTCTCCTAAGGCCGATTCGCCCTCGAATCGGTATTAGAAGCTAGGCGAATAGCCTATTAAAGCTTAGAAAGGGGAGAATTTTATTATTAAGTTAACTATATTATTATAAGCGTATTCTACTAACGTAAGTAGATTTAGCTATACCGTTTAGTTTTTATTAATAAAGTACTAAAGGTAGTATTTAAGGGTTTAGTTAACCCGCTCCGTTTAGCTATCGGTTTATAGATAAAACATAGTCGAAAGCCTAAGGCGTACTTTAGATATATAATAAAAACTCGACTAGAATTTATTAGTAAAGACGGGCCCTCGATCGGAGATAATACCTTCGGGCGGTCTAAAACGTAACTCTATAGAGTTATAGAATAATTTAGTAAGTTCTATAGCGGTAATTATGATTATTACGGCGAAGAATAGTAACTATTTCGTGAATCTATTAACGATTACGAGGATTAAATCTATCTCTTTACCTTAATAGAATATCGGCGGGAGTCCTATAACGAAATCTATTAAGAGTTTAGTAAAGGGTCGTAATAGGATCGGTAATAATTAGAGTTCTCTATAAGGCTTATACCTTCTTATAGTAATACCTTAGTATATCTAGTAATCCTATATATATTTAGTAATATCTCGGTCTAGATTCGGCTAATAATATTTCCTTTTTATTAGTTTAAGGGTATAAGAGCGACTAAAGTAGCTAGTAAGGGGATTATTATAATAAATACTTAATAATCTTATTCTAAGGTTACTTCCCGTAGGAATATAGATTCGTTCTTTAAATCTTAGGAGGGTATCGTACCCTACTAACTAGCCCTTAAACCCGTGGTTCGCCTACGTTACGGTAGTCTTTCGGCGCTAGGTCTCTAGGTCTCCGTCCTAGAGTTACCTAATAAGCTCCTTAAGCCCTTTACTTAAGTTATATAAGTAGGCTATCTCAGAGGTATAAGTAGGCTATACCTATACTTTAGGGAGGCGGTAACTTCGGCTAAGCTCTTCCTAATTAATTATTTCCGTTAATTTATCTCTATCTTTATATTTTATAAAGTATAGAATATCGGAGGTAAGATCTCTTATAGTATACGACTAGATCTCTATATAGTAGTAATTAATCGCCGGTTATTCGCCTACTAATCGCTAGTATAGCGGCGAAAGTAGGTTAACCTTATAGTTACTCGGTAGCTATCCCCGAGAGGGTCTATCCGCGGGATTCTTTATTCTAGTACGGTATTTTATTATAAAATTAAAAGATATAAGAGAAAGACACTATCTAGCTTACCTACCGTTAAGCTTTAGCTACTTTATAAAAGTTTATAAATTTATATAGTCTAAAAAGATCTTAATTAGATAGACACTACCTTTAAGATAGTGTCGCTAGTATTTAAACGAATATATAATAGCGAATAGCTCCTAATCCGGTATCCTATAGAGGATCTCTACCCTAGAGAACTTCCGTAACTAGAACGCTACTAAGTACTACACACCCGTATTATCTAGCTAGAAAAGGATTCCTACTATCGCGCCGTTTAACGTATTAGTTTCTAGCCGAATTAGCTTAGATAGGTTAAAGTATCTTAATAGAGGAGCTAATTAGAAGGCGGAGATTAGGCGGCGAAACGCTAACCTTTCGGTAAGGGTTAGGTTAACCTATCCCGGTTTCCGCCTATTCTTACTTCCTTTTAGTAACCCTATAAGAGGAAGCGTAATCCGAGAGTAATTTCGGATAAATCTACGATAAAAATTATAAAATCCTAGGAATACCTAGATCTCCCGGTATATCTTTAGAATCTTCTACGAAGCGATATCGGAAACCCGCTAAGGATCTATCGAAATATCCTTAGAGGAGATTATAAAGCTAAGGAAATTAACCTAGTCCTAATAGAAGGAGCACTTACTTTATTTAGTGTATAGACCTACTAAGCGTAGCCGTTTAAGTACTTAAAAGAGGTAGTCTATATAGGAATCCTAGTCTAATAAAAAGACTAAGATATCGTCGAGATAAGCTACTATAAAGACGTCGAGAACGTTATAAAGCGTTAAATATATATAGTTCTAAAAGGTTACTAGT
>CDHK01000001.1:4547054-4614408 GCA_001048715.1 Penicillium brasilianum | reverse complement strand
CCTCGAACGTTTATTATAGGTCGAGAAGCTACTCCTAGCGTTTCTAGAGAGTATAGTCTAGCGTAAAGATAGATAGGTTTTTAAGCTTAATCTCTTAGTCTTTTCTAGACGACTAGAAGGGGTCCCGGTAGGGAATCGGTAGGAGATCGTTATAGCTTCGACCTAGAACCTTAGATTTAAGGCGGTCTACTTAATCCTATAAGTCCTTTAAACGTTAAAGCTTCTCGATAGTAGCCTATATAGCTACGAGGCTATCGTTAAGGTCCGATAGGGTAGTTTAAGCGTTATAAGGTATTTTATCCTTAATAGTAGTTAACTCGTTAAGGTTTCGAAAGATATTCGGTGCCTCTTCAGTAGAGGGAGTAGAGCGAGTCCTAGGTACTATCTCTCCTAGGTAGTTAAAGAAGAAGAAATAGAATTATTAAGGAAGTATCTACTTTATAGGATAGATAGCCTATTAACTAGGTAGGAGAGGAAAGCACTAAGTTAGATTAAGATAAAGACTGTTTCTTAAGGAGCTTAAATCCCACTCCTTAAGCATTAATTTAAATACATTATCTTTTATGTAAATAGGAATCAAACACGAAGTAAGGGGGAAACCATAGCGAAAGGCCACCGTATAGCCAACGTATAGCATATACTATAGGCGTGGCCTATATGTAGCGTGGCTATCGTATATCGCGGCCGAGGGGCCACCGACTGACCGCCGGATGGCTACCGCCTTAGCAGAACCCTCGGTCTACGTATGCCTAAGGCCCTAATATTAGTGTGTGAATAGTCTCATCGAAATATTATAACACTATTATTATTAATTAACAAAATTTAAGATATTATTTAAGGAGCGAAATACTTTAGTAAAAACCGATATTACTAATATATATAACTAACTCTAAATTAAGGAGTGAGATAAATAGAAGATAATATTTAGAACTAAGTTAAGGTATTTTAAATATAATATTATATTATTTAGCTTTACTAATATATTAGTATCGTTTTAATATTTTATCTTTAACATTTTAGAGGGATATCTTAATAATATCCTTATATTTTCTAAAATAGAGATATAATATATTAAATATAATAGAAAAGTACTATAATAGTTAAGAGAGATAAAAGTTATACTTAAACTTAAGAAATATAAGTTCTATATATAGAAGACGAGCTTCCTAAGATATATTATTAGTCCTAATAGACTAGGGATAGAATAAGATAAGATTAAAAATATACTTATATAGCTAATATTAATATCTATTAAAAGTTAATTTATAATTCTAAAAATATATAGTGAGATTTTACTAATTTACTAAGAGAAGTATACTCTTTAAATAGAATAATAAGATAGAGGAATTATTTACTATACCTAAGGAAATATATAATAAGAAAATAGGAGAAGCTATTATTCTAATATTTAATTATAATATACTAACTATTATAGAAACCGATATATTAAATTTTACGCTTAGTATATAAATTATATAACTAAGAGAAGATAATAAGCTTAAATTTATTTTTTTTAGTCTTAAAAAATAATCCTAGTAAAGCTTAATTATAATATTTATAATAAGGAATTACTAACTATAGTATTAGTGTTTTAGATATAGAGAGTATACTTAGAAGTAAAGTATACTATAATTATTAGAACCGATTATTATAATCTTATATATTTTACTATAATAAAAATACTTATATAATAATGAATATAAGAGATAGAAATATTAGCCTAATATAATTTTAAGATTATATATTATAAGGGAACTAAGAATATAGTTATAAATACGCTAATTTAATATCTAGACTATAAACTTAGGACTAAAAAAGTAATATCTACTATCCTAGTAATAGATAGTAAAGATAATATTATATATAATTACTAGATATTTATAGTAATAAGTAAGTTATAAAATAATAATTAGCTCTTAAAGATTTAAGAGGCTACTAATATAGATAAATTAATATAGAAGATTCTAAGTAATAATATTATACTAATTTAAGATAGCTTAGTTTATATCTATAATTTAATATATATCCTAAGAAGGCTTTAGAATAAAATTATCTAACTATATTACGATAAACTAGTATAGAGACATTTAGGAATTAAAAAAACTATCGAAAAGATTATATAAAATTATTATATCCTAATGCTATATAGAAAAGTTAAAAAGTATACTTAATAATAAAATAAACTATTACGATATATTTTATATAAAGAAATAAAGAAGGCTAAAGTACTAATATAATTATAGTAATTATCGATAAACTTACTAAATATATATATATATATATATATAATTCTAATAATAGAAACTATTAATATATAAAAATAGCTAATCTATTATTTAGATATATATTCATAAATTATAATATACTAGATAAGATTACTTTAGATAAAGATAAATTATTTTTATTAAGAATATAGTAATTACTAATAAATTAAATTAGTTAAATATAAACTCTTTACTATATATTATCTATAAACTAATAAATAAATAGAATAAGTTAATTAGATACTAAGGCAGTACTTATAATATTATATAAACTTCTAATAAAATAACTAGATAGGATTACTACTTATAACTTAGTTTATATATAATAATAATATATACTTCATAATAAAGAAGATACTATTCTTTATAAATTATAGGCTTAATCCTATAATTATCAAAGAACTAATTAGGATATAATTACTTATAAAGTTATCTTAATTATTAGCGGTTAAGTTAAAATAATTATATCTATAACTATCTAAAGATATTAAATTTTTTAATATATATATAAAATTCTATTAAAATTAATCGCGTTAAAAGAAAAGGGAGAAAATTTACTTTTTATAATATAATATTCATATTAGACTATTTAGCGTATAACTTAATTATCTAAAATTAAAGAAAAAATAGCACTATTTAAAAATTAGCCAAAACTATTAAAAATATATAATATATTTATAAAATACTTTATATATTATTATTAGAAAAGATATCTAAAAATACCGAAATTATTATTAATATTAAACTTAAAGAAATAAAAAATAAATACAAGATTAAGAAAATCTTACTATTTAGTAAAATAGAGAGATTATAATATCTCTAAGAATATATAAGAATCTATTAAGAACCTAGTAGATTATCACTAGTTAATTTAATAGTTTTACTAATAGAAGAAAAAGATCTAAGAGTCTTATTTAGCTAAAAGATATCTAGAATAGCCTAGAAAAATAAAAGATTTTTTAATAATTAAATTAGAGTAAGATCCTTTAATATCGCCGTAAAAATATAACTATTAATTACTATAACAAATTAAAGAATCTTATTTACAGTAGGTATAAGTACTTTTTACTTTATAGTGTTTCTATTTAGATTTAATATATTTTTTTTCGAGACTTTAACGCCTTTTAACCTTATAACGCTTAAGTTCTTCTAATTTAGTTATTTCCTTAAAGTCCTAAGTAATAAAATTACTAATATACTTTTATAGTAAGTATTTTTACTCTCGAAGATAAGCTAACTTAGTTAATATTATTTATTACTAAAGAAGGATAGTCTCTTTCTTCTCTAAGAAATTTTAAGACTTTATTAATTATCTCTATTTAGTATTAATAAAGATAGAATTTAATATTATATACTTTATTTCCTTACTACTATAAATATAGTTATTATAGTAGTCGGAATAATTAATATAGATATATACTCTTTTTAGATAAATATAATATTTATAGGGAATAGCGAATCGAAAATCTTTATCCTTAATCTAATAAATTAAAGCGTTCTTATAAATAGAAGCATTAGAAGATTTAGTCAATATAGTAGGATAATATTATAAAGAAAATAAGAAAATAAAAATATATATATAAATAAACCAAGGATTATACTACTTATAGCCGCTAAGGATACCGGCGAAAAAAGAGGAAGGGATAAATAATATTACGAGGTAGATTATCAGAAATCTATAGGGGATAATAATAGCTAACTAAACCTATAAGAAAGATAATATCTATAGAAGTTATATATTACTAATAAGGAATATTATATATATACTTCCTAAGAGTAAGATTATATAAATAAGATACTCCTAGAAATAAACTAGGTCTATATAAAAAGATATTTTATATAACTATAATTAGTAATCAATTAGGGTGATTAAGAATACTATATATATCCTTAGGGTAGATAATATCCTATATATATAATAGTATATATCCCGGGTATTATCTAGTATAACGAACTACCTAAATAAAATAGTTATATAATAACTTATTAAGTAATAAGCCTAGATGGTATCGAGTAGTAAGTCCTAACTTATCGCCTAATAGGAAGAACTAGATATATAAGGACGCTCTTTTACTATTATATATTTAGTTCTCTATAATTAATTATATATTATTACTTAGTTACTACCTTTATTATTTTATACTTTATAATTTATCTTAAGATAATCTAATCTAAAAATAGGGGATTTACTTAGTAGTAATACTTAGTAATTAACTTATTTAGCGTATACTTCTAGTATGTTCTATAAGATACTTAATAGGACCTAAACCCGACGTAAGGCTTTATAAAGTAATATTATAGTTATAAGATACTCCTAGAATCCGTAGTTAGAACTAGATAAGTATAACCTAAGGACCTTCTAACATATAGTAACTAGTTAGTACCGTGTAATATATTAATTATCCTATCTTTAAACTACAAAGTAAAGTTATTATAATAAATAATAATAGTACTATAAGTAATATTTTAAGTAGACTAATAACTACTTTATCTATTAATGTATAACTTATAGATATAATATCCTAGTTATAGAAATAGCTATTAGTCTATATAAGTGTATATAGCTATATAAAGTTAGTTAATTAGCGGCCTACTAGCTAACGGCCCGAACTAGATCATCGTTTTTCCTATCCTTTCTCCGGGGGGAAAACACCCTTCTATATATACCTCTTTAATAGAGAGTTTTATCGGCCGATCTAGGCTACGGATCCTAATATCTAGTAACTTCCTAATCTATTAATTCGTCGAATTATTAATGATTAATTAGATTATTAATTAGATTATTAATTAGATTATTAATTAGATTATTAATTAGATTATTAATTAGATCATTAATTTAGCTAATTCACTACTACCTAAACTGCCCTAATTATATATTTAAGTACCCTTTCACCTATTAGTTTAGTAGTTTAGATTTAATCTTAGAGGATTTAATTCGATTTAATTAATCCTATTAATCTTATAGCCTTCTTTTAATTACCCTTTACTATTAATACTTTAGAGAAGATCCTATATACTAGAGGACTATCTATCCTATTTTATTAGTCCTATTCGCTAGAGGAACTTCTATCTTAATTAGTAAACCTTCGTCCAATATAGATCTCTCTCTAGATATACTAGGATCTATTAATAGCTTATAGAGATAAATAATAATTATATATAAGCTACTATTAAACTACCTAAGCCTAAGTTCTATTATAGTTAATAAACTAAGCTTCGTTCCTTCTTAAATTAGATAGATATATAACTCTATCTTATTAACTATATAGAGGAAGCTAATAAAGTTATCTACGCCTCTACCTACTTATATAGATAGATATTTAAATAGTTTAGACTATATATTAGAGAATTTAACAATCAAATTTAAAAGGACTAAAGAGACGTTACTAAGGAAATATTTATATCCTATAAGATCTTCAAGAAGAAACTTAAATAGACCTCTAGGGATATTAATACCGTAGAAACTACGGAATAATAACTTAATCGACTATAATAGACCGGACTAGCTAATATATATACCGCTAAATTCTAGTAAATTATCTCGTATCTTAATTTCGATAATAATACCTATATCTAGCTATTTAAGTAAGGACTTAAGGAGGATCTCAAAGATAAACTTATAAGATTTAATTAACCTAAGGAGCTCTATAAGATAATTAAGCTCGCGGTTAAATCTAATAATTAACTTTATATTTAAATATAAGCTCTAATAATAAGAGTAGTAATAAAGAGATAACTAAGGAATAGTACTATACTAATACCGCCGCTATAAGGATAGGCGAGGATAATAAAGATACTAATTATAGGAATAGTATAATAATCCCTATAGGCTATAACTAATAGAGCTCGATATAGCGAGACTTCCTACCGAAGAAGAGAAATAGCGTAAAGATAATAACTTATACTTTAAATATAGAAAAGTAGGATATTAGGCGCGTAAGTATAATAATAGACGTAATAATATAAAGTTATAATAGCTACGGGCGATTTAGGATAGCGAGATCTAACCCTAATAGCTTCGAGCTACTAATAATAAATAAATAGTAATATAGGATAATAAATCAAAAGAGTAACTTAGGGCTATCTAAGAAGGGGCTAAGCGCCTAAAGGACGCGATTACTAGGGCTACTCTAGATAAATATTAGTATCTAAAGGGCTAGGTTACTAAGTAGGCCTTAGATTAGAACTTAAAGGATAAAACTATAGATATCTTCGCTAACGATACTAAATACTATAGCCTAAATAGTATAGGGTACGTAACGGAATTTCCTAAGATAGACTAGAAGAATACTAAGAGTTAAGGGTAGACCTAGTACGGTCCTTAGAATACTACTAATTCCTAGGAACTATCTAATAATCCCTAGAACTAGGAAATAGAAACCCTAAAGATACTAATCGAGATTATAGGGATCCTAAAGACTCTATCTTAGCTTCTTAGAATAGATACTACTAGATAGCCTTAAAAGAAAACCCTATAATAAGTAATCGAAAATAAATAATCTATAGAACCTAAGTAAATATTTAGACTAGAAATAAACCCGAAAAGCACTAGATTACTTTACGGATAGACTATAACTAACTTCGATAAGATTAAGAATAAAATATAAGACTATTTTAATAGGACCCTAAAGCTAAAATAGCTCGACTATATGAACTTAATAATAAGCTATAATAGATATATTAGTACCTACTACCGAAGAAAACCGATAAGTAAATTAAGGAACTATAAGATTTAATTATAATAGTATTAAATAATAATACTATAAGAGACTATTATCCCTATAATAGCCTAATGTATATATATTAAGGATATATATAATACCTAAAGTACGATCTTATAACTATATTAGCCTATTACGATAATAGCTATATAATTTATATAGTAGGAAAGGTCGAAAGAAGTCTAGAACTAAAGCCGCTATATTAGGAAAAGAAACTAAACTAGAAACTAGAATATATAGGACTCTAGTTTAGAAACTAGAGGATAAATAAATTATATCTTGTAGCTTACTTTATAAGATATATATATAAAGATTACCGTGAATATTATATTTTAACTAATTAGAGTAATAATTAATTTAGAGATAATAGGTAACTTTATAAGCCTATAATATAAGCGCTAATATAAGATCTAAGGTGTAGATAAATCAATACTAATACTAATTATTAGACTAAATAGAGAAATTTTAGGACTAGGGATTATATATAAAAGTAGACTACTACCGATAGTTATTAGGGACTATTTCGAGATTATAAACTTCGATATTATAAATATTAGAGGATATAATATAATAATAGGAATACTATAGCTAAAGAAATATAATCTAGCTATTAACTAGTAATAAGGGAAAAGTCTATTCTAATTAGTTCTTAGTACGGGAAGGACCTACTTATCTTCCCCTATTAAATTATTTTATTCTTACTTATATACTCTATACTTCTTCTATTTATTTTTTACTACAGCTTATGGGAAAACCTATATTTCTGATCCTATTAAAAATTAATTTAATTATTACGTTATTCACGATTACTCTTACTATCCTATCCTATTTCTATCTTCCTCTTTTCCCTTACCCGTCTTTATTTTTGCGCTACTTTTCTTATCGTCTAGCTCTATTTATAGTTATTTTACTCTAATTAATACCTCCTAGTATATATCTTTAAATCGTTCCTATACTTTTTATACTTTAATATTATCCGTTACCGTTTTAAGGAATTTTAGCTACTTAATAAGGACCCTCGATATAGAGTTTGGTATCTTTTTCGATTAGTAGATTTCTCTATATATAATTATCGGATAAATATACTAAATTATATATACTTTATCGGCTAGAGTAGTATTAATACTTCTTATAACGGCCTTCTAATATAAATATATATAGTAGGATTTCTATATTTCCTATTTTGACCGACTTTCTCTACCTTATAAAGTATCGAATATAGAGTTACTTATATCTACTATTTTCGACTGATATTTACGACTGCTATTAAGAAATTTCTAGGGATCTAGATAATAGCGATGATTATATTAAATAAATATTTATTCCTACTAACATAGGGTATAAGAGTACGAAGTAGGAGCTAGAGCTTTCTAAGCTAGATATAAGTAGATTCTTATCCTAGATAATTATATAAAGAAGTTCTTCTAAAATTAATATTCTAAATAAGTTTAATATAATATTATAATAGACGGACTACCTTTTATATAGTATTTTCGTTAATTAGTCTGTATTTAAGTAGCTATATTAAGATTAGTTATAAGTATATATATTTTATTCTTAATAACTAGATAGTATAGCTTTTAGATTAGCGGAACTATTAACCAGAACTACCGCTTACTTCTTACCTATCTTTTATATCTATAATATACCTTCCGAATTAGTATTAGTCTATTATAAATTTAGATATATATATAGTTTAGCTTCCGCGGCCTATTTTAATTATAAATGATTATTAGGCCGATTTTCGCGAATATCTCGGCTTCTTATAGATTATAGTTATAGATCTAAGTCTCTAATTAATTCTTACCTACTTTTTATTTCTATAATCTATCTTTCTTATTAGTATTTCTTATATAGTATAGTTAAGTAGATATTTATTTTATATTCCGCGGCCTAATCTAATTATAAGCTATTTTTAGGCCGACTTTTATAATATCCTTAGCCCCTAGGCCGTAGTTATAGTTATCTATATATATAATTAGTATATATACTCTATATATTAAATATATAAGACTTAATAATATAGGCTATAATAATAGTATAGATGTTATTATATTAATTTCTACTTAGGTAACATTCTTTATTCTCTTCTTTATTATTCTCTTAGTATTACTATATCCTAAGTTTTATATTATATCTATTATAATATCTCTATCCTATTATCTAAAATAGCTCTAAAGTATTCTCTATATAGGCTTACTATATCTCGGGAGGAGCCTAAGTTTCTAACCGCTTATCGCTTCTATTTTATCTACTTAAAGATATTATTAATAAATAAAAGGGTAGCGAAGTATATAATTAGTTATTCCGTATAACTATCTTCTTATCTTACTATTTACGTACTTCTTCTCTATCTTAGTTATTAATATCTATAAGATCGTCTTTTTATACTTAATATAGTAAAGTAGTTCCGTTTATTATTTTATTCCCGACTTCTTTACGCCGATATACTAGCTAGTAAGAGATTAATAATAGATTACCTCTTTTTCCTAGTATAAATATATCCTCCTAATTTATCAACTTATACTAAGCTTCTCTTAAACTTTAGATAGGAGACGCTTTTATTAGTCCTATAATACTTATTTCGTTATAACTAATTATATTACGCGATATATTATATATATCGGCGAGAGTAATATACTTTCGGTTGCTATATCTATTAGAACTAGTTATAATATACCCGATTTTTCTACTCTTTTACTTCTATCTACTCTTAGTTAATCTATTTAGATATCTATCCTTAGTCTCGAGCCCTCTTTAACTCTACCTTCTATTTCTTTAGCCCCGTAAGTCTTAATCTTATAGTGAACTACTAAGATATATCTTAGCTATAGGAAAAGAAGAAGGATATCCTCTTTTAATAACTTTTATTAACTTTATCGTAAAGCGACGCGTAAGGCTAGCCTAAGTCGCTTTACTATT
The DNA here is from genome assembly GCA_001048715.1 of Penicillium brasilianum. Taxonomy (NCBI): domain Eukaryota; kingdom Fungi; phylum Ascomycota; class Eurotiomycetes; order Eurotiales; family Aspergillaceae; genus Penicillium; species Penicillium brasilianum. Next base: position 4,604,501 of record CDHK01000001.1, on the reverse strand, counting down.
CTATAAGGTTAGCGCTCCTCGACTATCTATCTTTAATCTCTTAATATTAGCCGGATAGATTATATCTATGTATTTTATAGTACTTTATTCTAGGAAGCTAAGCTAGCTCGCTTTAGCTCTAAATAGCTTATTTAGTAAAAATATTATAAGAGAGGCGATATTCCTTTATATATTATTATAAAGCCTTCGCCGTTATTTACTTATTAGCTATCTTCTAATACTAATTAGATAAAATTATTTCGGAAGTAGATATAAGTTCTTAATAGCACTTATATATATATATTAATTAGAGATTAAGCTGATCCGTAATTATATATATATAAGTATCTATTTTTAATTACTCGGGTCTATCTACTATATAACTAGCCTAATAAATAGCTCTATATTAGCTTACGCCTAATTATATTTCCTAGATACTAAAATATTAAATATCTTATATCTTAAAAATTAGCCTTTACTAAAGACCTATCTAACTATTCTTATAAAGCTTAATATACTATTATAAGAGAATAACTCTTTTTACTAATAGTTCTATCGCGCCTAACGTATTTCATAGGCGAGCGGGCCATCCATCCGAGCGGGCCACCCCAAAAGGCCATACTAAAAATGTAATTCTTCATAACTTAGTATTTCAACGCTCAGAACTGATCATCTGATTTTAAGATATCTTGCTATTTGTTACACCATAACACGCATTCGTCTTAATATAAGAAATATTCTAGGGTGTGACAGTGTAGATTTATATGTCTACATCAGTCTATGGTAGCGTATTTTTGGTATTACGTATAAATAATTATCTTATGAACATATCAGTTGTGCTCTACTATTTATAGTGCTCAGAAAACATTCTTTACCAAGATTCAAGTAGGGGTAACTTATCGTTGTTGATATATAATGACCTAGAAACTCGTCTTTAGTATGGTGTTTTGGGGTGGCCCGCTCGTATGGGTGGCCCGCTCGCCTGTGAAATACGTTATAAAATTTTACTTTCTTAGTAAGTTCCGGATCTATTAAGTTATCCTCGACTTATACTATAGATATACTTAATTATATTTATATGCTACTATCTTTCCTTTTATTAACTCTCTTCTATCTTAGCTTTTACTAGTAGATAATCGCTCTACTAGTAAAATATACTCTTTACCTATCCCTAATAAATAGGTCGCTATTTTTATCCTATATAAATATAAGAGGGTTAGATACCGAGATATTTAGATTTATCTTTACTATACTCCTACTATCTAGTCTCCCTATACTAATATACTAAACGATCTTAATCCTTAAGTTTCCAGGCTAAATAGCCTAGTTTAATCTATAATAGCTTAGTATATAGCTTCTAATAAATATTTATCCCTTAATATACTTATAAGTCCTATTAGTTTAATCGAAACCGGGGATACTCTATCTATACCTAAGGATAATTATCGCTATCTATCTTATATCCTAAATATATCCTCTACCTTCATCTCGTGTATCTATTATTTTACCTAACTAGTAGTAAAGGCTATTACTATTATATAGTACTTAGAGATATAATACTGAACGGGAATCCGTGATAATATAGTAATATTACTCCTTTAATATACTATCGTTAGCTTCTTTTTACTTAGTCTCTAGAAGTTAATTTTAATACTCTCTATCGAGAAGGTCTTCTATTCTAATAGTAGATTATAGATACCTAGCTTATCGATTTAACTAGAAGAATCGCGCCGATCTCTACTCTAATCTTCTATAAGTAATAGCTAAAGATATAGATCTAGAGAATACTAGCCGTCGCTTTATTTTACTAGCTAGTATAAAGGGAAGTCCTTAGTATATATACTAGCGGTACTTAGACTTAATATTAATTATACGTATATATAGGAATCCTAATCTATTCCCTATATTTATCTATAACCTATATTAGGCCGAAATTATTAATAAGCTTCTTTATAACCGCTAACGTAATTCCCGCTTACCCTGGCCACCCGCTTACCCTAGCCACCCTATCCAAAATCGCGTCTTCCTACTCACGTACTAATTTTAACCACCTACAATACCACCAATTCGCTCTGGATCTTGGCTAAAATCCGCCAAACAAGAGGGCAAAATCCTATTAGCCCTTTCCGACTTAAAAGATGACCGTATCAAATCTCTCCGTGCGGCAGCGAAGCTATACGAAATACCACGCGCTACACTATAAACACGCGCTTATGGTGTAGTCTCTATAGCAGAGAGACGCTACCTACGCCATAAACTGACCTAATTAGAAGAGGATTCGCTTTGTGAGTGGATTCTTTCTATGGATGCGCGTGGAGCAGCGCCTAGGCCGGCTACTGTAGGAGAGATGGCTAATATCCTACTATCTACGCGTAGTAGCTAACCTCCGCCTACCGTTGGTAAGAATTGGCTATCAAAATTTATTAAACGACGCGATGAGCTTCGAACACGATTCTCAGTACGATACGACTACTAGCGCGTATTAAACGAAGACCTAAAAGCCCTACGGGCCTGGTTTGCGACCGTATAAAGCGTGATTGACGAGAACGGGATATAACCGGAGGATATCTATAACTTTAACGAGATAGGCTTTGTAATAGGCCTTATATCTTCGCAGAAGGTAGTAACGCGAGCGGAATTCTACGTTCGGAGACGTCTCCTACAGCCAGGAAATCGCGAATAGGTTACTATAATCGAAGTAATTTGCGTAGATGGCTATTCGCTACCGCTATATATAATCTTTAAAGGTAAAGTAGCTATAGCGGATTAGTTCAAAAATCTACCATAAGACTAGCGATTCGAGGTCTCTGATAATGGCTGGACTACCGATGAGATTGGCCTATGTTAGCTACAAAAGCTCTTTATCCTATCAATAAATTCGCGCGTACGCGGCCGGTTTCGGCTATTAATCCTTGATAGCCATAGTAGCCATCTTACGCCCTAATTCGACCGAATCTGCGCAGAAAAGATATTGTCCCTCTTTGTATGTCTATGTATTTATCGTATCTATTATAACTACTAGATGTTAGCTGTTTTGTAGTGGTTAAACGCGCGTACGGTCGCTTCGTAAGCGATCTTACGCGTACGGGATATAACTATATCGATAAGTGCGATTTCTTAGAGAACTACTAATACGCGCGGCTAGAGGCCTTCTAAAAGCTAGCTATTATTTAGAATAGCTTCGTAGCTAGTGGCCTAGTACTAGTCGATGTAGAGAGAGTGCTTTCGAAACTTAATATCTCTCTCCGAACGCCTACACCACTAAGTAGCCGGCTAAGCAGCAGATCTAGCTAATTCACGCCAAAAACGCCGAGAACCGTCGTTTAGCTATAAAAGTAAGCTTCGATACTTAAAGATCTACTAAAGCAGCGGTTAAATAGCCCTCCGAGCCCATTAAAAAATATATTAGATTGCATTATTAAGGGCCACTACGAAGCGCTGTATAACACTACAATACTTACGTAGGAGAACGCGAATCTCCGCGTAGCGAATAAGAAGATCGTTAAGAAGCGTAACAGGTTAACTAAGCAGATACCCTGCGAAGAGGGTTTGACCGTCGAAGAGGGCCTACAGCTAGTTAAATAGCTAAACCAGCCGGTAGAGGATAATAGGATGGTATCGCATGGGCAGAGCGAATTACCTAGTCAGGTAAATGCACCACCTACTAGGGCCCCGCCTAGGTGTAGTGGTTGTAGGGAGATTGGCTACAGGATTAATACATGTAAAAATCGCTATATTTAGTTGAATTAATGGGTGTTGGTTGAGTTAATCGAAATTGAATTTTTCTAATGGGGGTAGGTGGCCAGGGTAAGCGGGTGGCCAGGGTAAGCGGGTGGCCAGGGTAAGCGGGTGGCCAGGGTAAGCGGGAATTACGTTATAAAATATATATCTAGAGTTAGAAGAATCGCCCCGACTTAGTAATATATATATTTCGTATTAAATTTCAGGCCTTTATTAATAAACTTACCGGACTAGCTACTATCCTTAGACCTTCTATTACTTATATTTTTATAATTAAGTACTAGAAACGTAATATACTATATATATCTCTCCTTATCTAGCTAAAATATAAATATCGTCTAGATATACTAATACGCGTTAATAAAATTATATATATAGAGTTACCTAATCTATCTATCCTAGGTAATAATATAGTTAAAAACCGTAAACTTCTTAAGATTATATAGTTAAATTTAATATATAAGCTATATAGTAAACTTAATCTAAATACACCCTATATAATTTAGGAGGGCCTAGAAAATATATTCCTTACTAAAAAGACTACTATTATTAATAGCTACTCTCTCTATTAAAGGCGAAATATAGTCCGGATTAATATTTCTTATCTAAGTTATAAGGGAAAGCTTCTTTCTATTAGGAATAAGTAGGTTATTCATTATAATCCTTATCTCGCTCTATAGTATAAAGCTTATATTAATATTAAGATATCTACGTCCTTTTTTAAGTAGAATATCTTTATAAATATATGTAGAAGGGGTCTAACCGAGTAATTATAGAATTCGAAGTAGCTAAGATTAAATAGTATATTAATAGACGCTATATTAGCTCTACTAAGGCCTATTAGTATCTTTTTAAGTTTCCTATTAGAGATATTCCTCCTTTAGTAACTATATTAGTAGTCTATCTTCTAAATAAGATAAGCTATAAATTACTTAATATATTTTATATATAATACTAATAACATATTGTTAGTAAAATATTATTTATAATCTATTATTAATTACTATTAAATTTTAAGAAAATCTTTATTCTATATATTTCTTTACTTTAGTCTAGTTTTTTAAATATTATTAAGAGTACGACTAAAAACTAAATTTTACGTACTAAGATACTTCTCGAAACTTAGTATAATGTTATAGAAAGTAGTAACTATATAAGAATACTATATCGCGTATTAGAAGACTTTATCTAATTAATCCTTCTTAGGGTAAGATTTTCTATCTATATATACTTTTAGCTGTTATCCGCGGCCTTTCTTTCTATAAAGATATTCGTTCGGTATAGCTACTTCCTTATAAATCTCTTCCTTCTATATCTAATTACGAATAGTTCTTTATTAGAACTAAAGCTACTTTAGATAGTTAGGTATAGATAATATGTATCTTATAATATATCTTCCGAGAAGTATACTATATACGTTAGTTATTTAGAAATTATAAGAATAAGTAGTAGATCTACTTTCGTAAAGTCATTATATTATAGACTAGCTATTATCTTTATAAGATATTTATCTTACTATTTACTTTTAGCGAAGTTAGAGATAGCTCTATTTTATAATAAGAGTTTAAGGAGTTTATATATAATAATCTTTCCTATTATATTATCTTACTCCGCCTGAAGTATCTAGAAGACCTTCTAGATCTATATACTAATTATAGTTTTTAGCTTATTAATAAAGATCTAATTATTATAGATAAGGGCCTCTTAATCTCTAAAAAATCTCCTATTTAATACTAATAGATTATCTATACTCCGAATCCGCTTTTAGTATCCGAAATATATAATCTATAAATCTAAGCGTAGCCTACTAATAATCTTAAAAATTCTCTAAATAAGGACTAGCGTATTTTTTATGATATATTTTTTTACGAAGGTAAAGCTATCTATATAACTATTACTTCTTTTTAAATAATATAGATAGAATTAGAAAAATCTTTCTATATCATGCGATTATAGCGCCTCTTCGCGGCTAAGGAAGGCTATATTATTATTCATATAGTATTTATAGGAATTACTACGCTACTTATACTAGATAGTTAGATAGCCTATAAATATTTTTATCTTCTACTTTGTCTACTCGAAGAATACTAGGATTTTATTAAGAGAAATATATAAGCTATCGCCCTCTTTACTTTAGTCGATTTAATTATTTAGGATAAGACTATAATAACTAACTAAATACTCTTTAATATTATCGCTAGAAATCTTTAATTTCTATGTAAGGATATATCTAGTAGCTCTAAACTATTTAGTAATATTCTAGTGATTCTTAGTAGTAATTTTTAATAATATCTTCTTATTATCCTATACGGTAGGTAGAGTAATATTATAGATATTAGTCTTCTATATTCTAAAATTTAGTCTTCTCTTTAAATCTTTATATTATATAGAAATATATATCTTAATACTATTATAGAATATAGAAAAGATCTCGCTATTTATCTATAAATAATATCTTATCGCGAAGAATATTCTAGTTTGATTTCGCTTCCTTAGTATCTCTTAAGGATATCTAACCCTATCTACTTCCTAGATTACGTTTATTTATCTTATCTCTTAAGATAATCTATATAAAAGCCTTCCTTTTTTTCTATTTATATAGTATTAACTCCTTATAATAAGTTAGTTTATGAACTAAATAAACTTATATTTAGTCGCTTCCCTAGCCGAGTATATATTTTATTCTTAAATAATACTATACTACCTTCCGATAGAGACTTTATTTTAAAGACCGCCGAGATTATACCGGAGTTTTTAAGCTCTACTCATAGTAGTAGCCTTCTATTTATATACCTAAAGATAAAAATCGGGGCTTCTATAATAGTTCTTTATAATATTTATCCGGATAAGGGTCTTTATAATAGAACTTAATATACTATTATTTCCTTTAATAAGAGATATATAAAGATTTATCTTATAGATTAGGAGTAGATATATAATCCTGTCCGCCTTTTTTTTCCCTATATACTTCGAACTTTACTAAACTATCTTTTACGCTTTATCGGTATTAATTTCTTATATATTTAGCTTTCGCGATAACTATTAATAAGTTATAAGGCTAATCTCTTAACTTTATTAATATCGACTCATAAAGCTAGGTTTTCTCCTATAGATAACTCTATATAGCTTTTTCTTATACTATAAATACCTAAAATATTTACATACTTCTCTCCGAAGATAATATTAGCTAAAAGGTAGATAATATTATATATCTAGAGATACTATAAGCGCTTCCTTCTATAGAAGTAGCTAATACCGAGGACTATAATTAATTTAATAATCTAGACTCCTCGGAGAGCTCTAATAATAGTAATAATATATATTTCCTTTAGACTAAAATAGAAGTAGATTTATCTCTCTCTTCTTCCTATTTTATTAGATATATATAAAGAAAGGTCTACTTAATTATACTTCCTTTTATAATTTAATATTAATCTTAGTATAAGATATCTTTATTCCTAAGCTGCGGCCTATCCGCGGCCTACTACGCGATTTTCCTTAATTCCGGCTATTAATTTATAATATAATTCCCTTATATACTAAAATATACGCGGCCTATTAAGAGTATACTACTTTATAGGGTAGAAGGCCTATTAACTAGGTAGGAGAGGAAAGCACCGTTAGATTAAGATAAAGACTATTCCTTAAGGAGTTTTAAATCCTACTTCTTAAGTATTAATTTAAATATAATATCTTTTATATAAATAGGGAATAAATATAAAGTAAGGAGGAAACTATAGTAAAAGGCCACTATATAGCTAATATATAGTATATACCATAGGCGTAGTCTATATATAGCGTAGCGTAGCCTATATATGGCGTGGTTATTACGTATCGCGACCGAGGGGTTACCGGCTAACCGCTAGATAGCTACCGCCTTAGTAGAATCTTTAGTCTATAGATATCTAAGGCCCTAATATCGATATATAAATAGCCTTATTAAAATACTATAATAATTATCCCTCCTCTAAGGACTCTCTCTCTCGCTCTCGAGAGAGATCGATATATAAGAAATAAATAAATATTCTAAAGAGGCGTATAAATTAAAATTAAAATAAATATAGTAAATATATAAGGGAGTGGATAAAGATAACGCTTTTCCTTTATTAATATTAGTAACGCTTCTTCTTCTCCTTACTTCTTATTCTCTTTTTCTTTTATCTCTTTTACTTATTTTCCTTTATATTAATACGCCTTTTCGCCCTTAAATCTATATCTATATCTTACCGAAACCTTTATAATACCGCCGCGAATCCGGCCTCTCCTAGAGAATCCTATTATTATAGTAATTCTTTAGTATATATACTATCTTCGGACCGCGCTTACTAAATAGGACCTTACTAATAATAACTAATCTATCTAGATCGAATATATCCGTAACGCTAAAACCTTAGTAATATATTAATTATTAAGAGTATACTACTTTTTGGGGTAGAAGGCCTATTAACTAGGTAGGAGAGGAAAGCACCGTTAGATTAAGATAAAGACTATTCCTTAAGGAGCTTGAATCCCACTCCTTAAGTATTAATTTAAATATATTATCTTCTATATAAATTAGAGATAAACACGAAGTAAGGGGAAAACTATAGCGAAAAGCCACCATATAGCTAACGTATAATATATACTATAGGCGTAGCCTATATATAGCGTGGCTATCGCGTATCGCGACCGAGGGGTTACCGGCTAACCGCTAGATAGCTACCGCCTTAGTAGAATCTTTAGTCTATAGATATCTAAGGCCCTAATATCGATATATAAATAGCCTTATTAAAATACTATAATAATTATCCCTCCTCTAAGGACTCTCTCTCTCGCTCTCGAGAGAGATCGATATATAAGAAATAAATAAATATTCTAAAGAGGCGTATAAATTAAAATTAAAATAAATATAGTAAATATATAAGGGAGTGGATAAAGATAACGCTTTTCCTTTATTAATATTAGTAACGCTTCTTCTTCTCCTTACTTCTTATTCTCTTTTTCTTTTATCTCTTTTACTTATTTTCCTTTATATTAATACGCCTTTTCGCCCTTAAATCTATATCTATATCTTACCGAAACCTTTATAATACCGCTAGGAACCCGTATACTCCGGCCTCTCCTAGAGAATCCTATTATTATAGTAATTCTTTAGTATATATACTATCTTCGGACCGCGCTTACTAAATAGGACCTTACTAATAATAACTAATCTATCTAGATCGAATATATCCGTAACGCTAAAACCTTAGTAATATATTAATTATTAAGAGTATACTACTTTTTGGGGTAGAAGGCCTATTAACTAGGTAGGAGAGGAAAGCACCGTTAGATTAAGATAAAGACTATTCCTTAAGGAGCTTGAATCCCACTCCTTAAGTATTAATTTAAATATATTATCTTCTATATAAATTAGAGATAAACACGAAGTAAGGGGAAAACTATAGCGAAAAGCCACCATATAGCTAACGTATAATATATACTATAGGCGTAGCCTATATATAGCGTGGCTATCGCGTATCGCGACCGAGGGGCCACCGGCTAACCGCCGGATAGCTACGGCCTTAGTAGAACCCTCGGTCTATATATACCTAAGGCCCTAATATTAATATATGAATAGTCTTATCGAAATATCATAATATTAATAGTATTCCGCCTATAATTCTCTATATTTCTTAGTAGGTTTCGCTAACTCTTTTTAAAGAGAATAAGACTAATAGCTATAGATCTTTACTACTATAGTAGGAGATAGCTATAATCTAACTATTATCTTTTTATAGGCGTATAAAATATTTTAGATAGAATAAATAGACCTAAGCGACCTCGGAAGCTTTATAGACTAGCTATATCCTATAGAAGCCTATCTAATTATCGCTAGATTAATATAGGAACTATATCAAGCCTTTAATATTTCGGACTAGACTTACTATAAGGAATATTCGCTAACTAGGAGTAAGACCTAAGTTAAGATATATTTTCCTTTACTTGTACTTTTATATATATTAATTAATATTTCGGTAGATAATCTAAGCTAATTATAATATATTTCTCTTTAGCCGCCGTACTATTCTTCCTATTATCCCTATCCTCGGTCTTCTTAATACCCTAGAGTAGAAAGCGGACTATTTACTAAGCGGCTTCTTTATTTTTATCCAAAAGATAAGAGATATATTACTTAGATCTTAGTAAAATAGATCTTTTTCGATAAGGTTTTAAAAGTAATTCGCGAGGCTTGGGATAATCTAGATTCTAATAATAATAATAATATCTCTATAGATAGAGATAAATTATCTATCTATATAATAGAGGACTTCTCTATTTTTTTTAGAGACTAAGATCTAAATACTATTATCTTTCTATTATAGAGCCCTTCGGTATTCTTTACTATTTTAGTACCCTTTTAGAAGGATATCTTTATCTTATAGTATAAATAAGATATTTGTTATTATTTTCGAGAGACTACTTAGCTAGACCTAATCTAAGGGTAAATATTTAGTAAAAAGGCTATCTTAGTTTAGCTATTATTTTAGTAGTCTCTTATTATTTATTCTTTAATTAGATAAATTCCTTTTCTCTCTCTTTTCCTTTCTTATAAGATTATATTATCTCTAGTGTTCGCGGTCTCTAGATAATACTTTTAGCTATCTTAGTAGATTAGATTTAGGAGTTTCTTCTATCTCTAATCGCTAAGATTAATAAGAAGATATTAAGTATTAATAGAGAGCTAGCGACTCTATCTAATCCTCTAACTAAGAACTATTAGTATTCTTTAGAGGCGAAAGTTATTATACTAGATATAAAGGTCTAGAGAGTATTTAACAGTAATTCTAGTTATAGCGTATTAAGTAATATTTAAGACCTATCTTTAAGGCGCTTTATAGCGGAGGGATCGTCTTATTTTAGCCGCTATTTTAGTAACTTTTTATTATTTATTCTTTAGATTTAATCTAGTTTTCTCCTTTTATTAAGAGTATACTACTTTATAGGGTAGAAGGCCTATTAACTAGATAGGAGAGGAAAGTACTAAGTTAGATTTAAATAAAGACTATTTCTTAAGGAGTTTAAATCCCACTTCTTAAGTATTAATTTAAATATAATATCTTTTATATAAATAGGAAATAAATATAAAATAAGGGGGAAACTATAGCGAAAGGCTACTATATAGCTAATATATAGTATATACTATAGTATAGCCTATATATAGTATAGTTATCGCGTATCGCGGCCGAGGGGTTACTGGCTAACCGCCAGATAGCTACGACCTTAGTAGAACCCTTGGTCTATATATACCTAAGGCCCTCATATTAATATATGAATACCCTTATCGAAATACTATAATACGGCCTAAGAATGACATATAATCTTAATTAAGAAGTTTATCCTTATTTAATATATCTTTTTATTTTCTACTACTTATAAAGCTAGAGCTCTAGTAATTATTTACTAAAGCCTAGATACGGCCTATATATAGTATAGGTACGGCTAAGGAGCGGCCGAAATACGGCCCTTTACCGCCTAATCTTACTAATAATAATTATAGATTTTCTATATTAGGTCTTCTTCTAAGTTTAGACTCTACTATTCGAAGTATAAAAATAGAGATTTCTACCGTTGTATTATACTTTCTTAATACTTATCTAATCCTTTATCTAAGTTTTATAACCTTAATTCTCTTTATAAATTATATCTTCTACTCCCTCTAATACTTCCTACTATAACTTTACTACTATTATATTTTTTCGCTAGTAATCTAAACTAAGAAATCTATATCTCGAAAATATATTACCTTTACTACTTTTATTAATACTAAGACTATTTCTTAATAACGTTTATAGGGACTTATAGTTCCTAATAAGAATATTATAATAATTAATTACTATGATTATTATAATATTTTCTTTCTTAGCGGCTAGGCTATTATTATACTTAGTAATTTAGTTCCCTTAGAAATAAACATATCTATTAATACTCTATCGCGTCCTATAATTAAAGCTTACTAGGTTAGCTTAGTTCCGGGTAAACCTAAGGTAGACTCTTATCTTAATAGCATTCCTATTATTTAGATACCCTAGTTAACTATTATTAAGACTATAGTATTTAGTTTCTAGGATCTATCTAGTATATATTTTTATACTTTTTATTACTCTATCTATTAGGCTATCTTATATAACTAAGGAAGATATATCTATATCTCTATCTACTATATCTATAAATTATTTAGCCCTCGCTAGGAGCGCTTCCCTAATCTAATTATCGGCCGTTTAATAATAATTACTGGCTAGATATAGGGTTTCTATTATAATAGTAAGCTTCGGGTATATGTAACTATTAAGGATAATAAATTCCTTAACTAACTCTCCGTAACTTTATCTATAACTACTTCGTTAACTAGGGAGTCGGGTCGCCCGCGTAAGCGCTTACAAATCTTAGGCTCGATTCCTTCTTCTTCCCCTTCTATTAGCCGTAAGATTAGAATAGAGTCTATAAAACTACTTATAAATCTATAATTTAATTCTTAGTCTAAGGCTCGAATTTCTAGTAAGCTTTAAATATTCTCTATTCTTATAATATTATAACTAATAGTTTCCGAATTTTTTCCTATCTTTTAGGGCCGAACGAATCTTCTATTACTAAGATTAATAGTAATAGTAAGCGATCGCTATCTCTAGGTTCTATTAGGATATATCCCGTCGACGACTAATTAGAGAAGAACAAAAAGAAGAAAAATCTAAGGATAATTTACCTTTAACTTTAATAAGACGCTAAGGCTTATCTAATTAGCCTAAGGGTTTATATAAAGACCTTATAGAGAAAGAAGGCTAAATATATCTATCTCTAGACCGTTAACTAGGGAATAAGAATAGTAACGTGATTTAGCCTTGCCGGGGTCGCTCTTCTAGGGCTTCGTAGAGTTCGTACCCTTATAATTTTCAAGGACTATTCTAATAACTAGCTAGTATTAGTATAGCTTAGCTTCGTTTTCTATTAAGTATATTATTTAATCTGAAGTTTTATTTTCCTACTAGTATTAATAATTCTCTTAGGATAACATAGAGTTATCTAGGACTAATAAGTTCATAAAACCGTCGCGCGGAGCGCGACGCTAGACTACTTATAAACCTGATAAATAAGTAAATAATATTACTAATATCGCTATAATAGAATAGTAATTAGATATAATAAATAGAGAACTTAAAGAATATATCCTTATTAATAATAAAGAAATAGCCCTCTATATAATAAGATCCCTAAAGGAAGAATAGAAGATTCCTAGGGAATACTAAGAATTCTAAGATATATTTATGTTATTATTAGATAATAAGCTACTAGAATCTAGTCTATTTAACTATAAGATTAAAATTAAAAAAGACTAAGAACTAAAGTTTATATCTATCTACTAATTATTATAGAAGGAATTAATAATATTAGAAGAATATATTAAGGATAATCTTAAAAAAGGATATATTTAATATTTGAAATTATTAGTAAGATACCTAATCCTATTTATACCTAAGAAAGAAGAGGAACTTAGAATATATATTAATTACTAATAACTTAATAATATTATTATTAAGGACTAATATCTATTATTATTAATTAATAAAATCTAAGATATTATCTAAGGAGCGAAGTACTTTAGTAAGTATAATATTATTAATATATATAATTAACTCTGAATCAAGAAGAGAGATAAATAAAAGACAGTATTTAGAACTAAGTTTAGATATTTTAAATATAATATTATACTATTTAGTCTTACTAATAAACTAATATTATTTTAATATTTTATCTTTAATATCTTAAAGGGATATCTAGATAATATCCCTATATTCTCTAAGATAAAGATAGAATATATAAAATATAATAGAAAAATACTATTATAATTAAGAGAGATAAAAGTTATATTTAAACTTAAGAAATATAAATTCTATATATAGAATAATATAAGCTTCCTTAGATATATTATTAATCTTAACAGACTAAGGATAGAATAAGATAAGATTAAAAGTATACTTAAATAGCTAATACTAATATATATTAAAGATATATAGAGCTTTCTTAGACTTATTAATTACTATTAAAGGCTAGTTCTATAATACTTAAAATATATAATAAGACTTTACTAATTTACTAAGAAAGGCGTATCTTTTAAATAGGATAATAAGATAGAGAATTTATTTACTATATTTAAAGAAATATATAATTAAAAGATAAAAGAAGCTATTATTATAATATTTAATTATAATGTACTAATTATTATAGAAACTAATATATCCGATTTTATATTTAGTATATAAATTATATAACTAAGAGAAGATAGTAAGCTTAGATCTATCGCTTTCTAGTATTAAAAAATAATCTTAGTAGAGCTTAATTATAATATTTATAATAAGGAATTACTAACTATAATATTAGCGTTTTAGATATAGAGAGTATACTTAAAAGAAGTAAAGTATACTATAATTATTAGAACTAACTACTATAATCTTATATATTTTATAATAATAAAAATATTTATATAGTAATAAGCCTAATAGATAAAGAAACTAGCTTAATATAATTTTAAGATTATATACTATAAGAGAACCGAGAATATAGTTATAAGATAATAAATATTTTTTAAGGATTTAAGAAGCTATTAATATAATTAATATAGAAGATTCTAGATAATAATACTATATTAATTTAGGATAGCTTAGTCTATATCTATAGCCTAGTATATATCCTAGAAAGACTTTAGGACGAGATTATCTAGTTATATTATAATAAATTAATCTAGGGGTATTTAGGAGTTAAAAGACCTATTTAAAAAATTATATAAAATTATTATATCCTAATAGTATGTAGAAAAGTTAAGAAATATATTTAATAATATAAATTATAATAATAAAATAAACTATTATAATATATATTATATAAAAAAATAGAAATAATAGAAGTACTAATATAATTTTAGGAATAAATTACTATAGACTTTATTATAAAATTACTTATATCAGAAGGAAATAATATAATTATTGTAGTAGTTAATTAACTTATTAAATATATATATATATATAATTCTAATAATAAAAACTATTAATATATAATAGATAGCTAATCTATTATTTTAATATATATTTATAAACTATAGTATATTAGATAATATTACTTTAGATAGAGATTAACTATTATTAGTATATATAGTTATTATATATACGGGTCTATATCTTCATACGATCGAAGATACGACTAAGGACCTACTTTTCTTATCCCTTATTAGATTACTTAACCTCGTCGTTAAATAATAAGATTAATCGAATTAATCCTTAATAATCTTATATATACTTATATATAATCGCCTAACTAGGTAGGAGACTATATAATACTCTAAGGATATTCCTTCTATTTTATTTATTATTCTACCGTATACCCCGCGATATAAGTACTACTATACTTTCTAGTAAAATTAAATTAAGTTTGATATCTCTCTATAATATAAGAACTACTCTCGAGTATAATTAATATAACCCTTCTTCTTTATTAACTAAGCTAACAACGTACCTTCTTGTAAACCGTCTCTCTTTAATCCTATCTTTTATATATCTCTTTATTATATATATATATCAGAACTTTCTACCTATTTTCTACCGAAGACCCTTTCCCCCGGGAAATACTACTTCTAAAGAAACTCCTATTTTTAATAATTATAAACCCGAGCCTCTAAACTACCCCTTATTTATCTAATCTATTACTTTACTCTTATAAGCGATAAATTCGACCGAAGTACGAGCTATATAGCTATACTACCTACTTAAAAGCTATATATATTAAATACCCTAGATTACTACTATTAAAGACTATATAGTAGCTAATAGTATATAGAAATATACGGATCCCGACTAAGATACTCCTATGGCTACGCTACTAGAGCCTATTAAGCTACTTCTATCTAATACCATTAAGAAAGAACCTAATATATTTATATTAGACGAATCACGACTTATCAACCTTATATTAAATTAATTAGCTATCTATAAGATACTACTAAGTATAAATTAATAAGATTAGATTATCTTCGTTATCTTTAAGCTATAGAATCTCTTAAATAAGGTATTTATTCCTCTCTTATACCTAAAGGACGTTAAATTATTAATAGGCTATCTACGTATAAAGCTATTATTAAACTAAAAGTAACCTTTATCTTATCTAACTAAACGAAGAATCGTTAAATCCTATATAACTAGGATATAATAAAATACTAGAGCCTACTAACTAAAGTCTCTCTACTACCTATATAGGGCTAAAAGTAGATTATTATCTAAGTAGAAGGCGAGAAGATAGGAATTACCTACTTCTAAGAATCTATCTTACTAATATACGATTTCCTAGAGGTAATTTAGCCTACGACTAAGGATTCTATACTTTTTAGTATAATATAATTCTATAAGGGATAAAATAGCCTATTTTAATAGAGCTAGTTAACTAGTTTATTAACTAATACTAACCGGCTATCTCGTCTAGTAAGCGCCTACTAATATATCTTATATTTTAAGATTATTAACTAGATAAGGGATCGGACGAAGAATTAACTATACTAGAACCTTCGAATATACTAAACTAGCTTAACTAAAATAGGAAGTATCCTTATAGAGATACTCCTAACTATAGTAATTACGATTTTAAGAAATACTAATATATTAATCTAAAGACGAGACTAAAGGGCTAGTAACTAGATAAGAAGATTAAAGAGCTATTTAAAAAGCGATACGAATCTTTACTGGGTTTTAAATCTACCTATTAACGCGCTCTTAAGTAATTTTAACTAAATAATTAATAATCTAATAACTAATTAGATAACTAATTAACTATAGAGAGAAATATATTAGCCGTCTTTACTATCTATATACTAAAATAGTAAGTAGAAACTCTCTTTTAAGATAATAATAATATTATAATAAGTACTATCTAGATTAATACTAAGAAAAACGATACCTAATACTATAATACTAGAGCCTCTATTTATATTACGAATAATAGAAACCTATTTATTATAGAACTATAGGTCTATAATATCTTCTATTATAGTTAGATAACCGAAATTATAATCTTTAGTTATAGAGACCTCTAAGTTAAACTAATAAACTCTCTTAATAGTATTACTTTCCCTCTAAAGTAAGTTATCTATTACTCTAGGTTCTATATTAACCTAATCTCTATAGAAAAAGCTACTAATATAGGAATCTATCTAAATAGTAAAAATTATATACTAGAAGATCGAGATAGGACGCCTATCTATAAACTTAATACGAAATTAGGTATCTACCTAATCCGATAGGATAATTTAATAACTAACTAACTACTAATTATACTATTATCTTACTAACCTCTTAATCCTCTCTTACTAATAAATTTAGTAAGATAGCCCTATTATTATATACTAAGAAATAGCTAGATAGGATAGTTAACTAGTAGTACTAAAGACTAGGCTACGTTAGTAAGGATATCCTATCTAATCTACTAGACTACTTATTAAATATAACTATTATAGATATATCTTCGCTAATTAGCTATTATAAGATATATAAACTAGCTAACTTACTACGTTAAATATCTCGATTATCTATATAGTATAACTAACCTTTCGAATCTCTATATTAGGACCTTATTTACTTTAACCTATTACTAGCTAAAACGACCTATCTATCCTATTCTATTAATCCTATTACTAAATACTAACTAGTAGAGGACCTTCCTTATAAGACCGATTCGGAATAATCTATCTATAATTAGATCGATTTTATTAAGAATTAATTTAATCTATATATCCTAATAATTTATTCGGACAATAAAAAGTTATTATCTAATTTCTTTAGCCGCGAGGCTAAATTATAAAGAATTAACCTAGAAACTACGCCGTCCTACTAACTAGACTAAAACGGCTATACTAAATAATATAGTATATTAATTTTAAAGATAGCTAGGTAGATAACTATCGATTTAGGCCTACTAGATTACCTTTAGTGTTATGATATTTCGATAAGACTATTCATACACTGATATTAGGGCCTTAGGCATGCGTGGACCGAGGGTTCTACTAAGGCGGTAGCTATCCGGCGGTCAGTCGGTAGCCCCTTAGCCGCGATATATGATAGCTACGCTATATATAGGCTACGCCTATAGTATATACTATACGTTAGCTATACGGTAGCCTTTCGCTATGGTTTCCCCCTTACTTCGTGTTTAATTCTTATTTACACAAAAGATAATATATTTAAATTAATACTTAAGGAGTGGGATTTAAGCTCCTTAAGAAATAATCTTTATCTTAATCTAACTTAGTGCTTTTCTCTCCTACCTAGTTAATAGGTTATCTACCCTATAAAGTAGATACTTCCTTGATAATTCTATTTCTTCTTCTTTAACTACCTAGGAGAGATAGTATCTAGGACTCGCTCTACTCCCTCTACCGAAGAGGTACCGAATATCTCTCGAAAGCTTAACGAGCTAACTACTATTAAGGATAAAATACCTTATAACGCTTAAACTACCCTATCGGACCTTAACGATAGCCTCGTAGCTATATAGGCTACTATCGAGAAGCTTTAATATTTAAAGGACTTATAGGATTAAGTAGACCGCCTTAAATCTAAGGTTCTAGGTCGAAGCTATAACGATCTCCTACCGATTCCTTATTAGGACCCCTTCTAGTCGTCTAGAAAAGACTAAGAGATTAAGCTTAAAAACCTATCTATCTTTACGCTAGACTATACTCTCTAGAAACGCTAGGAGTAGCATCTCGATCTATAATAAACGTTCGAGGATACTCTAAAGAAATACTATAATAATCGTACGAAGATCCTTAGAGCTATTAGCTATATAAACCTAACCTATCGGTAGAGATAGTACCGATATACTAAAGAAAAGGGACCGACTCGCTTACGAGACCCTAAGGAAGACTAGCTTTACTTTAGGGATTAGACCCTAACTCTTATTAAAGATACGGCTAGTCTTAAATTAGATATTATAGGATAGCTCGAGAGAACCTACTAAGGCTAGGATAAAGACCCTTACGAATTCTATATACGTCTAGATACTCTAGAATAATACTTTCTACGATCGGTAGAGAAGGAGAGAGCCCTTATCTTTTTTATAAAGCTTACTTTCGGCCTTTAAAATACTATCCGTCTCTACGTACTTAAGCTACCCGAGATACGCGAAGAGATAATTAATATTATCTATTACTTCTAGGGACTAAATAAATCGGAGGCGGAACGTAAGCGAAAACGCGACGATAGGCTATCGGATCCCTTACGAAAGAGAACCTTTAGGGATCCCTTATAAAAACCCTAATAAGATAGTCCTCCTCGCCTATAGAGAGGGGGGTACTAAGGCCGAGGATACCGAGGAAACGGTCGCTAAAGAGGTTATTTCTCTAGCTATAATAACGGATTTACTCGCGAAATACTAGTAAGAGATAGCCGAATTACTTCTAACGAAGGATTAGATTATATTATCTATTATAGATATAGCGAGAAAGGACACTATACTACCGACTATCCGAAAGGACCTTACGGGAAACTAGCTAAGGTATAAAACGCCTAGTAGGGAAATAGTAGCGAGACGGAGTAGACCCTATATCTTCGTTTCTCCCTTTAGTAGGGACTTATACTTATTTTTATATACCGATTATTATCCGAAATAATATCGAAACCTACGTAGATCTTAATAGTAGAGCTAAGATTAACCTTATTAGCTTTAAATTTATTAAAGCTTTTAAATTTAAGTAAATAATACTAATAGAACTAATTATCCGTACTATTAATAATCGCTTAACCCTAACGTATAGAGTTTAGAGTATTCTAATAATTATTACCGATTCGAGGGGTATTATACGCCGATTTACTCGCTTCTATATAGCGATTAACCGAGATCCCCTATTATCTAGAAGCCTAGTACTTCTCTCTATAATAACCCTCTATAATTACGATATATATATTACCGGACGAAGCGGTCTTTAGTAGTTTAGAATACCCTTTATTAAAATCCTACTAGCGAAGAAATTCGCGAAATAGACCCGAAACTATATATATATCTTCGCCGTAGTGCGTCTACCCGAAGAAGTATAGCTACTAATCGATAAAGATACTACCGAAGAGCCGTCGAATCTAAACCGATTATTACCTAAACTTATAGAGGTTTATAACGCTTTTATATCTTAATATAATAATATCTTACTTTAATCTAACGACTATAACTATATAATTAATCTATTACCCGATACTTAAGTACTATATAGCCCTATCTACCCTTTATCTTAGAAGGAACTAGCGGAACTCCGCCGTTACCTTAACGAAAACCTTAAGAATAGCTATATATATAAGTCTAAAAGCCTAGCGGGGGCTCTAATCCTCTTTAAACTAAAATCTAACGGAAGTCTACGTCTCTACGTAGATTACTAGGGACTTAATAAGATTTTAGTTAAGAATCGGTACCCTTTATCTCTTATTTCGGAGATTTTAGACCGGCTATCTAGTATAAAGATCTTTAGTAAGATCGATATCTAAGATATCTACTACTAAATTTATATTAAGGAAGGAGATAAGTAGAAAATAGCCTTCTATACGCGATATAGGTATTTTAAATATACTATTATACTATTCGGCCTTACTAACGTACTAGTAACCTTTTAGAACTATATATATTTAATATTTTATAATATTCTTAACGTCTTTATAGTAGCTTATCTCGACGATATCTTAGTCTTTTTATTAGACCGGGATTCTTATATAGACTATCTCCTTTAAGTACTTAAACGGCTACGCTTAGTAGGTCTATACGCTAAATAAAATAAGTACTCCTTCTATTAGGACTAGGTTAATTTCCTTAGCTTTATAATCTTCTCTAAGGGTGTTTCGATAGATCCTTAGCGGGTTTCCGATATCGCTTTATAGGAGGTTCTAAAGATATACTAGGAGATCTAGGTATTCCTAGGATTTTATAATTTCTATTATAGATTTATCCGAAATTACTCTTAGATTATACTTCCTCTTATAGGGTTACTAAAAGGAAGTAAGAATAGGTAGAAACTAGGATAGGTTAACCTAACCCTTACCGAAAGGTTAGCGTTTCGCCGCCTAATCTCCGCCTTCTAATTAGCTCCTCTATTAAGATACTTTAATCTATCTAAGCTAATTCGGCTAGAAACTAATATATCTAACGGCGCGATAGCGGGAATCCTTTCCTAGCTAGACGATACGGGTATATAGTATCTAGTAGCTTTCTAGTCGCGGAAGTTCTCTAGGGTAGAGATCCTTTATAGGATACCGGATTAGGAGCTATTCGCTATTATATATTCGTTTAAATACTAGCGATACTACCTTAAAGATAGTACCTATCTAATTAAGGTCTTTTTAGACTATATAAATCTATAAACTTTTATAAAGTAGCTAAAGCTTAATAATAGATAAGCTAGATAGTATCTTTCTCTTATATCTTTTAATTTTATAATAAAATACCGCGCTAGAATAAAGAATCCCGCGGATAGACCCTCTTAGCGATAGCTACCGAGTAACTATAAGGTTAACCTACTTTCGCCGCTATACTAGTAATTAATAGGCGAATAGCTAGTAACTAATTACCGCTATATAGGGGTCTAGTCGTATACTATAGGAGATCTTACCTCTAATATTCTATACTTCACGAAATATAAAGATAGAGAAGAATTAACGGAAATAGTTAATTAGGAAGAGCTTAGCCGAAGTTACCGCCTCCCTAAAGTATAGGTATAGCCTATTTATACCTCCGTAATAGCCTACTTATATAACTTAAGTAAAGGGCTTAAGGAGCTTATTAGGTAACTCTAGGATAGAGACCTAGAGATCTAGCGCCGAAAGACTACCGTAACGTAGGCGAATTACGGGTTTAAGGGCTAGTTAGTAGGGTACGATATCCTACTAAGATTTAAAGAATAAATCTATATTTCTACGGGAAGTAACCTTAGAATAAGATTATTAAGTATTTATTATAATAATCCCCTTACTAGCTATTTTAATCGCTCTTATACCCTTAAACTAATAAAAAGGAAATATTACTAACCGAATCTAGACTAAGATATTACCGAATACGTATAGGATTATTAGGTATACTAAGGTATTACTATAAGAAGGTATAAGCCTTATAGAGAACTCTAATCGTTACTAATCCTATTACGATCCTTTACTACACTCTCGATAGATTTCGTTATAGGACTCCCGCTAGTATTCTATTAAGATAAAGAGATAGATTTAATCCTTATAATCGTCGATAGATTCACGAAATAGTTACTATTCTTCGCCGTAACGACTACGATTACCGCTATAGAACTTACCGAATTATTCTATAACTCTATAGAGTTACGTTTTAGACCGCCTAAAGATATTATCTCCGATCGAGGGCCTATCTTTACTAGTAAATTCTAGTCGAGTCTTTATTATATATCTAAAGTACGCCTTAGGCTTTCGACTATATTTTACCTATAAACCGATAGCTAAATAGAGCGGATTAACTAAACCCTTAAATATTACCTTCGGTACTTTATTAGCGAAAACTAAACGGTATAGCTAAACCTACTTACGTTAGTAGAATACGCTTATAATAACGTAATCCACGGCCGACCGGATCACACGGCCGACCGGATCACCTACCCCCATAAGAATATTTTAAAATCGATTATCTCAACCAACACCTATCAATTCAATTAGATATAGCGATTTTTACATACATTAATCCTGTGGCCAATCTCCCTACATCCACTACACCTAGGCGGAGCCCTAGCTGCTAGCCTAGTTAGCTGACTAGGCAATTCGACCTCTGCATGCGAATCTACCCCATCATCTTCCTCTGGCTGGTTTAGCTACGTAGCTAGCTATATAGCCTCTTCAATGGTTAAACCCTCTTCGTAGGGTATCTTCTTAGTTGACCGATTGCGCTTTTTAACCATCTTCTCATTCGCCATGCGCAAATTCGCGTTATCCTCTACTAGTAGTGCACTACTATGAAGCGCTAGCTGGAACCCCTTAATCATCTAGTCTAGGATCTCCTTTGATGGGCTCGGAGGGCTATTTGACCGCCGTTTTAGTAGATCTTTTAACATAGAAGCTTGCTTAAATAGCTAAGTAGCGGTTCTAGGCGTTTGTGGTGTGAATTCGCTAGATCTACTACTTAGCCGGCTGTTTAGTAGTGTTAGAGTTCGTAGAGAGATATTAAGCTTATTAAGTACTCTCTTAGTATCTAATGGTACTAGACCGCTAGCTACGAAGCTGTTTTTGATAGTAGGATTAGTTGATTGGAACGCTTCTAGCCGCGCGTGCTAGTAATCCACTAAGAAATCGTGCTTGTCGATATGGTTATATCCTCTACGCGCAAGATCGCTAACGAAGCGACCGTACGTACGCTTAACCACTGCAAAACACCCAACATCTAGTGGTTATAGTAGATGCGATGAATACGTAGGCATACAAAGAGGTATAATATCGTTTTCTGTGCAGATTCGGTCGAATTAGGGTGTAAGGTGGCTACCATAACCATCAAGAATTAATAGCCGAAACCGACCTCGTACGCGCGAATTCGTATATAGTATAAAGATCTTTTGTAACCAGCGTAGGCCAATCTCATGGGTAGTCCAACTATTAGCAGAGACCTCGATTCGCCAGTCTTTCGGTAGATTTTCGTTAAACCATCCTATAATAGCCACTTTGCCTTTAAAGACTATACATGGCGGTAGTGAATAGCCATCTACGCAGATTGCTTCGATCGTAGTAACCCATTCGCGATTTCCTGGTTATAGAAGACGTGGCCGACCGTAGTATTCAGCTCTTATAACCACTTTCTACGAAGATATAAGGCCCATTGCAAAGCCTGTCTCATCAAAGTTATAGATATCCTCCGGTTGTATACCCTTATCATCGATTGTGCGCTATACGGTCGTAAACCACTGCCGAATCGATTTCGGATCTTCGTTTAGGGCTCTTTAGTAATCATATCTTCGCGAGAAGCGAGATCGAAGCTCATCGCGGCGTTTAATAAAGCTTGATAGCTAATTAACACTAACAGTAGGCGGAGGGTTACTACCGCGCGTAGCAAGTAGGATATTAGCTATTTCTCCCACAGTAGCCGGTCTAGGCGCTGCTCCACGTGAATCCATAGATAATATCCACTCAGCAAGCGCATCCTCTTCGGTTTGGGTCAATTTATGACCAGATGGGCGCTTATCAACGCGTGAGACGCGGCCATCGGCGCGCGCATATAGGGTAGTGTAGGGTATCTCATATAGCTTTGCTGCTGCGCGGATAGAAGAGATACGGCCCTCTTTTAAATCAGAAAGGGCCAATAGGATCTTGCCCTCTTGGTTGGCCAATTTATGGCTAGATTCACTGCGAATTGGTGGCATGGTAGGTAGTTGAATTAATCAGGTTGGTAGAAAGACGCGAATTTAGAAGGGGTGATCCGGTCGGCCGTGTGATCCGGTCGGCCGTGGATTACGCTAATATAGTTAACTTAATAATAAAATTCTTCCCTTTCTAAGCTTTAATAGGCTATTCGCCTAGCTTCTAATACCGATTCGAGGGCGAATCGGCCTTAGGAGAGGTCCTAGCGGTATCCGTATGAATTAAAAAGCTCGAAGCACTCCGAGAGAGATTATAGGAGAACTAGCGAAAAGCTAATAAATTAATAGCGAAATACTATAATAAAGACTACTAACTAATATAATTTAAGAAAGATAATCTTATAGGATTATTAACTAAGAATCTAAGGTTAAAAGGAAGTAAGAAGCTAGCCCCTCGCTATATCGGACCCTTCCGAATCCTATAGGCTATTAGTAAATAAGCTTACCGCCTAAGCTTATCCTAGTAGTATAACCGAATCTATAACGTCTTTTATATATCCCTTCTCGAACTATAGCGGAAACTAAATAGGACTAATCACGAATTCCTACTAATACCTAATCTCGAGGATAATAATAAATACGAGATAGAAGAGATTCGCGAAGATAGGACTATTAATAGCGAAACTTACTTTCTAATAAAGTAGAAGGGATAGCCCTCTAAATATATTTAATAGGTCCCCTAGGAAGATATAGGTAATACTACGGAAGCTATATAGTCTTACTAGAAGAGAAAGAAGGGGAAAACCGGATTAAACCTAAAGGATAAATAGCGAAAGGTCACCGAAACGACGGCTAAAATAAGACGATCCCTCCGCTATAAAGCGCCTTAAGGATAGGACCTTACTAAGTATTACTCGATACGCTATAGCGGGAACCGCTATTAAATACTCTCCAGAACTTTATACTTAGCGTAATAACTTTCTCCGCTAAGATACGCTAGTAGTTCTTAGTCGGAGGACCGGGCGAGAAGGAGGAGATAAGGAAGGAAAGAAAGAAAGAAAGGGAGAAAATTATTTAATTTAAAGGACTACTACTAAAACCCCGCCGAAGCGGCGGCGAAACTAAAGGCGATCCCTTATAGAAAGATAACTTAAGGGTAGGCCCTAGCTAAGTCCCGCTAAGAAAGTATCCTAGTATAGATAGGCCCCCGAAAGAATAAGGAAATAATAAAGAAATCTAGTAGAATCCGTAGTAGAAGGATAATAGTACCTAGATCTTAGTCTCTATAAAGACGGGGAAGTCCTTTATTATAAGGGTGGCTACCTTATCTCTACCTATAGAGGTATTATTATTATTATTAGAGTCTAGGTTATCCTAAGCCTTTCGAACTACTCTTTAAATCTTATTTAAAAAGACCTTTTTCGCTAGAGTCTAAGTAATATATCCTTTTTCTCTAGGGTAAAGATTAAGAAGCCGCTTATTAAAACGGTCTTTTTTTTACTCCGGAGTATTAAGGGGACTAGGGATAGGGATAATAAGAAGGGTAGTACGATAGCCGAAGAGAAGTACGTTATAGTTAGCTTAGGTTAATTACCGAAACGCTAGTTAGTATATTTATAAATAGAAGTAAAGGAAGTATACCTTAATTTAGGTCTTACTCTTAGTTAGTAAGTACTTCTTATTGTAAGCCTACTCCGAAATATTAAAAGCTTAATATAGGTCCTATATTAATCTAGCGATAATTAGACGGGCTTCCGTAGGAAATAGCTAGTCTATAAAGCTTCCGGGGTCGCTTAGGTCTATCTATCCTACCTAAAATATTTCACGCGTCTATAAAAGGATAATAGCTAGGTCGTAGCTATCTCCTTTTATAGTAGTTATAACCTATAGCCGTTAGTCTTATCCTCTTAAGAAGATTTAGCGAAACCTACTAGAAAATATAAAGTATTATAAGCGGAATACTACCGATATATCACCGAGGCTTTAGCGTCGCGGACGTATTCGATCTAGATAGGTTAGTCGTTATAGGTAGGGTCCTACTTAGCGAGCGCGGTCCGAAGATAGTATATATACTAGAGAATCCTATAATAGAGAATCCCTATAATAATAGGATTCTCTAGGAGAGGCCGGATTCGCGGCGGTATCGTGAGGTTTTCGGTAAGATCTAAATAGGGATTCGAGGGCGAAGAGACGCGTTAATATAAAGGAAGCTAATAAGCGAGAGAGGTAGAGGAAGGAGAGGATAAGAAGTAAGGAGGAGAAGAAGTGTTACTAACGTTAATAAAGGAAACGTACTATCTTTATTTACTCGCCTATACGTTTACTACGTTTACTATATTTAGTTTCTATTTTAACTAATACGTCCCCTTTTAGGCGTTTATTTATTTTCTATATATCGATTTCTCTTAAGGGCGAGAGAGTCCTTAGAGGGGGGATAATTATTATGATATTTCGATAAGACTATTTATATACTAATATTAGGGCCTTAGGTATATATAGACTAAGGGTTCTACTAAGGCGGTAGCTATCCGGCGGTTAGTCGGTAGCCCCTCGGCCGCGATATACGATAGCCACGCTATATATAGGCTACGCCTATAGTATATACTATATATTAGCTATACGGTAGCCTTTCGCTATGGTTTCCCCCTTACTTCGTGTTTGATTCCTATTTATATAAAAGATAATATATTTAAATTGATACTTAAGGAGTAGGATTTAAGCTCCTTAAGAAATAGTCTTTATCTTAATCTAACTTAGTGCTTTTCTCTCCTACCTAGTTAATAGGCCATCTACCCTATAAAGTAGATATTTCCTTAATATTTAGCTTATAGCTACTAAAATAGCTATCTATATATAAAACTAAATACTATACCGATTAATTAGCTAGTAATCTCTATATAAAGCCCTAGTAACCTACCTTAGTAAAAAAGCACTATACTAGCTATATATAAAACCTAACCTTTCTAATATATAAATCTTTAGATATAAAGCTTATATACGTATTAATAAACCACCTAAACTAGCTAAGCTAGCGCTACGCGCGGCTATTAGCTATCTAGTAGGCTATAAAGCTTATAATATCTAGTGTATATAGATTCCGATTAAACGCTATATAATTCGTATACGCGATATTTAATTTAATAAGTAAGAATTCTATAACCCTTCATTACCTAATTAATATATATAGATATATTTCGGGGCTCCTAGTATATCCGATCGGGTCCGATAGGACAGGATCCATATAGGACCTTAGGATAACTAGTTAAGATAGAAGTTCTTCTATTTACGAATAGGACCGCAGATCGTTAAGGATCCTCTAATGCATAAGATCTTCTCTGAGTATATGTGTCAAACGAGACTAATATAATAGGTAAAAGAGTATATTGAGTCTGAAAGGATATTAAATCTAAACTGCTAAACTAATAAGCGAAGGGGTGCTTAAGTACACGATTAGGGTAGTTTAAATAACTAGATCTAGACTAAATTGTTAATCTAATTGATGATCCGATTATATATCGATAATCTGATGAATCGATAGATTAGGAAGTTACTAGATATTAGTATCCGTGGCTAGATTGGCCGATTTCTTTGTAAAACTCTTTATTAAAGAGATATGGTTTTCCCCCGGAGAAAGGATAGGAAAAACGATAGTCCGGTCCGGGCCGTTAGCTAGCGGGCCGTACGGTTAACTAACTTCATATAGCCATATACGCTTATATAGGCTAATAATATATAATAATACTAATCTATCTTAATAAATTACCGTTCTTAACGAAGAAGAAAGCTCTCGAATCCTCGAGGATATTAATATTCTATATACTAATATTACTAATAAATTAGACTTATTAGATCCTACGGTATAGTAAGATCTAGGAGGCAGAAGTAATACTATAGCTAATTTCGATTATATAATACCTCTAGAACTAATAAATTTAGACGAAATCCTCGGAGACTACCTAATTATACTACCTCTAGAACTAAAATTAGATAATTTAGATAACTTAATAAGCGAACCTAACTAATTAGAACTAGAGAACTATATACCTTTTATCCTAATTAATAATACTAACTTCGACCTTTCCGGCTATAAACTACTTAGCTTACTAATTAAGCGTATATAGTCCTATTCTAATAGCGACCGAGATAATAATAAGCGTTTATATATTAATCTAGCTATATATATTTAGGCTTTCTTAATCTACTAGGCTAAATAACTAAAACTTTTAATATTATTAATTCTACTAATATCTTCTAGCTATAACTAACTAGCTAGCTATCCTTTCGAAAACTAATTCCGCTAGGCTATATAGATTAAATTTAGTAAACTTATTAATATATATACGATTAAACCTATTAATACTAAATTCGTTAGGTACTCCTATAAGACTAATTACTAGGCTATTAGCTAATTAGATTATCTATATTACTAACTTATATAAATAAGATAGATATATACGTATAAATCTAATAAATCTAGCTATTTAATGCGGTTTAAAGCGCGCTTATATGTACGAGGGGATATATAGATTCCTAATAATTAAGATACGCAAACTAGCACTCTCGCTACTAGAACCTTCCGAATACTTATAGCGATTACTACCGAGTTCGACCTAGAGACCTTTTAGATAGATATAGTTAACGCTTTCCTAAATAATAAGCTAAAAGAGGAAGTATACTACTAATATCTACCTAGGATAAGACGAAACTCGATAATCCTACGCCTATATAGAGTAATATACGGCCTACGAATCGCTAGTAAGAGATAGGAAGATAACGTTAAAGATATACTTCTCTTACTCGGTTTTAAATTATATCCTAACGACCTCGCTCTTTATACTAATAATTATATAGTTATTATAATCTTCGTCGACGACTTTCTAGCCATATACTATAAAAGTAAGACCTTATATACTTAATAGATTAAGAAATACCTTATAAAGCGATGTAAGATAAAGGATTATATCGAATTTAACTAATTTATCGGAATTCGAATTATATAAGATAGGAAACGCCGAAAAACCTAGATTAGCTAAGTAGCTTATATCAAGAAAATCGCTACTAAATACTATCTTCTAGATAGGAAACTACTAAGAATACTACTCCTTTCTAATTATAAACTCGATCCTAACCTAATTAGACTAATTAATCCTAAGAATATTAAATAATACTAGTTAAAATATAGATTAACCTTTTTTCCTTTATTTAGACTAGACTAGATACTACCTTTACTAACTAATTATTAGCCTAATCTTTAACTAGATATAACGAGATATACCTAAAAGCTATAGATTATCTTATCTACTATTTAAATAGGACTAAAGATCTAGCTATCTATTTTAGTAATAGCTAATTAAATAGTTAGATCTTTATAGCTATATTAAACGCGAGCTTTACTAATAATTATAATCGAAAGAGCTCTAAAGATTTTATCTTCTTATTATTTAGTAGCCTAATTAAATAGAAGTCTCGTAAGTAGAAGACTATTACTATATCTATAATAGAAGCTAAATTACTAGCTATTAGCTATATAGCTAAATAGCTATACTAGATTAAACGCCTATTCTTCTTTATTTAATTCGATATAGAATAAGCTAAGATATTAAATTATAATAATAAGTAGACTATTAATCTACTAAAATAAGAGAAATTAGTATTCTAGACGAAACTATAGTATATAGATATTAACTAACTATAGATTCGGTAAGAAGTTTAGGCTAAATACCTACTTATTAAATAGATAAAGATAACTAATATATAAATTAACGGTTTAATAAAACGTCTACTAGCTAATAAGTATATTACCTTTATTAAATAGTTAGGTATAGAACTTTCCCTATTATACTAGCCTATTCTTCTACCCTTTCTATTCTTTCTATTAGCTCTTACTTTCGCTTCTCTCTTCTTTCTCTTCTATGATACTTACTAAGAGCTTAGGGGGTATATTAGTATATATAGTTATTATATATATAGGTTTATACCTTTATACGGTCGAGATACGACTAGGGACCTACTTTTCTTAGCCCTTATTAGATTACTTAACCTTATTATTAAATATTAAGATCTATCGAATTAATCCTTAACGATCTTATATATAATCGCCTATCTAGGTAGGAGACCATATAATACTCTAAGGATATTCCTTCTATTTTATTTATTATTCTATCGTATACCCCGCGAAATAAGTATCACTATATTTTCTAAATTAAATTAAGTTTAATATCTCTCTATAATATAAGAACTACTCTTAAGTATATTTAATATAACCCTTCTTCTTTATTAATTAAGCTAACTATATATCTTCTTATAAACCGTCTCGCTTTAATCCTATCTTTTATATACCTCTTTATTATATATATATTTTAGACCTTTCTACCTATTTTCTACTAAAGACCCTTTCCCCTAGGAAATACTACTTCTAAAGAAACTCCTACTTCTAATATTTTCTTTATAATATTATCTTATTATACTAATTATATCTTCTAAGGCTTCTATTTATAAGAATATCTTAACTTATCGGATTAAGGATAAAGGTTCTTAATCTATTATTCCTTATGTCACGGGCTAGTGCCCGATATAGGTCACGTATATCACGAGACCTTAGTATGTTAACGTAGAGAACGCGTAGGGTAAACTTCCCCTCCTTAAGCTTTTTATAAATAGTATATTAGCCTAGTTAGATTGAATCAAGTCTTACTTCAGCCCTTTATATATAAAAAGCTTCCTTCTACACCTAGAAGTATCATTAGTTATTAAAAAAGCCCTAGGAAAGCGACCTAGGCACTTATTAGAAACACCCCTAAATCCCTAGTGATTTAGTAGCGGACATATATTAGAACGGAATCCTCGCGTATAAGACCCTTAGCGCTCGAGACGTATTAGAAAGCCCTAGAAGACCTTAATTCCTAGGTATATTAGAACATTAGACAAAAAGCGACCGAAGTATTACTAGTACGCTATATGACCCCTAGTAGCTATATAGCACTAGGAATCGACGAGCCCTCCTAGGTAGGCGTAGACGCTATTATAATAGTTAGTATAGACCTAGGCTATATAGAACGAAGAACGAGAGCGGCACTACTAATAGGAAGCTATATAAGAAGAACGGATACGTCGTCTTAAAGCAATATTAGAGCGCTAAGCCTTACTAGCTATAACGATAACCACGATAAACGAAGGATAGGCGATACTAGCCCGATCGGCTACCGAACCGGTACCGATTCCTCCACGAATAGAGATTATTCACTAACCGAAGCCCCGTCTCCCGGACCTAAAGCCATTCGGTAGAAGCACGAGCGACTAGCTAACCTAGCGAATTTCGATTAAGAATAAGCTTAGTGTAGACGGCGAAGCTATTAGTTCTCCTTAGGACTAATTTATATATATCTTCTCTAGACTAGAGAAGCTTATATAGAAGAATACCGGAATCTTTATAAAACTCCGCCGAGACACTAGCGAACTATAGGCCTTACTCGACTACCTCGAGAATATCTATAGAGACCCGAATATTAAAGTATATATAGCTAGGCGACTCTACTAGATTCGGTAACCGGAAGATATAAGCTTTTCTAGGTTCCTACTACGGCTAGAAAAGGAATTCGCTAATACCGACGCTCTCGAATAATATAACGAGGCTAAGCGATAGATTCTCCTTAGAGTACTTAATAAGATAATAACGAATTCGTTAATAAATCGGGGTATTCCCGCTACCTTTTCGGACCTAATCTCTCGGCTACACGAGATAAGCTCCGATATAGATACCCTTAATATTACTAAGGTAGAACGGCCGTATCGGCCGCGTTCGCCTAGATAGAACGACAACGAAATAGATTAGACGCCTACTATATCGGTAAACCGAACCGAAACCTACACGAAATACTACCGATCTAGGACTAAAGCGCCGAGGTAGGCTTAATAGGTTAGCTAGGACGTACTAGAGCAGCGGCGGGCCGATAGAAAGTACCTACGATATAGAAAGATCGGCTACTTTATTAGGACGTACGCGCTACTACTAGTATAACGGCCGGGTAGTATACGAATTACGTCCGCTTTAAGTAAGAAGGGAAAGGAGCGTATAGTTAAAGTAAAGAAATCGAAGCCTATAAGCGACGAAGATTCCGTTATAATAGCCTCTAGCGACGAAGATATAACTACCGAGGATAAATCGGGAAAAGAGTAGCTCCTATTCTTAGCTACGAGTAGGAGCGAAAGGGGATCGAAAAGCTACTAGAATATAAGATACCGCCGTTTATAGTCGATACTAGAATAAATAGAATTTAATTTATATAAGCTCTTATCGATAGCGGCTACCGCTATTATATAATAGTAAACGAGTCCTTAGTCTAGTTACTCGACCTCCCGCGTATTAAGATATAGCCACGAATCCTCGATAGAGTCGTGCCGAATTAGTACCGAATTACCTACACTACCTACTTCGACCTCGATATCTACGGCTATTAATAGGGCCGTATATTCGCCTATATTATCGGACTATAAAGCGATAGTATAATACTCAGAGACCTATAGTTACACGACGTAAAAGGGCGATATTTAGTAAGGAAAGGATACCTAGATATCTTTATAAAGTCTAGGGAGCGGACGAGGTATTAAAATCGTGTAGATCACACTATTAAGCCTATTAGGGTAAAGGCACTACGTGTTACCTAAGCGGAGATACTATCTATCTAGTAACTTATATAGAGTATATCGGGTGTAAATCGCTTATGAATCGGTAGGGTCTCGCTAGACGATATCGAGAGAGCACTCTGTCCTAAGAAGTATATTAATCTAAAGGATAAGCTACTAAAATACTACTAGCGATAGATAGCGGCTTTTAGCTAGTAGCTTACTAATTAGCTACTACTATACCGACTAGGGGTCGATTATAAGATCCCCTTAAAACGCGACCGAAATAGCGTCGAAGAGCTACTACTATATAGTCCTCTCTACGGTATAAATAAGGAAGAACTTCTTTACCTACGGAAGACGTTAACGGATCTACTTAGGAAGAACTTTATACGTATAAGCTAATCGCCCGTAGTAGCACTAATCTTATTAGTAAGGGAAGCTAGGTAGAGACGTACGATTCTATATTAATTACCGAGGATTAAACGAACGGATAGTAAAGGATCGCTACCCTCTACCGCTAATTCGAGAAACGTTACGGAATATAGGCTACGCCCGCTAGTTCATAAAGCTCGATATTATCGCGGTCTTTTATAAGATCCGTATTTACCCTAGAGAAGAATAGAAGATAGTATTTCGGACGCGATACGGGCTCTATAAGTAAAACGTAACTCTATTTAGGCTAACTAGCGCACTAATAACGTTCTAGAGGTATATTAACTAGACGCTACGAGAGTACCTCGATGATTTTATATCGATATATATCGACGATATAATAATCTACTCTAACGGAACGCTAGCGGATTACCGCCGAAAGGTCGGCGATATACTATAGAAACTAATAGACGTAGGTCTATAATATAATATCGCGAAGTTAGAGTTTAAGTAGAAATCGGTAAAATACCTTAGCTTTATTATCGAAGCCGGGAAGGGGATCTATATTAACCTAAAGAAGGTAGAGGCTATTAGGGTATAGGAGAGACCAAAGTCTATACGAGATATACGAAGCTTTATTAGTTTTACGAACTTCTACCGGCCGTTTATCCCCCGATTCGCCGACCTTTCGGCACCCTTAACACGGCTTATAAAGAAAGACGCTATCTTCGAATAGGACGATAATTACTAATAGGCCTTCGTAGAACTAAAGGAACTCTTTATAAATATACCGATCCTAGCTTATTTCGAGGAGGATCGTTAAATAGTCGTAGAAACTAACGCTTCTAGCTAGGCTACTAAGGCGGTCCTATCGTAATACGGGCCTAATAGGTAACTACGGCTATACGCCTATCTCTCCTAGAAGCTATCTCTAGTAGAATTAAACTACGAGATCTATAATAAGGAGCTTCTAGTAATTATATATACCCTACGCGAATAGAGACCTAAGCTAAAAATAGTGCCTCGATTCACTATCGTAACGGACCATAAGAACCTCCGATATTTTAGTAAAGTATAATATCTAAATAAATAGTAGATACGCTAGGCGGATCTCTTAATAGAGTTCGATTTTAACCTCCGCTATCGCCCTAGTAAGCTTATAGTAAGGCCGGACGTACTATTACGACGGAGCTAGGATATACTATAGAGTATTACCGACGAAAGGCTATCGAATCGCTTCTAAGTCCTACTTAAAAAGGTTAAGATTAAAATAGGATAGTTAGACCCTTAACTAGCCGACTACTAATTAAACGAAGCGATCGACTTTAAAAGGGATATTCCCCTCTTCGAAGAAGAGGAACTCTAGATAGAATAGAAAAGGGTAAGGGCGTCTAACTCGATCTACTAACGAGTCTCCTACGCTTTACTAACGGGAGAGCGCCGAATCGCTACCGAGATAGATATTAAGATAAGCCTATTAGAGTGCTACTTAGACGATCGAGGAGTGCTTTATTTTAGATAACGAATCTAGATTCCTAATAACGAGGTTCTACGTATAGAGATTATACAAAAGATCCACGATTTATACGTTACGGCGTATCCTAGGCGAGACGCTACCTATTCGATACTATCTCGACGGTTCTTCTAGCTAGGAGTAGCGAAGGATATACGACGCTTCCTTCGGAATTATATAATCTACGGACGGAGCTTAGTATAGCGAGATATAAAGTATAGGCTATTAAAACCCCTACCTATTCCTTAGCGAATCTAGGCCGAAATATTAGTAGACTTTATTACCGGACTACCACCCTCTAGACCTACGGGGGTAACGAACTATATAGTAATAATAGATCGGTTAACGAAGGGCGTAATTCTAATCGGAATAAAGAATACGACGGTAGAAGATATAGTAGAGGTATTCTTTATATACTTCTATATATATTATAGGGTACTACTAGCGATTATAAGCGACCGCGGCCCCTAATTCGTGAGTTCTTTCTAGGAAAGGGTATACGAAAGGCTATCGATTTAACGCCGATTATCTACGGTATTTTACCCCTAGACCGATAGTGTAATAGAGCGTACTAATTAGGAGATCGAACGAATTCTATATATATTTACTACGTACTTATAAGATAACTAAAAGGATCTACTACTAATAGTCGCCGTAGCGATTAATAATCGCGATACCGCTTTAACTAGAATCTCGCTATTCTTCTTTACCTACGGTTACTACGTTAACCCGATTAGTATTAACGAAGTAGGGTAGCTAGAAGGCGCCCTAACCCTACCACGAAAGATAGGCGAAACGTTCGTAAATCGCCTACGAGAAGCTACCGATTAGGCCTAGGCCGCTATCGCTTCCGTATAGGCCCTTTAAGAGGAGTAAGCGAACCGACGTCGATAGGCTACGCCTATCTATAAAAAGGATAATTAGGTTTAGCTAAACCTTCGGAATATACGCACACGATAACCGTTAAAGAAGTTAGATTAGCTATATACTCGATACCGAGTAGTAGACGTTCCGTCACCGTTTACTATCCGACTTAATGTGCCTACTAGTATACACCTAGTGTTCTATATTAAACTAGTTCGTCCGGTAGTAACGGACCCGTTCCTATCTTAGCTAGTAGACGATTCGTAGCTACTACTACTACTAGTTAACGGAGAAGAGGAATACGAAGTCGAGTAGATCCTAGCTATACGACGGAGGAAGATCGGACGAGGATATCGTGACGAAGCGCTAGTGAAATAAAGAGGATAGGCTGAATAAACGTAGGAAACGCTAGATTCAGTGCGGGATTGTAGCGCCTTAGATACCTTTAAGGAGCAGTACGGCACCGTTTCGGAGGTGATTCGCTAGTAAATCGGCACCGAAGCCTATACCGTCGTGCCCCTAATAAGATTAAGACTAGGAGGGGGGTATTATCACGGGCCAGTGCCCGATATAGGTCACGTGTATCACGAGACCTTAGTATGTTAACGTGGAGAACGCGTAGGATAAACTTCCCCTCCTTAAGCTTTTTGTAAACAGCATATTGGCCTAGTTAGATTAAATCAAGTCTTACTTCAGCCCTTCATACCTTATATGATCCTATAGGTCCCGTACGGACCTAATTACTTTATATAGGTGCCTTAGGCACCCGATTACTACCGGCCACGACCGGCTTATCACTTATTTAGACCTATTTCCTTATAATATATATAAAATATACTCCTTTTATAACCCCCGTAACTATATATAGTAGTAAACCCTTAAAACGGACGACCCTTCGCGGCCGTCCGGGGGGGAGATTACTCTTAAATAGATATAAGAGCTCTCCCCCTAAGAAGATCTAAAACTCTCGGTTAACGGAGGGGATTATACGGCTAAAGAGGCCTTATCGCGAGTGAACGCGTCTAAAATAAAGGGAGAAGGCTATAAGTAATATTATAGTAACCCTAAAAACTTACTATAGTGCGGGTTTCTCCCTAAAAGGACCTAAGCGAGCTAATCGCGAGTAATCCCTCCTATAGAGCATCCTTCTACTTATATAAGGCTATTATTTAAGGCCGAAATTAAGCGGAAGTAAAAAAAAAAAAAAAAAAAACCTAAGAAGTAATCGGCTATATAGACTACTTCTTAACCTCACTATTAGATAGTATAATATTAAAACCGAACTTCCCCCGACGAAATAGACTAATTTCCGTATATACTAACTAATAAGTAGACCTACTAAGATTATATCCCTAAGCTATAGGACCTAAACGTTCGAGGTCCCGACTAATAGGATCCGAACCCTTACGCCTCCGACCTACCGGACCCGCTAATGACCGTAGCGCTACTCCTACTATAGTACGATTAGGCTAGTAGTATCTATATCTCTAGTAAAGCGTCTAGGATAAGGAAGCGACCGCCCGCCTTATTTAGGAGACCGTACGACTTCTCTAAATTACGGAGATAAACGCGAGGGCTACTATAGCGCCGGCTATAGCTAAATCGACCCTAGCCGCTATAAGTAAGTAGGGTGATAAGCGAATAGGAAGTAAGGTAGATATATAGATACTTATCGGATATAGCTATATAGTATAGCTATATAGTATAATAAAGATCTACTAGTAAATAGTAGTAGATAGTAGTGGATAGTAGTAGTGAGAGGTAATCAAGATTATTTTCGGATGATCATTAGAAAATATTTTGACAGAGGATCGAGGGGGTATTTATCCCTAGATTTTTAGTGGCAATAGGTGGCAATAATAATAAGTGATGATATCACTATAGAATCGTATAGACCTATATGATATAATAGACTAGTAGTCTATAATATCATATGATTCTATTAGATTCTTTTTAGAATCTTTCCACCTAATTCTATTTTATATGATTCTATAGATCTTCTTCTATCTATATCTTATAGCCGCGAATAATAAGGCCGAGTTAGATA
Organism: Penicillium brasilianum; assembly: GCA_001048715.1. Classification (NCBI taxonomy): domain Eukaryota; kingdom Fungi; phylum Ascomycota; class Eurotiomycetes; order Eurotiales; family Aspergillaceae; genus Penicillium; species Penicillium brasilianum. The sequence continues at coordinate 4,567,034 of CDHK01000001.1, read as the reverse complement.
AAAAATAGGCTTTACTAAAGACGATTAGTAAGATTCGAGATTATAATAGGAGAATCTAAGGAGACGCTATATATAAGTATCTCTATAATTACGAGTGTTACTTCTAGAGAGTAGCCGAATTCTCCTCGGCTAAATTAACTAAATAAGAAAAGGTTATATATACTAGTAGCGCCCTAACTAGAGCGGCCCTAAAGGGCTAGCGTAGCTATAAGCGTTAGGCTATAAACGGTTATAAGACGGCTATAATAATATAGTAAGGCTATAAAGATTAGATTAACCGCGAGTTCTCGGAATATCTAAGCGCTATAAAAAGATAGAATTAGTTTAAAATACTCTAATAGGGCCCGAAATAGCCCTTTATAGAGTACGTAATCTAGCTCCGGTAGGCCGCGATCGAATATAAATAGACGATTCCGGACCTAATCTTCGTTAAATAAGATAGTACCTAAATATACCTCTAGCGCTAATAGGCTAAGGAACGGAACCCGCCTACGAACCTCTATAAGATTATTAACTATTTTAAGAGCTATAAAAAAGGCGCGACTCTCGTAGGCTACTATATTTAGTAGGCTATAGATAGCGGCGATATAATAGATCTATCTATAATATTAGCTAAACGGGCGCTTAGTAAAGGAATTAAGTACTTTAATTACGGAAAGAGAGGGTATATTAAACGAGACTACTCTATACTAAAGAAAGAGAGAAAATCTAATTAGGAGTAATCGAAGCCGTCGGGAAATAAAAGGGGCTAAACGATATTAAAGCGCTTATTAGCCGCCTCTAAGAAGCTTCGAAGGTTTACGAGTTACTAATTAAGGATCGGCTAGACCTAGAAGGGAATAAAAATATCTAAAAGGATACCTTCTTAAATAAAATAGGAGACTCCCTTCTATTTTATAGGGCTACCCTAGGGCTCTTAAGAAAAAGCGTCTTTACCTATACTCTTCTAGATTATAGAGCGTCCTATATATATATATCCCTAACTATTAATAAGTAGCTCGGCGGAGATATAATAAGGTACTATATCGAATCTTTATATATAAGGATACTAAACGGGGGATAATTATCTATAAGCGCGTCCGTTTGTATCCTAATTATCCTTAGTTCCTAGCGAGGGTATATAAATATATAGGTTCTAGAGCTTCCGGACTATAAGTTTATACTTAGCCGAGACTTCCTTAGGCTATATAATCCTTAGATTAATTAGATTACGTTAGTTATAAAGCTACGCGATTATTCTAAGACCTACTAAATCGAACCTCTATCTAGGACTTCCGGATATAATAGGACCTAGGGAGGCCTTAACCTAATAAGCGTATAGTAGATTAATAGGGCGATACGGAAAAGAGGAACTAAAGGAGCCCTCTTCGTCCTACGAGAGACTAAGGAAGGAAGTAAAAGCGTACTACTAAACTATAAGGATTAGAAGATCCGTCGGATCCTCGAGCGATTCCCCTATATCTTTAAGGATTCGCTACCGGAAGTATTACTACCTAAATATATATTCGCCTATAAGATCGATATAGGTAGTATAGCCCCCGTTAACGTTAATTCGTACTTAATATTAGATAAGAAATTCTAGGAGTAGATAGAATAGGTCGAGATACTTCTAAAGAAGGGCCTTATTTAACTATTTACGAGCGCCTAGGGGTTTCCGGTTATCTTCGTAAAGAAAGTAAATAAGATATAATAAATATATATTAACTATCGGGCCTTAAATAAGCTTACGGTTAAGAATAGATATACGAAGATCCTAATAAAGATTAATCTTACTTTTAGTTACTAATAAATCCGTATAGACTAGAACTTAATCGAGAAGACTATATTTAATATAATTTAGGGTAAATATAAATAGCTTATAATATCTATTAGCCTCTATAATATACCCGTAATCTTTTAAATAGTTATAAATAAGATTTTATAGCCTTACTTAGGAAGGTTTATAGTAATCTATCTCGATAATATCCTTATTTACTCCGATTCTATAGAGGACTACTATAAATAACTAGAATAGATACTATCGATACTCTAATAGAACTAATTAATCGCTTAAGTAGATAAATATATTATTACTACGAGCGAACTAGAGTTATATAGTTATATTATTAGAAATAGATATATTCGGTTACTATCGGCGAAGGTTAGAGTTATCTATACGTAGCTAAAACCACGGAATATTTACGAATTACGATAGTTTATTAGCCTTACTATCTACTATTAGCGGTTTATCTATAGTTTCGCCTAAATCTACGCCTTATTATATAAACTATTTAAAAAGACTAATAAGGAACTTTATATTAAGAAGTTCCGCCTTATTAGGTAGATAACGGCGTATAAGAGTATATTTTTAACTCTTAAGTAAAGGCTTATAGAGGCCCTAGTAATAGCGTAGCTAGATCTATTAAAACCCTTTATAATTAAGATAGATATATTAGAATAGGCGATCGGGCTTATCCTATTCTAATTAGGAGCGGATAGAAAGTTATACCCTATCGCCTATAATAGTTAAAAGCTTATAGGACCTAAATTAAACTATCTTATCTAGGAGAAGGAACTCCTAGCTATTAAGGAAGCTTTATAACTATAGGACCGCTATATTAAGAATAATATATAGATAATAGTTATTACTAATTACGTAAGTCTATAGTACCTAACCTCTACTAAGACCTATAGTAAGCGATTAGCTCGCTAGATAATAGAGTTTTAGGAATATAATCTATATATTTAGTATCGGAAGGGATTAGATATAGTAATCCCTAATATATTAAGCTATAGACCTAATTTTATAGAGGATAGGCCTATAAATATATCGAAATCCTAACTAATATAGGACCTTTCGCTCGCGCTTACTTAAGCCGAGGCCTATATAGTTATAAAAGTCCCCGAAGATATATAGTTATCTATAATCCGCTAGTTCCTAAAGTCGAACGAACTACTAAAGGACCCTTTTATAGTAAAAGCTATTACGCGATTTATACTAAACCTAAGTATTTAGGAAGATAGCGTCTATCTAGAAGAGCGGACGCTTATCTTCGCCTACGAAGATAGACTCTATACCCTATATTTAGAGCCGATCTTCTATAGAGACCTCGTAAACTATTTATATAAGGAATTTAGTTACCTAGGCTATCTAGGTCTTATAGATATACTCCGTCCGTAAGCGTAGTAGCCGTAGATATAGTAAGATATAGAGGATTATATACGATTATACCCGAACTACTAAGTCTCGTAAGGATCTCGGACGAATCTCGAGAGGGAACCGGCCTAATATATAGTTACGGCCGGTATCCGCCTTTTCTAGCGGTAGGGAATTAACCTAATTAGACTATTACCTAAGACTCCTAATAATAATAGGTAGATCGTTATTGTAATTAACTATACTACTAGATAGCCGGTCGCGAAAGCTCTCTAAGAAGCTACTAAGGAAGAGCTAGGCTATTTCCTATATAACTAGATCTTTACTAATTATAGGGCTCCGATAGAGTTACTATCCGATAACGGCCTAAACCTTCTTACTAAGGCCGTTCGCTTCTATCTAGACCTTATAAGGAGAAATACCTTATAGGTAAGCCTACTTAGGTATAGGACTTATACCTTATATAGGTACTTATAGCTACGCGGCTCTATAAATATATTATTATAGGCTATAGTCCGTTTTATCTTATATATAGAATCTAACTATATCTCCTTAGAGATAATCTACCCGCGAAAACCCTTCCGTTTAGGGAGAGGACCGAGGAGCTTATAAATATCGCTAACGCTCGTACGAAAGCGAATAAGCTCCTACTTATAAGAACGATCTATATAAAATATATTTATAATAGTAAAATTACGAAATCGAGCTTCGTAAAGAGAGATTAGGTACTAGTTTATAATAAAAATAAGAAAAAGTTCGAGAGTAAGTAATTTAGGCCCTATTAGGTCCTATCGTCCTATCTACTTAATATATACGCTCTTAAGGAGCCGTCTAGCCGCGTATTTAGGAGTCTTATTAATAGGTCCTAGCTATTAGAAGCGAAGGTCGCTAATCTAACCAAGCTATAGATATCTTCGGCCGCGAAAGCCGTCCTCTAATAGATAGGGCTTCGCCTCCGAAGACCTAAAAAGATCTATAAGGTCCTTAAGGATAAGGCTAATATCCCTAATTACTTAGAGTTATCTATATTTACTTAAGAAGAATAGGCCGACTTTAGGCGTAACGATATACGCTACGAGCTAGTAGAGAAGGATACGGTCGCTAACTATATTATTACTAAGAGATTCGCGAAGAATCAGGCTAGGGGAAGGTAAAAGGATATAATCGCTAATAAGAATATAGGGGACTCGGCTATAAGCTAGTCCGAAAGCTCTTAGGAGGATCTTAGTTAAGAGTAATAGGATCTAGCTAAAGAAGATATTCTTTAATAAAGTATAAATAGGCCTCGGGATACTAATATCTATAAATATATACTAATTAACGGGCTATTAACTATTATAGTCCTTTTAGGAAGCCTATAGACTACGAGGAAGTCTATAAAGCGAGCTACTAAGAAAGAAGTAGTCTAAAAAGTAGTTTATTCTATATAATAGAAGAGAACGAGTAAATTAAGCTTCTACTAGCGTCTTATACCTATAAATAAGAGGAAACGCGTAAGATCTATTAGTACTTACCGTAGAAGGGGTTATTCTTATCCTCTTCCTTCTCCTCCTCCTTCTCCGATAGTTTACTATTATCCTAGGCGTACGTATAAAGCGACTAGTAATCGGCTATAGTATAAGCGGTAGTCTTTAGTAGGACCTAAAGGGCCTTATATATAAGGTCTTAGTTAGTCTTCTTCTTACTAAATCGCTTATCGTCTAGGGGCGAAGTATATTAGTTATTAGTATAGAGACTAATAGGAGCGTCGGCGTTAGGGATTAGGATATTAGTAAGGCTAATAGCTTCCTCCTTCTTCTCCTCCTTCTCTTTTTTAGTACTTCTCTTAACCGGCCGGGTATATTTAGATAAGTAGTTAGAAGTAGTAATAATAGGAGAGCTTAGGGGAGTACTAATAGCTTAGCGCTTATCTAAATAGGGGTTAACGGCCTTAGAGGGCTTATATAAAAACGGATAGCTAGAATTTTAGAACTCTAGTACCGAACGGACCTATTTAGGTAGTAACTTAGTATTAGACCCTATAAGATAGTTAGTAGATATATCTAGAAAGGGCTAAAGGGATAGAACTTACGAAAGGAATAGCCTTTACTACCTATATTAAAATAAAAGTTAGCGTAAATACCTTAGAACTAAGGCTTCCCGTCTACTACTAGGATATAGTAACTTATAAAGGAGCCGAAACCTTTACTATAGGGTACGTATACCTCGCTATTAGGAGTAATAAGACTAATATACTATATCTAAGTAGCTCGTAATTAACTAGGGGCTTTATAATCCTTAGCCTTCTACCTACGTTAGTCTACGTTAATCCGTAGGGAGAGAGTAGCTAACTTACGGTCCCTCTCGATAGTAAACTAGTCTAGTAAGGGGTTACCGGAGGTATCTAGATTAACTTTACTAGAGCTAGAGGGAGTAAAAAGACTAAAGAGGGACGCTTACGCGAAACTACGGATATTTTAGTCTATATTAGCGGACGAAGGGATAAAAAGCTTATTATCGGCTACTAAGAAGCGTAAGTATAGTTAATCTATTAAAGCTTAACTAATTTTATCTAAAAGAACGTAGGGATATTTACTTATAGGCTAAGGAAAGATAGAATCGGGGTTCTTACGAGTAGTAATAGGCTATCGCGAGCGAAAAGAGATAGAAAAGCGCCGGAGCCTAATAAAGGGGTCTAGTCGCGAGTAATAGGGAGATACGAAGGAGAGATAATAGAAAGGGCGGCTAGGAGGTTACTTTTATATTTAATAGGAGCCTAAAGGGCCTAATAGAAGTTTCCGCTTTAGGGCTTTATTAAGGTTATTTAGAACTTCTTATATAAACTATCCTAATCGGGCTAAACGCCGCGCGTATATAGGTTTAAAACCCTCTCGGCGTAATTAATTAATCCTTTCTCTCCCTCCCGACTATTTATAACCTAATTAACCTACGGACGTAACCCTACTAGGTAAATATACGTATCTATAGCTAGTTAGCTCTACTAGTTAGAAATCAGGGCGATTTTTCGGCTAGGTAGGGGAGGATATAATCCTATAGGTCCCGTACGGACCTAATTATATTATATAGGTGCCTTAGGTACCTAATTACTACCGGCCACGACCGGCTTATCACTTATTTAGACCTATTTCCTTATAAAATATATAAAATATACTCCTTTTATAACCCCCGTGACTATACTTATAAGTATTATATCTATTTAAAGAGAATATATATATTACGAGGTAGACTATTAGAAACCCGCAGGAGATAATAATAGCTAACTAAACCGGTAAGAAAGATAATACCTATAGGAGTTATATATAACTAATAGGAAGTATTATATATATACTTCCTAGGAGTAAGATTATATAGAAAAGGTGGTCCTAGAAGTAAAATAGATCCGTATAAAAGGGTATTTTATATAACTATAATTAGTAATTAATTAAGATAATTAAGGATACTATATCCTTAGGGTAGATAATATCCTATATATATATAATTATATATTCTAGATATTATCTAGTATAACGAACTACCTAAATAAAGTAGTTATATAATAACTTACTAAGTAATAAGCTAGATAGTATTAAGTAATAAGTCCCGACTTATCGCCTAATAGGAAGGACTAGATATATAGGGATACTCTTCTGCTATTATATATTTAGTTCTTCGCGATTAATCTTATATTATTACTTAGTTACTATCTATAGTACTTTATATTTTATAGTTTACCTTAAGATGACCTAATCTATAAGTAGGGGATTTACTTAATAGTAATACTTAGTGATTAATTTACTTAGCGCGTACTTCTAGTATATTCTATAAGATACTTAATAGGACCTAAACCTAACGTAAGGCTTTATAAAGTAATAGTATAGTTACGAGATACTCTTAGAATCCGTAGTTAGAACTAGGCAAGTGTAACCTAAGGACCTTCTAACTTATAGTAACTAGTTAGTACTATATAATAATATAGTAGATATTTATTTAGCCTTTAGCCTTATAGATTTCTTTCTTTCTCCTTCTCTCTAGATTTAGAATTTTATTCTCTTAGTAATTTACTCCTTTCCTTATATTATTATAGACTTAGCTATATTATAATATATATATAATAAAGGCTATATCGCTAGATAGTAGTTTCCTAGTAGTAGCTATACTTACTAATACTAATACTAATAATAGGGTCTATAAGGTAATTATTACTATCCTCTTATTAATCTACTAAATAGTATCTTTCTTACTTATATCCTAGTAGTAGAATTATTCATAAGATCCCTAATTAATAATCTTAACGATTACCTAGTAGTCCTCTAGTAATTCGACCTCGCTAATATCTAGCGAACTAGTCCTATTAGACTAATAAGGCGCGGGTATAGGTATATTAGAGGCTCCCTTCTACTATATAGCTAAATATAGAGTTTACTAGAAAGTAGCTAGATTAAAAAATTAGGTATTCGTCGATAAAGAGATAGTCTTCTTAAGACTATTAAGTCTATCAAGGAGTATACTACCTTATAGGGTAGATAGCCTATTAACTAGGTAGGAGAGGAAAGCATTAAGTTAGATTGAGATAAAGACTATTTCTTAAGGAAGATGAATCCTACTTCCTTAAGCATCTATTTAAATACATTATCTTTTATATAAATAGGAATTAAACACGAAGTAAGGGGGAAACTATAGCGAAAGGCCACCATATAGCTAACGTATGATATATACTATAGGCGTGGCCTATATATAGCGTGGCTGTCGCGTATCGCGGCCGAGGGGCCACCGACTAACCGCCGGATAGCTACCGCCTTAATAGAACCCTCGGTCTACGTATACCTAAGGCCCTAATATTAGTATATAAATAGTCTTATCGAAATATCATAATAATTATCCCCCCTCTAAGGACTCTCTCGCCCTTAAGAGAAATCGATATATAGAAAGTAAATAAACGCCTAAAAGGGGATTTATTAGTTAAAATAGAAATAAATATAGTAAACGTAGTAAACGTAGTAAACGTATAGGCGAGTAAATAAAGATAGTACGTTTCCTTTATTAATATTAGTAACGCTTCTTCTCCTTCTTACTTCTTATCCTCTCCTTCCTCTACCTCTCTCGCTCGTTAGCTTTCTTCATATTAACGCGCCTTTTCGCCCTCGAATCCCTATCTATATCTTACTAAAAACCTTACGATACCGCCTAGAACCCGCGGAGTCCGGCCTCTCCTAGAGAATCCTATTATTATAGCGATTCTCTAGTGTATATACTATCTTTAGACCGCGCTCTCTAAGTAGGACCCTACTAATAACGATTAGCCTATCTAGATCGAATACGTCCGCGATACTAAAGCCTCGGTAATATATCGGTAGTATTCCGCCCGTAATTCTCTATATATCCTAGTAGGTTTCGCTAACCCCCTAGAAAAGAATAAGACTAACGGCTATAAGTTTCGACTACTATAGTAGGAGATAGCCGTAACCTAGCTATTATTCTCTTATAGATACGTAAGATATTTACGGTCGGGTAGATAGACCTAAGTGACCTCGGAAGCTTTATAGACTAGCCCTTTCCCGCGGAAGCCTATCTAATTATCGCCGGATTAATATAGGAACTATATTAAGCTTTTAATATTTCGGAGAAGGCTTACCGTAAGAAGTATTCGCTAACTAGAAGTAAGACCTAAGTTAGGGTATATTCCCTCTACTTCCGCTCCTATATATATTTACTAATATTTCGGTAGATAACTTAAGTCGCTTCCGACGCGTTTCTCTTCGGTCGCCGTACTACCCTTCTAACTATCCCTATCCTCGGTCCTTTTAATACTCTAGAGTAGAAAGTAGACCGTTTTAATAAGCGGCTCCTTTATCTTTACCCTAGAGATAAGGGATATATTACTTAGACTCTAGCGAAATAGGTCTTTTTTAATAAGGTTTCGAGAGTAATTCGTAAGGCTTAGGATAACCTAGACTCCGATAATAATAATAATATCTCTATAGATAGAGATAAGATAGCCGCCCTTATAATAGAAGACTTTCCCGTCTTTATAGAGACTAAGATTTAGATACTATTATCCTTCTACTATAGATTCTACTAGATTTCTTTATTATTTCCTTATTCTTTCGGGGGCCTATCTATACTAGGGTGCTTTCTTAGCGGGACTTAGCTAGGGCCTATCCTTAAGTTATCTCTCTATAGGGGATCGCCTTTTATTTCGCCGCCGCTTCGGCGGGGTTTTAATAGTAGTCTTTTAAATTAAATAAATTTCTCCCTTTCTTTCTTTCTTTCTTTCCTTATCTCCTCCTTCTCGCCCGGTCCTTCTTACCTAGTCCTCCGACTAAGAACTACTAGCGTATCTTAACGGAGAAAGTTATTACGTTAGGTATAAAGTTCCGGAGAGTATTTAATAGCGGTTCTCGCTATAATATATCGAGTAATATTTAGTAAGGACCTACCCTTAAGGCGCTTTATAGTAGAGGGATCGTCTTATTTTAGCTATCGTTTCGGTAATCTTTCGCTACTTATCCTTTAGATTTAATCCGGTTTTCCCCTTCTTTCTCTTCTAGTAAGACTATATAGCTTCCGTAGTATTACCTATATCTTCCTAAGGGATCTATTAATTATATTTAGAGGGCTAACCCTTCTACTTTACTAGAAAGTAAGTTTCGCCGTTAATAGTCCTATCTTCGCGAATCTCTTCTATCTCGTATTTATTATTATTCTCGAGATTAGGTATTAATAGGAACTCGTGGTTAGTCCCGTTTAGTTTCCGCTATAGTTCGAGAAGGGATATATAAAAGACGTTATAGATTCGATTATACTACTAGGGTAAGTTTAGGCGGTAAGCTTATTTACTAATAGCCTATAGGATTCGGAAGGGTCTAATAAAATAAAGGGCTAGCTTCTTACTTCCTTTTAATCTTATATTCTTAGTTAATAACCCTATAAGATTATCTTTCTTAAACTATATTAGTTAATAGTCTCTATTATAGTATTTCGCTATTAATTTATTAGCTTTTCGCTAGTTCTCCTATAATCTCTCTCGGAGTGCTTCGAGCTTTTTAATTCGTACGGATACCGCTAGGACCTCTCCTAAGGCCGATTCGCCCTCGAATCGGTATTAAAAGCTAGGCGAATAGCCTATTAAAGCTTAGAAAGGGGAAAATTTCGTTATTAAGTTAACTATATTATTATAAGCGTATTCTACTAACGTAAGTAGATTTAGCTATATTATTTAGTTTTCGCTAATAAAGTACTAAAGGTAGTATTTAAGGATTTAGTTAACCCGCTCTATTTAGTTATCGATTTATAGGTAAAATATAGTCGAAAGCCTAAGGCGTATCTTAGATATATAATAAAGAAGACTTAACTAGAATTTACTAGTAAAGACCGGCCCTCGGTCGGAAATAATACCCTCGGGTAGTCTAAAACGTAACTCTACGGAGTTATAGAATAATTTAGTAAGTTCTATAGCGGTAATCGTGATTAATACGGTAAAGAATAGTAACTATTTCGTGAATCTATTAATAATCACGAGGATTAAATCTACCTCTTTACCCTAATAGAATACTAACGGTAGGCTAGTAATAAAATCTATTAAGAGTTTAGTAAAGGGTTATAATAGGATTAGTAATAATTAGAGTTCTCCGTAAGGCTTATATCTTCTTATAGTAATACCTTAATATACCTAGTAATCCTATATATATTTAGTAACGTCTTAGTCTAGATTCGGCTAGTAATATTTCCTTTTTATTAGTTTAAGGGTATAAGAACGACTAAAGTAGCTAGTAAGGGGATTATTATAATAAATACTTAATAATCTTATTCTAAGGTTACTTCCCGTAGGAATATAGATTTATTCTTTAAATCTTAGTAGGGTATCGTACCTTACTAACTAGCCCTTAAACCCGTAGTTTACCTATATTATAGTAGTCTTTCGGCGCTAGGTCTCTAGATCTCCGTCCTAGAGCTACCTAATAAGCTCCTTAAGCTCTAAACTTAAGTTATATAAGTAGGCTATATCTATACTTTAGGGAGGCGGTAACTTCGGCTAAGCTCTTCCTAATTAATTATTTCTATTAATTCTTCTCTATCTTTATATTTCGTAAAGTCTAGAATATTAGAGGTAAGATCTCTTATAATATACGACTAGACCCCTATATAGCGGTAATTAATTACCGGTTATTCGCCTATTAATTACTAGTATAATAGCGAAAGTAGGTTAACCTTATAGTTACTTAGTAGCTATCGCTAAGAGGGTCTATCCGCGGGATTCTTTATTCTAGCGCGGTATTTTATTATAAAATTAAAAGATATAAGAGAAAGATACTATCTAGCTTACCTACCGCTAAGCTTTAGCTACTTTATAAAAGTTTATAGATTTATATAGTCTAAAAAGACCTTAATTAGATAGGTATTACCTTTAAGGTAGTATCGCTAATATTTAAACGAATATATAATAGCGAATAGCTCCTAATCCGGTATCCTATAGAGGATCTCTACCCTAGAGAACTTCCGCGACTAGAAAGCTACTAGGTACTACATACCTATATTATCTAGCTAGGAAAGGATTCCTATTATTACGCTATTAGATATATTAGTTTCTAGCTAAATTAGCTTAGATAGGTTAAAGTATCTTAATAGAGAACCTAATTAGAAGGCGGAGATTAGGCGGCGAAACGCTAACCTTTCGGTAAGGATTAGATTAACCTATCCTAGTTTCCGTCTATTCTTACTTTCTTTTAATAACCCTATAAGAGAAAGCGTAATCTAAGAGTAATTTCGGATAAATCTATAATAGAAATTATAAACTCCTAGAAATACCTAGATCTCCCGGTATATCTTTAAAACCTCTATAAAGTAATATCGGAAACCCGTTAAGGATCTATTAAAATACCCTTAGAGGAGATTATAAAACTAAGGAAATTAACCTAGTCCTAATAGAAGGAGTACTTACTTTATTTAGCGTATAGACCTACTAAGCGTAGCTATTTAAGTACTTAAAGGAGGTAGTCTATATAGGAATCTTAGTCTAACGAAAAGACTAAGATATCGTAGAGATAAGCTACTATAAAGACGTCGAGAATATTATAAAATATTAAATATATATAGTTCTAAAAGGTTACTAGTACGTTAGTAAGGCCGAACGGTATAATAGTATATTTAAAGTGCCTATATTATATATAGAAGGCTATTTTCTACTTATCTCCTTCCTTAATACGAATTCGGTAATAGATATCTTAGATATCGATCTTACTAAAGATCTTTATATTAGATAGCCGGTCTAAAATCTCCGAAATAAGAGATAAAGGGTACCGATTCTTAACTAAAATCTTATTAAGTCCCTAGTAATCTACGTAGAGACGTAGATTTTAGTATAAAGAGGATTAAAGCCCCCGCTAGGCTTTTAGACTTACGTATACGGCTATTCTTAAGGTTTTCGTCGAGGTAACGGCGGAGTTCCGCTAGTTCCTTCTAAGATAAAAGGTAGATAGGGCTATATAGTACTTAGATATCGGGTAGTAGGTTAATTATATAGTCGTAGTTATTAGATTAAGGTAAGATATCGTTATATTAAGATATAAAGGCGTTATAAACCTCTATAAGTTCGGGTAGTAATCGGCTTAGATTCGGCGGCTCTTCGGTAGTATCTCTATTAATTAGTAGCTATACTTCTTTAGGTAGACGTACTACGACGAAGATATATATATAGTTTTAGGTCTATTTCGCGAATTTCTTCGCTAGTAGGATTTTAATAAAGGATATTCTAAATTACTAAAGACTACTTCATCCGGTAATATATATATTATAGTTATAGAGGGTTATTATAAAGAGGAGTACTAAGCTTCTAGATAATCGGGGATCTCGGTTAATCGCTATAAAAAAATAAGTAAATTAGTATATAATACCCCTCGAATCGGTAATAATTATTAGAATACTCTAAACTCCGTATATTAGGGTTAAGCGATTATTAATAGCACGGATAATTAGTTCTATTAGTGTTACTTACTTAAATTTAAAAGCTTTAACAAATTCGAAGCTAATAAGGTTAACCTTAGCTCTACTATCGAGATCCGCGTAGGTTTCGATATCGTTTCGGATAGTGATCGGTATATAAAAATAAGTATAAGTCCCTACTAGAGGGAGAGACGAAGGTATAGGGTCTACTCCGTCTCGCTACTATTTCCCTACTAGGTATTCTATACCTTAGCCGGTTTCCCGTAAGATCCTTTTGGGTAGTCGGTAGCGTAGTATCCTTTCTCACCTATATCTATAATAGGTAATATAATCTAATCCTTCGTCGGAAGTAATTTGGCTATCTCTTATTAGTAATTTACGAGTAATCCGTTATTATAGCTAGGGAAACGACCTCTTTAGCGACCGTTTCCTCGGTATCCTCGGCCTCGGTAATCTCCTCTCTATAGGCGAGGAGGACTATCTTATTAGGGTTTTTATAAGGGATCTATAGAATATAGAATAGAATCGATAGATTATATTATTAGATTCTATTAATAGATTCTATATTTAAATAGAATCTTTATAGAATCTCTATAGAACTATAGAACTATATGACTTTATATAGGTCTATATAATTCTATAAGTGAAATCATTACTTATTATTATTACTACCTATTACTACTAAAAATTTAGGGATAAATACCCCCTCGATCCTCTACTAAAAAGTTTTAAATCTTAGTTCTGAATTTATTTCTTAACTACCCTCTACTACTATTTATCATTAAAACTTTATTACACTATATAGCTATACTATATAGCTATATATTAGGTCTAACTAATTACCTAAGCTTCCTATACGCTAACTACTTACTTATAGGTTATAAGCCCGAGTGTTATATACTATATAGCATATACCTTAGCTCTTCTAATATCGTGCTAATAGACCTTCCTAAATAGGTAGGTACTATAACTAAATTATCACCGAGTTATATCCGAATATATATCCGTATACCCGGATTATATATCCGTATATCCGAATTATATATCTCTATATCCTAAGGATACCCTAGAGATATCTATTAATCTTTATCCTATATATAATTTAACGTTCCTATCCTATCTATATATATATATATAGCTATTTATTATCGATGAGCTCTTCTATCGGAAGGATATATATAGAACTACTTTAGGGAACTAAGAATTATATAGAGTAGGCACTTAAAATCAAAGCACTATTTACTAAGGATAGTATATTAGATACCATTTTAATAACTAAATTAATTAAAGACGATAGTAATCGTTAGGTAGTAGCTAATATACGCCTATACTACTCTAAAGGCCTATTACTATATATAAAGGATAAGGATATAGCCTATAAGGCCTAGATAACCCTAGAGAAACTATATAATCCTAGGGGATTTACCACCGAATTCCTAACCCTTAAAGAGCTATTTAATACTAGCTCTTTAGAATTCTCTACTATAGAAGATTACCTAAATAAGGTTAAATTCTTAGTAGAAGATCTATCTTCTAAGGGTATAGCCCTACTATAATAGGTTATTATAGCTTAGGTCCTTAATAGTTTAGATAAAGGATATAGGTCCTTTATCTAATCTATTATATAATCACTAAGAAGAGACCCTAAGAGCTATACGATCGATACGCTCTTTGCTAGCCTAATTGATAAGGCTAGAGGCTACCTAGAAAACTATAAAGATATATATATAAATCTTTATTAGAAGCGAAGGCCTAGCTAGCCTAGCTATCTATCTAGGTAATCGCCTAGGTAACTACCTAGGTAGAGGATATCTAATCACTAGCTATCTAATAGCTAATAGGCTAGAAAGCCCTATAAGAAGAGACCCTATAGTGGGTACTTCTATAGTTATTACCTAGTTACTACGTATAATATAGTTAATTACTAGTATCTCTATCTAGAAAAAAGACCACTAAACTAGCAGCCGAAGATAACGAATCGTTAGGCTAAATAGGATCTAGATAGGAAGTATCCGAAATCGGACTACTCTCTAGACGCCTAGTAGAAATAGCAGGCTATAATAACCACTATCTATGAATCTAGCTAAACTAGCTAGACCGGCTAATCTCGCTAACTAGAAGATAACTAATCTAGCTAGGTAGATACTAGCTAATTAATTAGCTAAAGCAGCTAAACTAGCTAAGATAGCTAATTTAATAATAACTATCTTATACTAGAAAAATAAGATTACCAGAAAAGCCCTCTTAATTCTAATGATTTTGATATCGATATTAATATAAAATCACCTAAGGTAAATATTACCTAATTAGCTAATTAGCTAGTAGATTAATACACTAATTAAATATATAGTATATTTAATAGCTATTAGATTAATAAGATTAATATTAAAGATCTTACCAAATTAATTCATAAAGGATCTATACTATCTAATATTAAATTTATAGTGGATACTATAGCTACTATATTAGCTATAGCTAAATTAGAATACTTCTATAGCTATTAGCTAACTAATAAAATAATTATATAGGGAAATGCTAAATCTATCCCTATTAGATACGAAGGTATTATAATAGTTAGAACTAATACTAACTATATATATATACTTCGTAATATACTATATATACCTAAACTAGGTATTAATATCCTTAGTACTAATAGGCTAAAGGATATAGTATCTACTTTCTATAAGGATAAGGCCTATCTATATACTAGATATATCTCTAGTAATATAGATATCTATAAGTCTACCTATAAACCTATAGGACCTTTATCTAATAGGATTACTATAGTAACTACTATTAAGTAGGATAGCCTATATAAGGTAAAATTTAATATACTCTTCCCTAAGGGACTAGATAGAAAGCTAGCTATCTTAGCTATTTTAATAGACTAGAAGACTAGCTACCTAGCTAATATAAAGCTATAGTATAAAAGACTAGCTTATATAGGTCTAAATCCTCTTCTAAAGATTTTTAAGTAGATAGGACTAGATATCTCTAAAGAAGAGATAACTAGCTATATAGAGGATATCTATAAGATATACCTACTATCTAAATATAATAGATCTATTAATAAGAGATCTATTAATCTAGCTAACTATTAAGTTAGCGAGAGAATTCATAGCGATCTAGGCGGGCCTATTAACCCTAAGACCTATTACGGCTATTAATATTATATAACCTTTCTAGATAAGAAATCTAGATATCTATCGGTTAAACTAATAAGATTAAAAAGCTATATGCTTAATATATTTAAAGTATATAAGAATCTATTAGAAAACTAGACGAATACCTCTATTAAAGAGATCTTTACTAATAATAGTAAAGAATATATTAATAACGAATTCGCTTTATATATAAGGAAATATAGTATTATCTATAGAAATACTCCTATATATACTAAAGAGCCTAATAGCCTAATAGAGCGAATTAATTTAATACTACTTAATAAGCTAAGAAGCTTACTAATTAGTTTAAAGGCTAAATAAGATCTCTAGGGAGAAGCGCTATTAGTAGCTACCTACCTATATAATAGGACACCCTATAGATCTATAGATTTTAAAACACTATATAAAATCTATAAAGGTTAACTACCTAATATAAGCCATATATAAAAGTATAGGGCTCTATAGCCTATTACTATACTAATAAACGCCTAGCTAAACTAGCTCCGCGGAAGAATCTAGCTATATTAATAGGCTATAGTGATTATTAGCACTATAAGCTATTTAATATAAAGCTAAGAAAGCCTATATAGACTAGAGATCTAGTAATTCTAGAAGGAAAATTCCTAGATACTTATTAAGATCGATCTATCTCTATAGGGCTAAATAGCCCTAGTCCTAGTCCTAGCTATAGCCCTAGACCTAGCTATATAGCTAGACCTAGACCTAATGCTATTAAAATAGACCCTACTATAAGATCTTAAACAGAAATCGAGGTATTCTTAAAACATAAGATTTAGATCTAAATACTAATTTAAAAGGATAGGGCCTATCTAGCTAAAGATCTATCTAAGGATATATCTACTAAGGATTATCTATATAATATAGATAAAGCCTATATATATAGCTTAGATTAGACTACTATAGCTTATTAGCTAATGAATTTATATAATAAATAGATAGACTATATACTATCTATATCGGTTCTATCGGAACCTAATAGCTTCGAAGAAGCTATAAGATCTCCTAATAAAGATCTCTAGTATTAGGCCTATTTAGATGAAAATAAAGAACTACTAGCCTAGGATACCTATGAAATTATCTATATACTACCTAATATTATACCTATTAAAAGTAGGTAGGTATTTAAACAGAAGCCTATTAAGAACCCTAAGGATATTAGGCCTAATTATATTACTAATAGAGATTAATCTATTAGATATAAGGCTAGATAGGTTATTTAAGGATTCTACTAGAAATTAGGTATAGATTTCCTAGAGACCTTTTCTATCACTACTAGAATAGAAACCTAGTATATAATTCTGATTATAGCCGTTAATAAAGGATGGCCTATAATATAGTATGACGTTAAAAACGCCTTCGTACACGCTGATATCGATACTAATATCTATACTATATTACCTAAGGGTCTATATACTAGCCCTATCTATATAGATAAGTGCTACTATCTAAAGAAGGCACTATATAGCCTAAAGTAATCGCCTAGGCTATAGAATTAGTTCTTTAGGAAGATAGCTAAAGGATTAGGTTTCGATATACTACCTTATAACGAAGGAGTATATATTAATAAGCTATCTAAAGCTATATTAATAGTCTATATTAATGATATATTAATTATATATTAAGATAGGGACTATATAATCGATATAGCTAAGAAGTTTAATATATATATTAATCTAGAAGAATTAGGTGATATATCCACCTTTCTAGGTAATAATATATATATAAACTATCTAGCTAAAACTATATATATAGATTAAAAGGACTTATATAAATTACTAAAAAAGTTTAATATATATAACTATCAGCTATTAAAATTGCTAGGAGAACCAGGAATTAGATTTTATAAGAATCCTAATTAAGCTAATAATAAGATAATTAATCTATATTAGTAAGAAATAGGTTCACTATTATATACTAGTCTTAAAACTAGACTAGATATTACTTTTCCTATTAATTATTATACACGCTTTATAGCTAATCCTAGTTAAAAGCATATAAATACACTATTAAAGATATAGAGATATCTACTCTATAGACTAAACCTAGGCCTACTATATAATTACCTAGGTAATAGCCTATATCTAAAAGGCTATTTAGATGCCGATTAGGTAGGTGACCTAGATAGCAGAAAATCTACCACTAGCTACCTATTTAGCCTATCTAGCGACCTAGGGCTAAATAACCCTATCTTATAGAATTTATAATTATAGAAATTAGTTACTATAAGTAGCTACGAAGCTAAATATATAGCTATGAAAGAGGCTATAACAGAAGCTATCTATCTAGCTAATATATTTAACTATCTAAACGATCAACTAGATCTAGGCTATCTATTAGATATCCCTACTATATTAGTTAATAACAAATCTACTATAAGATTAAGGCAAAACCCTAAATTCTATAAAAGGTCTAAATATATAGATATCTAATATCACTATATAAGAGAGGCTATTTAAGATAGAAAGGTTAAATTAACCTATATTAACACAAAGAGCTAACTAGTAGATATATTAACTAAAAACGTTAATAGAGAGGTATTTAAAAAGCTAGTTAACCTAGCTAATCTAGTTAATATTGATAAATCAACTAAGATAGCTAACTAGCCATCTATCTATCTATCTATCTATCTTCCTTCTATTAATCTATATACTAGCTATATATAGATTAAGGGGGAGTATAGAATATAGAATAGAATAGTAGATTATATTATTAGATTCTATTAATAGATTCTATATTTAAATAGAATCTTTATAGAATCTCTATAGAACTATAGAACTATATAACTTTATATAGGTCTATATGATTCTATAAGTAAGATCATCACTTATTATTATTACCACCTATTACTACTGAAAATTTAGGGATAAATACCCCCTCGATCCTTAACTAAAAAGTTTTAAATCTTAGTTCTGAATTTATTTCTTAACTACCCTCTACTACTATTCATTATTAAAACTTCATTATACTATATAGCTATACTATATAGCTATATACTAGGTCTAACTAATTACCTAAGCTTCCTATATACTAACTACTTACTTATAGGATCCCTAAAGGTTTTCTTTCGTAAGGGATCCGACGGCCTATCGTCGCGTTTTCGTTTATATTCCGCCTCCGATTTATATAGTTCCTAGAAGTAATAGGTAACGTCGATTATCTCTTTACGTATCTTAGGTAGCTTAAGTACGTAGAGACGGATAGTATTTTAAAGGCCGAAGATAAGCTTTATAAAGAAGGTAAGGGCTCTCTCCTTCTTTACTAATCGTGGAAAGTATTATTCTAGAGTATCTAGGCGTATATAGAATTCGCGAGGGTCTTTATCCTAGCCTTAGTAGGTTCTCTTAAGCTATCCTATAATATCCGATTTAAGGCTAGCCGTATTCTTAATAAGAGTTAGGGTCTAATCCCTAAAGTAAGGCTAGTCTTCCTTAGGGTCTTATAAGAGAGTCGGTCCCTTTTCTTTAGTATATCGGTACTATCTCTACCGATAGGTTAGGTTTTGACAGATCCTAGTGTATCGGGGGCTGATCCACATAGGACGAAAGGGGACTAGGCAGTAGCTTCCTCTTGGTCATAGGATCCTACTATCTAGGAAAGGAAAGAATGTCTTGAGAACAATAAAGTCGATTGAACTGCTGGCTAAACAGTGGTGTAAACGAGCGTTTAAATACACGATTTGCAGTGGTTTAGGCAGCAAGGAAATAGGGCAGAGATCTAATAATCTGATAGATCTTAATG
>CDHK01000001.1:4340284-4546360 GCA_001048715.1 Penicillium brasilianum | reverse complement strand
GTCTGGAAGATAGATCTCTCTCTGGTTAGGAGGTCAATCGTCTGCTTATTATCGTATTGCATCACATCCTGGTGGCCAGGGTCGAATCGGATGAATTTGAATAAGCGTCTCATCCAATAGGATTGCTTAGCCGCGTGGCTAAGCGCAAGTAATTCAGCTTCTGTGGTCGATGTGGTGACAGTCTTTTGTTTCCTAGCCTTCTAATCGATAGGGCCACCAAACAGGCAAAAGAGAAAACCTTCAGAGCTTTTACGGTCAGCATTATCAGTAAAGCTGGCGTCTGAGCAGGCGGTATATGCAGTTGTCTCTTTCTTGCCATCAAAACAGATTGCCAGGTCTTTCGTCCCATAGAGATATGAGATTAGGTGGTCAACGGCCTCGAGATGGCGGTCAGTGCAGCGTATGAGCGAGCGAGCAAGCAATTGGTTAGCAAAGGCAGTCTCTGGCCTAGTCTAAATTGCTGGGTAGAGCGTTGAGCCATACTTCTGCTGGTATAGGTTAACCAACCTAGGATTCGGAGGGTGTTCGGTAGGATGGAGAATGCCGGAAAGGTCAGATGGTAAGGGCGTGGCTGGAGGTTTCCTGGCTAGAAGGTTGAACTTGCTAGCAATCTTCTCTATATAGGCACCTTAGCTCAGCTAGGTCTTTCGAGATGGTCGGTGACGTGTGATTCGAATTCCTACGAATTGGCTGAGTTCACCAATATGCTTCATCTCGAACTTCTCCTCGAGAGATTGTCGAATGCAGTTAGCATGGTCGGTTTGGGATGTATGGTATATAGCCAGGAAATCATTAACGAACACCATCACAATAACGTGGCCATCAGTATATAGGGCAGGATCCTCTAGGCAAGGGCGGAGGCTAACAGTAGAAAGCACCTTTCTGATATCCTCTTCCCATTTCTTGCTAGAGATCCTTAGACCATACACTGCACGTTTCAATCTTAACACCTTGCCAGTTGACCCTAGGCCTGGTGGATACCGGCAGAAAACGTCCTAGTCTAATTGGCTATTCAGGAAAGCGTTCATAGCATCCATCTAAAAGGTCTCGAGGTCGAATTTGGTTATTAGGGCTATAAGCGTGCGGAAGGTCCTCGCGGCAAGCGTGCTAGTCCTAGCGTCCTAGAAATCAGGTGATTACTGGTCGCCTCGCACATATAATCTAGCTTTGAAGCGCGTGAGATTGCCCAATTCGTCAGATTTATAGTCAAAAACCTATCTCATCGGTATAAATTGGTGTTTTAGGCAGTGTTTCTAGCTAATTTAATGGCCACAGTCTCTCACATAAGCTTAATTGACTAGATCGGTAGAGATCGGTTTAAAGGCGTGCATATTAAGAAGCTTATTGAATTCAACCTACATAGCCTATTTAAACTCGCGTTAGTAGGGGTGGTCTCGCAGATAGCTATAATCAGATAGTGCCGGCGGTAAGGATGAGATAGCCAGCTGTTTTGGTAGTAGCTGATTAGCTGAAAATACATGGTAGAAAGCAGCGAGGGCGCGATAGCGCTTATCGTCGTGGTCGTTATCAGATAAATCATCTCTAGCGTGCTTGCCTAAAGAGGAAGGTAGGTAGGCTAAGTAGTCGAAATCAGAGTTGTCTATTAAAACAACTAGTAAAGGAGGGCGGTCAGGGACGTTAATATCAGGGTTAAGGGCCTCATCAGATTAATAGGCATCCTTCTACTCAACTAGCGTAAGCGGTAGGTCTCCAAGGATTTGGTCGTTAGGAGCAAACTAGTCAAGATCGTCCAATTAGTCAACAGAATTACTACCTACACCCCCTTAGCTAGGTTGGTCCTCTAGCAAATCCTCCTAGTTAGCTAGATTAGCCGGTTTAGGTAGGTCTATCTTATTAAGAATTCGTGTGGCAGCTAGGTCGTTAAGGGTGAGCAGTAATTAAGATGAATCGTCAATAATCTTAATGCGATAAGGAGGGATTTCGTCGCTATAGAAACGTGTTTCATCGAATTCAACGTCTCGTGCACGAACAATTCTTCTCTTTAAGGGTATCCAGATTCGCTATATATTAGATGTATCGTAACCAACAAGATAGCCAATGGCAGCGCGAGGGCTTATCTTAGCTAGTTTCGGTATATTATTAATTCTAACGAAGGCTTTACATCTAAACACACGTATATTAGATAGGTCTAGCAGTCTCTTTAGCTAATAAGGGGCTTTATCTCTAAGGTAATCAGCGAGAGCTTCGGATAGAGATTTCCAGTCGAGAGACCGGTAAGGTATTCGATTCTGGATATAGATAGTAGTAAGAGAGGCCTCATTCCAAAGATAGCTTAGTAGGCCAGCACCCTAGGTCATCTACCTAGCTATCGCGGTTATAAGCGCCCTATAGCGCTCGGCAAAAGGATTTTGAGATAGTTAGTAAGGAGGAGATAGCTCTAGGTTCAGACCACGAGCTCTAACCTCGGTAGAAAGGTCTGGTAGAAGGGCGGTTTCACCGTCGGCGTGCATAGTAAGAATCTTTAGGTCGAATTAGGTCTTAAGGAATTAGATTTAGCCAAAAAGGGAAGTGGTCGAAAGGGTCTTATCGGTAAGATCCTCGCCAATCTAATACTTCGTGACAGGATTAATATAGTAGGATAGGTATTTAGTCCTAGCTAGAGATAGCGGTTAGTGGATGAGATCCCAATAGATAGATTCGAAAGGCCTAGTGTACTCGATTAGTCGTCGAGAGATTTGCTGTTTAGCCTTAGAAACTTTGTAGGTTTCACACATATAGCTAGGTAGGGTGGTCAAATCGATCGAGATATTAGATAAGTGGTTAACTAGATAGGATAGGACCTCGTGATTCACATGACCTAGCCGCTAGTACTAAAGGTCTAGCGAGGCTATCGCGTGGCGAGGTACGTAGGAAGATATAAAGGCCAATTTGCTAGGGTCCTCAATAAGGTCTAATTCGATAGGATTAGGTAGGGTAGGAATCCTAGAGACCTAATTGGCTGTGTTAATAGGAGATTCGGGAGCCATGCCATTAACTATTAATTAGTCCCATTTGATGAGGTATAGACTAGATTTCTTATTCAATCGGCAAATAGGTTTACCGTTCGATTCCTCTAGTATGTAATCTCTCCCTCGTAGGTATAGGCCTATACTAGCAGCTTTCTTAGTAGAGAGTAGATTCACATAGAAACTAGGCGCGTAGGTAATATCCTTAAGATTGATCTTGGTCCTATCTAGGCTATCGGTAGGTCGGAAGCTTGTCCTTCTAAACCCTAAGATGGCAGTCTCTGTATTATCTACTCTTATAGAGGAGGGAGATGGCTGATAGTCGGTTAATAGGTCGAGGTTATTGCAAATATGTAGGGTTGACCTAGTGTTAAAACACTATACATTATTAGCCGGTTAGTTAGTGTGAAACGAATTGAATGCGCGGTTAGCCTGAAGAAGAGATGAGACCTTCTGCTTAGGGACGTACGTGCTAAACGCTGCCCTAGTAGCCTTATCTTCCTCTGACTTAGCCGTTAGATTAGTCGAATTAGTCGAATTAGTCGTTAGTTAGTGCTTAGCAATCGCGCGCTTATAGGCAGTTCTAAACTTCTAATTCCTATAGGCCTCTTTAAAACGGTCTTCTGCTGCTTTATCAGATTACCAGTTAGGTGGCCTAGCCTGTGGGTTGACGTATGGGTAATCGTTAAATCGGTGGTTACTATCGTTTGGCTGGCTATGATAGGGGTAAGTAGGTCGGCTGTGGCTATCGAAATTGGTCTGATTGCCACTGCTGTTATTGGTAGGATTGCCGCTACTAGCGCCGCTGTTAACGCCGCTAGCGCTAGTAATAGCTTCTATCCTATCTGGATTTCTGCCTTGGAAGGTCGTCCTATAAGCAAATTTAGCCTGGTGAATTAGCGGAGCTAGGCGGATAGACTCTATATAGAGATTGATGAGGGCGGGAAACTCTGGTAAAACGCCGAACGAATAGACGCCGCTTTGCTCGTGGATGCGATTCATCCAAACAGTAACAAAACTAGGTGACAGTGGGGCAATTGCCTTAAGGAACTCGTAGATGATTCGCTCAGTATCCTCGAATTCAGATAGGCCAATCTCTCTAGCTTCAGTGTAGCAAATCAGCCACTTCTAAACCCATACATCGTAATTAGTCTTTAGCGGCGGCTATATGCGCAGATTTGACCAGTTCTTAGAAACCTAGCGCTTACGAGATAAATTAGTAGGCGCATACATTAGACGAAACATATTGATAACGTCACGTAGAGAGGATTGTGACAGGATTAGTCGTTTGTTATTAGTTAAAACTAAGTTACGAATCCCTTACTTCAGACGGTCAATTGATTTCTGGTAGTAACGGAAGCGGTCTAGTTAGCGGTCATAGTCGCGTAGGATAAGATTGTAGCGTGTGAGAGCGTCACCTACCAAATTAGGAAGATCTCCTAGTAAACTAGCAGTAGGGTACTCTGGTTCTTCAGGTGGCTGCCTAAGGTATTCGACTACCACTTCGGGGTTTATGTAGACCCATAGTCCCCACGTAATTGCTTGGTCTTTGACTGCTGCATACCACTAAATCCAATCGGCTGAGGTCCTCAGCTAGAAGACCAGCCAGTTGGTTTCTGACATAGTGGCAAATGGTAGGTAGGAAGCAATTGAAAAGATAGAATAGAACAAATTGGTCAAGTAAACAAGATAGAAGGTATAAGATCAAAGGTCAAAGGTATGCGACCGGCAAGAAGGGCCAAACCAACAGAATTCCGCAAATCGTGCGATCTAATTGGTCAAAGTCAAGGCCGTCGGTCGGGGGGTTAAGGTCTTTGGTCTAGTTTGAGACGGTCGGGCTCATAACTGACAGATCCTAGTGTATCGGGGGCTGATCCACATAGGACGAAAGGGGACTAGGCAGTAGCTTCCTCTTAGTCATAGGATCCTACTGTCTAGGAAAGGAAAGAATGTCTTGAGAACAATAAAGTCGATTGAACTGCTGGCTAAACAGTGGTGTAAACGAGCGTTTAAATACACGATTTGCAGTGGTTTAGGCAGCAAGGAAATAGGGCAGAGATCTAATAATCTGATAGATCTTAATGCAGGATAGAAATGTGTAGAAAGGACGTCGGGATCCTTAGTCAAATAGCCAATTAGGCCATGGTCGATATCTCTGTTGAAGAGATGCATATAGAGGGGCTTTCTGCAGGGGAAAAACAATGGTCCGGCCCGGCAGGCTGCCGGGCCCTCAGGCAACACATAAGCACACACACATAAGCATATACCCCCACACACCCACATAGGCTGACAGGTTTATATAGCTAATAGCTCTAAGGATCTTCGTACGATTATTATAGTATTTCTTTAGAGTACCCTCGAACGTTTATTATAGGTCGAGAAGCTACTCCTAGCGTTTCTAGAGAGTATAGTCTAGCGTAAAGATAGGTAGGTTTTTAAGCTTAATCTCTTAGTCCTTTCTAGACGACTAGAAGGGGTCCCGGTAGGGAATCGGTAGGAGATCGTTATAGCTTCGACCTAGAACCTTAGATTTAAGGCGGTCTACTTAATCCTATAAGTCCTTTAAACGTTAAAGCTTCTCGATAGTAGCCTATATAGCTACGAGGCTATCGTTAAGGTCCGGTAGGGTAGTTTAAGCGTTATAAGGTATTTTATCCTTAATAGTAGTTAACTTATTAAGGTTTCGAGAGATATTCGGTACCTCTTCGGTAGAGGGAGTAGAGCGAGTCCTAGGTACTATCTCTCCTAGGTAGTTAAAGACGAAGAAATAGAATTATTAAGGAGTATACTACTTTATAGGGTAGATAGCCTATTAACTAGGTAGGAGAGGAAAGCACTAAGTTAGATTAAGATAAAGACTATTTCTTAAGGAAGATAAATCCCACTTCCTTAAGTATCTATTTAAATACATTATCTTTTGTGTAAATAAGAATTAAACACGAAGTAAGGGGGAAACCATAGCGAAAGGCCACCGCATAGCTAACGTATGGTATATACTATAGGCGTGGCCTATATATAGCGTGGCTGTCGCGTATCGCGGCCGAGGGGCCACTAACTGACCGCCGGATAGCTACCGCCTTAGCAGAACCCTCGGTCCACGTATACCTAAGGCCCTAATATTAGTATGTGAATAGTCTCATCGAAATATCATAATAAAGTCTTTAATAGATTATTTTGAGGGCTCTAAGTACCTTACTTATACCCTTAGCGTTACCCTTCTAGGCTTTCTATATATCTTTCTTTATATTCTTAATAAATCCCCTTATAAATCTATTAACCTTATAATTATTAGTCTTAATATAATCTAAAACTAACTAAGTAACCTTAGTAATATTATCTATACTAGTCAAATCGTACTTATTTCTATTATTACTATTCTAATCGCGTCCCTTTTATTATTATTATCTATACTCCTCTAGATTAAGGGGTCAGCGTAGAATCTATACCTTAGAATCCTTAGTTTTAGGGTAGCGGAATACTATTTAGGCTTACTACTAATACTATAGCAGTCGTACTAGGTCGAAACCGGTATCGATCGATAGCACATAAGGTTAGATAATTTTTAAACGTATCTATAAGGCTTTATAAGCCCTAGATCTCGAGATAGACTAAGAAATCGATTTCGATAAGAGATAGTTATAATCTAAAGGCCTACTTTTCTTATCCCTTTTTTAATAAATCCAACATTAGCGCCTAATAAGGAGATCTATTAGATCAATCCTTAACGATTAATATATAATTACCTATATAGATAGGAGATAATATAATACTCTATAAGATATAGATAGAAGAAGATCTATAGAATTCTATAGAATAGAATCAGGTGGAATGATCCTAAAGGAATCTAAAAGAATCACATGATTTAATAGAGTACTAGTCTATTATATTATATAGGTCTATATGATTCTATCGCCACCGATTCTATCACTATTGATTACCACCTACTACCTAAGAATCTAGGGATAACTACCCCCTCGATCCTCTATTAAAATAATTTCTAATAATCATCCTGAAATAATCTTGATCATCTCTTAATACTACTATATTCACCATACTATATAGCTATACTATATAGCTACATCCTATAAGTATCTTCCTATCTACCTTGCTTCCTATTCGCTTATCACCCTGCTTGCTCATATATTCTAAGAATCTTCGGATATACCTACTTCCTTTTATTTATTATTCTACCTTATACCTTATATTATAAATAGTACTATATTTCTAAGTAAATAAGAATAAGTTTAATATCTCTCTATAATATAAGAACTACTCTTAAGTATACTTAATATAACTCTTTTACTTATTAAGAAGCTAACTATATACCTTCTTATAAACCATCTCTCTTTAATCATCTTATCTTTTATATACTACTTTATTATATATATCATAATCACCCTTGTAGCCGAAGATCTATTTCCTACCGAAAACTACCTCTTTACTAACTGAATCCTATTAGACTATATATAAGATAACTATATACTAGATATAATCCTTTAATTAGGGATGCCCTATATCTATAAGCTCTCCTCCCCTCTATAGCGTATAATTTAGCTGATCGAAGGACCCTCGTCTAGGTGCCAGGATAGCAGCGATAACACTATATAAGTAAGAGGGCTTTCTAAAAGCGAAGGTTTTATTACTGGGAACAGGATTAAAGATGCGCAAGATCAAAACTTGCGCTATAAAGAAGATCTTGCGACGGATTTACTCCGAGGTATAATGGCATATTCGAATAAGCGCACCGCTGGATAATATTGATTGCCTCAAGGTAAGTCACTTACTACTGTTTAATATTAAGCATAATACACATCTACACTACAATAATCCGAATACTTATCGGATTGACCCTCGGGGGTAGTAACAGATGTCACAAGTAGCGTTGAGAAGATTCGTTGTAGACTTAAATCAGTCGCAGAAATAGAAAGGATATCCCGTGTAAGGCTCGTCAGGACTAGGAAAATGTATTGATTACCAATGGACCAATCATGCGAGTGCCTAGTCAAAGGGTCCGTATGTCGGTGGTCATAATAATTGGCCGTCGTAGTCGGAGGGAGATGCGGGGATCCTCTCGCAGGTCCCCACTAAGTCGGGGAGTCTCCGCCGCCAATACGTCGCTAGGAGCTGCGGAATGTCGGGACTCGGGGGAATAGCGCCCAGAGGTCCCATCGACAGCATAAATCGGATGTGAAAATATTCGAAGCGGTGGACTGCGCAGGTACTTATATGTAGTCACCGTAGGTCTGCTCCTGTTCTGTTGGTGTAGAGGTTACAGGCATAGATTTCCCTTTTTACGATCTTTCTTTTCCACCTTCATTATGCCGGAGACATTCGATGTAGAGCATGTTCTAGCGAACATCAGCGAGCAAGACAAGATCGCTCTCTTATCCGGTAACACAAAGACGGTAGTTTTTGCGGATCTCAGTCGCTGACAAAGGGCAGGAATTGATTTTTGGCACACGCATCCTATTCCCGAATTCAACGTCCCCTCGATTCGCGCCACCGACGGTCCTAATGGTGTCCGAGGCACGAAATTCTTTGCCGGCATCCCCGCGGCATGTTTGCCTTGTGGCACGGCTCTGGGTGCCACCTGGGACACGGATCTGATATACCAAGCGGGGAAGCTGTTGGGGGACGAGTGCATTGCGAAAGGGGCGCAGTGTTGGCTGGGACCAACAATCAACATGCAGCGTGCTCCCCTCGGTGGCCGCGGGTTTGAATCATTTGCAGAAGATCCGCATCTCTCAGGCATTTTGGCTAAATCAATCATCCTCGGATGCGAAAGTAAAGGGATCATTTCCACGGTGAAGCATTTCGTGGGCAACGACCAGGAACATGAACGCCGGGCGGTGGATGTCCTTGTCACCCAGCGAGCCCTGCGCGAGATATACCTACGACCCTTTCAGATCGTGGCGAGAGATGCAAAGCCTGGTGCCCTTATGACCTCGTATAACAAGATCAATGGGAAGCATGTGGTGGAAGATGCGCGCATGCTCAATCTGATCCGCGACGAGTGGAAGTGGAATCCGCTGGTTATGAGCGATTGGTACGGAACCTACACAACCATCGACTCCATGAATGCGGGTCTTGACCTGGAAATGCCGGGAGTGTCCAGATATCGGGGTAAGTACCTCGAATCGGCCATGCAGGCTCGCCTGATCAAGCAATCGACTATTGATGCACGAGCGCGGAAGGTGTTGGAATTTGTGAAGCAAGCGAGCCGGGTCCAAGTGTCAGACGTGGAGCGAGAAAGAGATCTCCCAGAGGATAGAGCGTTGAATCGCAGCATCTGTGCGAACAGCATCGTCCTCCTCAAGAACGAAGGCATCTTGCCACTTCCAAAGGAGATCCAAAAAATCGCCCTTGTCGGATCTCACATGAAGACTCCCGCCATATCGGGGGGTGGCAGTGCGTCGCTTGAGCCATATTACGCTGTCTCACTATACGACGCCTGCAAAGAAGCCCTTCCCAACGTGGAGGCACTCTATGAAGCGGGTGCATACGCCCATAAGATGCTGCCCGTGATAGACCGTCTCCTGAGCAACGCGGTCATTCATTTCTACAACGAGCCGATGGGCAAGGAACGATGTCTGATCAGTACCGAGCCCGTATCGACGACGGCCTTCCAGTTCATGGACTACTATGCCCCCGGCCTCAACCGAGGGCTCTTTTGGGCCACCCTGATTGGCGACTTTATGCCCGACGCATCCGGGCTTTGGGACTTTGGGCTGAGTGTCTTTGGTACTGCAAACCTCTACGTTGACGACGAGCTGGTGATCGACAACACCACCAACCAGACACGCGGGACGGCATTCTTTGGCAAAGGCACGATTGAGGAGCTGGGATCGAAGGAATTAGTTTCTGGGACCACGTACAAGATTCGGATCGAGTTCGGCTCTGCCAACACCACCACCATGAAAACAGTGGGCATGGTGAATTTCGGTGGCGGCGCTGCGAATCTGGGGGCCTGTCTACGGATGGACCAGGAGGAGATGATCAAGAAGGCCGTGGAAGCTGCCGCAGAGGCCGACTACACCATTATTTGCACCGGGCTCAACAAAGACTGGGAGTCCGAAGGGTTCGATCGCACACATATGGATCTGCCACCAGGAGTTGACCGGTTGATCTCGAATGTGTTGAAGGTCGCCGCAGACACGACCGTCATCGTCAATCAGTCCGGCACACCCGTTACTATGCCGTGGGCCGACCAAGCCCGTTGCATTGTGCAGGCCTGGTACGGAGGTAACGAGACGGGTCATGGAATTGCCGATGTCCTCTTCGGAGAGGTCAATCCATGCGCCAAGCTACCTTTGTCCTGGCCCGTGGATGTGAAACACAACCCGGCCTATCTGAACTACGCCAGTGTGGGTGGCCGAGTGCTGTACGGCGAGGACATTTATGCCGGTTATCGATTCTACGAGAAGACTGACCGACAGGTCCTCTTTCCATTTGGGTGAGTTGGGGGATTGGGCATCTCCGAGAGTCACTCATCTAATCACGTCTCCGCTAACTCGGAATCTCTAGTCACGGTCTATCATACACGACCTTCAAGGTCTCACCGCATGCGACCGTCGCCCCGGAGATCTTCCATATGGACCATCCTACGGTTGCCACCGTACAGATCCAAAACACGGGCAAACTGGCAGGTGCCCAGATTCTCCAGCTGTACATCTCGGCCCCCGAATCCCCAACCCCGCGCCCCAACAAGGAACTGCACGGGTTTGCCAAAGTATTCCTACGGCCCGGGGAGGAAAGGCAGGTTGCAATCCAGCTAGACCGATATGCGACCAGCTTCTGGGACGAGATCGAGGAGATGTGGAAGAGCGAGCAAGGGACGTACGAGGTGTTGATTGGCACCTCGAGCCAGGACGTGGTGGCTCGGGGTCAATTCCAAGTGGATCGCACCACGTATTGGCGCGGGCTCTAGTTCGATGCCGGCTAAATGGAGGCCCAGTCTCGGCTTGATTGGAGGAAATGCGTCCGCCATCATTCGCCAAGCCCCCATTACCAAGCAACCAAGCACCCAAGCACCAAGCACCGACATCCTCGTCTTGCTCATGAGCCATTTGGACCAACCTGTCTTCTTCTTGACCGTTCCGTGTCCGACTGACAGGAAAAACCCAGGGAGTTATGGACGCTTCGTCGATTGCGCGACCTCGCAAGCATTCTCGGGTGCTCACCGCATGCGATGCCTGTCGTCTCAGTAAGACTCGATGTGATTCCGCACGGCCCGTATGTGCCAAATGTATCCAGCGGGGTGTAGCGTGCGAGTATCCGGAGACGGATGCCATCTCAGTGTCGGTGCCCATAGAGCTCTTGTTTTTTTATCTCCCACTAGCCAAGGCATCTAATGACCACCAATTTCGATCTTAAAGTCTAGAGACATGGGGCGCAAGAATTCTAGACGCAGTAGAACGTCAAGAGCGACTTCTGTCGGAGAGCCTGTCGTTGAACATGGGGCCTCCTCTCCTTTCACAACGGGCGTCGCCATCCCCAGTGGACGAAGTAGATCCCGAGTCAATCTCGCGCAATGATGCGCCCAAGACGCCGATCACCGGGTCAGACATGATTCTCAGCTGGCCGATTTTTCCCAACGAGAAGCCAGTGTCAACTTTTCCCATGGCAGCGTATGCCGAGAAGCCGGATCGATTTCAGACGGGTATGGCCTTCTCTCGACGCATTCGATCCCCGATTTCGATACTAATGGGTGGGCTACAGCTCTCCCAAGCTTAGATCCGCAACGGCTCCTCGAACTGCGCGAGATTTTTATGACCAAGATCTGGACCAAGAACCCGATCGTGGACCGGGACCAGCTGGACTCGTATATCGCTCGAGTGCTGGAAAACGGCATTGACTGGTCCGCCTCGTCGTGCTTGGTACTCCTTACCTTTGCGCTCGCAGCCATCTGGGGGAATTATCCCGACGACGAGACCCGCGAGGTCTCGTATAGTGAACCGTCCTTTAGTCCACCGATCACTTACGTGACGATGTCGGTTCCGGAGCACCGACTGAAGGAATCGTTGACCTTCCTCTCCATGGCGCGAAAGCGCATTTCCACTGCGTATCTTGATGATACCTTACTGGGAGTGCAGTGTTTGTGTCTATTCGGGTGAGCTCCATTCCCTCAACTGCTTTGCGATATGGATGTCTAATTCTTTCCCCCGTAGAATTTGGTATCAATATAACATCGAGCCGATTCCGGGCTGGAAAATGTTCCGAGCGGCATCCATGCTATGGCAGACGTATCGTTTGAAGCACCGCGAGGGAAAGGCGATCAGAAGTGCGCAGGAGGAGAGTAGGTGATTGAATCTCTCCATTGCAGATCGTATCTAACTTTTCCCCTCCCCCAAGGTCTGGAGCAGCGACTCTATTGGACATGTTTAAAATCCGAATGGTATCACATACCCCAGAGACTCCTCCCCCTCATCTCATCGACTGACATACAATAGTGAGGTTCGATATGAACTGACGGATCTCCCGCCCTGTGACCTGAGCCTCTCCGACTTTCCTTATTCTCTCCCGAGCTTTCCCACGAGACAACCGTCCCATGACAGCCCTGGATGGATGTTTTCCAATCCCTCATCCACAGACCTCGAAGCAGCATCTTCCTATTACTATCTAGCCGAGATCTTCTTACGCAGGCTTCTCAATAGGGCCCGCAACGCTGTCCGTGTGCTCTCCCCCGATATTGATCTGCCGACCATCAAGGTTCTGGCAGAAACTCTAACGCAGTTAGAAGGTCAGCTCCAACAGTGGGTCAACTGTCTGCCACCTACACTCCGGTTCAACATGCCTCTCGAATCCGCCCCCGGGCCGAAAGAAGGTGAGCTCATGAAGCTCAGCCGTGAGCGATACGTCGAGGTCCGCGAGCTGCTCTGCCGCGCATATCTATACCTATGCATCCATGTCCCACTCGACCCCGGGATGGCGGCGCTGTATGGGGTCAAAGCAAGCGAGGCGCTACGTTTGGCAATTTATCGGATCCAGACCGAGGTGCCATTCTTCCGGCATCCAGGATCATGGGGAGCCTGTCGAGTCCGGTTCAACCATGCGCTTTGCCTGATTGCAGGATTCCGCGCCAAGTTGACGCAGCGCCCCTCGGCTGAATATGTGAGCATTCCTCCCGACTGGGCGGACTGTGTGCGGGCGGTGATTGAGCGATTGAAGATTTGGGGCGAGGAGGGCGGCGGGATCAAGGAGTTGAGTGTGCTACTGGAGTGGTTGATGCATGATAGCTTGGAATTGTAGAAACAAGCCCGGGTCCCCCCCCCCCCAAAAAATGTGTCTCTGTTCACCACGGCAACATCAACTCCGTATGGGAGAGCTGCTAGAGCTCCGTTTTTCTTCGAGTAGCGAACGACACGTTCTTACTCTTGGTTACTGCTGGGCCGAGGGGGTTT
Organism: Penicillium brasilianum; assembly: GCA_001048715.1. Lineage (NCBI taxonomy): Eukaryota > Fungi > Ascomycota > Eurotiomycetes > Eurotiales > Aspergillaceae > Penicillium > Penicillium brasilianum. Next base: position 4,532,994 of record CDHK01000001.1, on the reverse strand, counting down.
TCGGGGAGACTCCGCGGAGTCCCTGCATCCGACTAGCCTTCTTTAGGCTAAAATCAAGTGCCAAGAGTCTCGTGGAATTTGGGTGTCAGCAATCACCTTGTCATTCATCAGCTTGGAAGGCCAGAATCCTAGCTTTCTGGCTCCCCCCACAACCCCCGCGCCCCAGCTTCCCCGTGGGGTGAGGGGAAAGTATAATCCCTCCGGCGGGGACCGTACCCGGATTGTCTTCCTCGATCCGACCGAAAGGAGCCATCCAGGGCCCGTTTGTGCATAAGTTGACGGGTCAGACAGATCTTGGCAGTTCGGCACTGGACCAACGTGCCCTGTCAGGGGGTCTTACGCTTGGATAAAGGGCACGTATCGGATGGGAATACATATAAGACACGATTCGGTCCCAGTCTTCAAGGGTCCACAGATCAGCACAGTTGTCAGCATCCGAATATCAGCCTTTCAACATGGTCGTGGTGGGAAAGCAGCGCGAGGAGAATATTGCCGAGCCCGTGCTGGCTAACTTGCTGGCCGATGACCGTACGCCTTGGTACAGGAAGCCGAATCTCAGACGACTCTATTTCCTCTTGTTTCCGGCGTGCATGGGTATCGAGATCACCTCGGGATTCGACTCGCAAATTATCAACACGGTCCAGATTGTGTATACTTGGAACAAGTGTTCGTCTTTTTTTCCTCCAGGGATGAGCTGCAGGAGACGCTAACGGTACGAAATAGACTTCGGTCATCCAACCGGGAAGATCGTGGATGGACGCCCCCAATACGCGATTGAAGCGAACCTCAAGGGATTTTTGGGTGCTGCTTACTCCCTCGGAGCCATTCTCGCCCTGCCTTTTGTCCCATACCTCAACCAGCGAGTCGGACGACGATGGACAATCATGTTCGGTTCATGCGTGAGCTTGGTCGGGGCCCTCATCCAGGGTTTTGCCAATGGAGGTATTTACTTCTCTCTCTATAGTCTTTATGTGACATCATCTCTAATGGTTCTATAGTGGCCATGTACATTGTTGCGCGTATGATTCTAGGATTCGGAATCCCGTTTTGCATCGTGGCAGGGTCATCGATGCTGGGAGAGCTGGGTTACCCCAAGGAACGACCAATTCTGACCTCGCTATTCAACTCCTCCTACTTCATTGGCCAGATCATTGCGGCATCCGTGGGCCTTGGGACAGTGACCATTTCGTCCAACTGGGCATGGCGAATCCCATCTCTGCTACAGATTGCGCCCGCCTTAGTCCAGATCGCGACGGTGATGTAGGATGCTCCCCTGCCGCTATCCAGACTGCGACCATTAACCCTCGTCCAGGTTCCTCCCAGAAAGTCCCCGATACTTGATCAGCAAGGACCGCTACGATGACGCCTTTGACATCCTCACCAAGTACCACGCGGAGGGCGACCGCAACTCGGTCATCGTCAAGGCCGAACTGGCGCAAATTGATCGCACCATCAAGTTGGAGCTCGAAGAGTCAAAACAATCCTGGTGGGACATGTTCCGCACGGCCGGAATGCGTCGCCGACTGTTCATCTCCGCTTTTCTTGGCCTGTTCACGCAGTGGTCCGGCAACACGCTTATTACGTATGCATTCGTCCGGTGGCATCTGCTCTATATGCTCCTTTGGCCTTCGCTGATCCTTGTCATAGGTACTATCTGAGCGACATCCTCAATCTGGTCGGAATCACCAATAGCGTGACCAAGTCCAAGATCAACATCGGCATCGCTTGCTGGGGTCTCGTCTGTGGTACTGCATTGGCGCTGACGGCGCCTCGCTTCAAGCGTCGGCCGATGTACCTCACCTGCGCAAGTTGCCTGCTGTGTGTGTATATCGGATGGACCATCTCTATGGAGCGCTTTATGAGCACAAAGGCTGAAGCTGCAGCCAAATTGACAATCTTCTTCATTTTCGCATACTCGCCCGCCTACAACCTCGGCTATAATGCCCTGACCTACAGTGCGTGTGTCCCTTTCGTTTCATATCGTTTTTTTATTTATACTGACATGGACAAGCATATCTGGTCGAGCTGTTCCCTTACATGGGCCGCTCACGCGGTCTCTCTTGGTTCCAGTTCTATGGCCGCGGTGCAAGCTTCTTCGCCACCTACGTGAACCCCGTTGGTCTCGCGAATATCGCCTGGAAGTGGCTGCTGGTGTACTGCTGCTGGCTAGTCTTTGAGCTGGTGTTTATCTACTTCTTCTTCCCCGAAACTTCGGGCCGCACTCTGGAGGAGCTGTCATTCTGTAAGTGGTTTTTCTATGTTGCAGAGACCGAGCTAACGTAAGCAGTGTTCGAGGACAAAGAAAAGGCCAATGAGGTGGCTGCCGCCGTCCACAAACAGCTAGGTGAAGGTGACGAGAAGAAACAGGTCGCAGAACATGTGGAGGTCCAAGAGACCAAGAGTGCTGCCTGATGGTGTCGTGATAGCTCTCGTTTCAGAACAGTAGGATGAGTGTGTGGAAACAAGTCATCTGCTAGGTAGTTTATTGTTAATTTATGATATTACGCCATGCAACGCCAACGCCATTTCCATTGTCCATCAAACAAGATATAATTATGACATCTCACCCCATCCTTAGTTAATCTCAGCCTTCCTTGTTTTTCTCGTAAGACGGCAGCCACTGAACTTTCACCGCAAGGAGAAGAGCCCTTTTAGCCCGCGAGCCTGTGTTTATTCATGTTCGATTACGGCGATAATTACAAGGGGAGTTCCAAGGTCGTCACTATAGATAGAATTATATAAAAAGAAGGTGGAACAGCGCGCAGACCCTTCCGGACTATGTCTGAATAGTCACGCCTTTGCGGCCTGCAGCCTCTTCTAGATGAAACCCAAAAACAAGCCGATATAGGTCACGCAGCCAAGAGTACTGTCCATTCTGAGCCATTGCCTGGCATGCGCGCGCCACTTCGACAGCACCGACACGAGCCTGGGATCCAACATTGCGGAATACAGGATCAAATGCAACCAGCTTCCGATAGCTCTTCAACAACGAGGTTTGCCATGACGCCGAACCAAATGCATCCGAAGGGAGCGATTTCACAAATGAGGATAGATTTTGCGTGCCTCCTCGCTGATAGCCACTGTCCATAGCAGCCTTGGTGATCAACACTTTCAGGCGTGTGAAACTAGGATCCTCCGACATGGTGGTGACAGTGTTAGCTGAGGACGCCGTTTGCCCTGATGAACGCGACTTCTCAGAGACGTTGGAAACGTTGGAAGACCATGCTGAATGGGAAGTTGTGTGACCAGTACCATGCCCTAGCACTAAAATATTGGGAACGGACGCTTCATCGGGGGAGACTGTGGCGGTTTCGTCAAAAATCGTGGTCGGAGTCTCGGGATTTGGGCCTTGTTCTAGCAAGTCATCGACAAAATCAATTTCTGACTGCTGCGATACTTGCTGGAATGCCTGGGCAAATGTGGCTTGGCTTGGACGCGGAGTGCCCCGATCTGAGCTGCGCAAGCTGTTCAGCGTCCAGCCCTCACGAAAGATATCGCAAAGTTCCCAGCAGGCTTGAACTGCCGAGCCCAACAACTCTTCGTCTGGTTCCCTCCCTTCTCGTTTAGCCTGCCGAATACTGAATAGCATCTCGGCAAGCGCCCAACAGGCACTGAGAAGAGAGTCCGTTTCTGTTAGACGGGTTCGCTGTTTCATGAGCCGGTGACAAAGGGTTATGTAGAAATCCAATGTACGCTCACGGAATGCATCGGGTAGGTTGCGGTCGTGCGTGTTGTAGAGGTGATTGTTTAGTTCAAAGCTCACTCTCAGCACCGAGTCTGTCAGGTCGCTATCACAAACACGAACTTCGAACAAAGCCTGGCAGAATTCTCGGCATAAATCGAGCGTTGGAATTATTTGTGACCAATAGTCGTCGTCACGAGTGTCATATAGCTTCTGGCATAGTCGCCAACAGGATCGCCAGGCATCCTCTTGCATGCCGTCAGCGTGGGACTGCGGGAGTCTTTCTCGATTAATATAACTGAGGCTAGACAATGTATTGCAGAGGGTCCAGCATTCCGTCAGAGCTGCTCGAAGAGCAGTAATCTCCGCTCCTTTACTACCAAAGTATCCTGGCGGGAAGTCAGTTCCCACTTCTGAGGCCACTTCATGTGATTTGCATTCGCTACCTTCCGGTATATCTTTTCGGATCAAAGTTAGCGATCGTGGGGACAATATGCAAACACTAGAATGCTGGATCGCGCGGATTACCTTCTAAGCTGCTCGAACGTGTGCGTCGGCCAGATTCCTCGAATTCTTGCCTTGTTTGTGCCCGAGGAGTCGCTCTATCCGACCAATCCGGGACCGGCGTCACACTAGTAGTCAACGGGGGCGGAGATACGGGACTCGTGCCAGTCTTCCCGAACTTGTCATGGTTAGCGAGTACAAAGATGAAAGGGGATCTTGTAGGAACTAGGGCGTTAGCACCTTTCGCAAAGTGTCTGATCTTCCCGGCACCTCGATCAGGTGGGAGTGTTCTAATTTGCTTGAGGATGATGATTCCTCATTTTCGCAAGGCTCGTCAGAGGACTGTGACCTAACCTGATGGAGGATTAGTTTTCATTGACTTCAAATCCAAAGGGAGGGGAACTCCTTACAAAATCGCCAAACCCGGCCGGGGCGTGGATTACCGACTGAGGTGGTTCGTCCTCATCGGACCTTGCGACGAGTCCGTTCTGATGCATTTGGGCGGTTTGAATCTACATTGGTTAACACATGAAGCCTCAAGGTCTGAAGCTTGGGAAGCGGAAGGAAATTCCCTTGGAAGACTTATTTGCTCTGGAAACGATACATACGGTTAGTCCTGGAGGGGGTGATACACCCGCTCTTAGTCCTTGTACAGGCATCGCTGTCGTAGCTACTCCCTCACCATCCACCTTATCGCCAACCGCTTCGGTCTTCTCTGGCCGTTGGCGATCAAAGGCCGCCGATGAAGTATCCGCCATACTTGTGAAACCCGGGTCCGGGGGGAGATAAGCCGAGTTTCTTGTGTTGTCCGCGATCGAGGAGATTTCCACAGGCCTGCACATACATCAGCGACCGAAGGAGTAACGCTAGGATGGTGAACAAAGTGCTCTCCTCGCCAATCGCGTTTCTATCTTACATTGGCTCAGGCCCCGCAAAAGGGCTGGAGGGATCGCGATATGGCAAGACGGACAATGGCGCCCTGACGGCCATCATGGCCGAAGTTGTAGACGGAGGATCACAGAAGGACGGATGCGTGAGAAAAAAGAGATCCCGAGGGAGTCGGGACACCCAAGCGCAATTGAATGCGATCCCCCGCACAGGTGATTTCGAATGAGCTTAGGCCGCGCCCAGATAACTCATCGGCGTTACTTTCCAGGCTCTCGGGATTCCAGTATATATCACTCAGCCGCTGTTGGTGCCAATCGAGGTCTTTGATACGACCGTGGAGGGAGAGATGCGAACGATCCGCAGCTGGATAAGCTGGGCAAGTTGGAACTCCCAGCACCTGGGCAAAGAACCCAAAAGACGGAGGGAGCCAGGCGCCTGGGGCGTGATGAGCATGCATCTCGGGTCTTTGTATCCACTCAGACGCCGGGGAGCGGGGCCCTAAGCTCATCCAGCTAGACCACATGGGGATGCAGGGCGCTTGCAACAGCTCGGACCCCACGAATGACATTGAACCTTCTTCGGATCTCACTGGAACCACCTAGAATGCAAATTGGGGGCCAATCTTGATCTCATTGTGTGAGGAGGGGAAATCCGACGGAGCCTCGTTGGACTTGCAAAAAACTGTTCCACTGGATTGGTCGGAAGAAACGATCACAAACCTGCCCTACTGGCCCCAACTAGGCATAAGCTATTGGTCGCTAATCATTAGTTGCCATTGGTGTTGGTACTTCATATCTGGCCATGGCTTGACCCTGGCTTCGGGATTCGTAAACCGTAATGGATGAGAATGCTACTTTGACAGGAGCCTCCCTTCTGGGCGTGGCAGAATCGGCAATCGGAGGCAGAGACAGGAGGAAAGTAGTGGCAATCATCCACCATGACGTGGCTGAAGTCCAAGCCGGAGTGAATTTTCTACAAAGTACAAAGGGCCTCCATAGACGCCAAATTCCAAAAGTGTGTGTGAAACGCCTTCCCAAATGCATATGGACGAGGATCAAAACGCAGCCCGTCGCTAAAACCTTTTCCATCATCGTGTCCAGCCCACCCCGACTGACGGAAGAACCCTGTAAAACGTGTACAGCAATATCCTCTCACACGATCACTGCAGTCGACTTGAAACATTCCACCACGGACGCCGAGGGAGGGCGAGGAGCATTCCGCCCAGCCTGTTCTTGGCGAACGAGACTACCCAATTGTTGTGAAAAGGGCCGCGATTTTGGACGAGAATGAATTTTCTGGGCCAGCTAGTGCATGACCATTGCGTAGGTGCAAACGCCGGTGACTCCCCGGCCTGAGAGTAGAATTGATCGTGGAAGAGAGTCGTCAAAGAAAGAGAGAGGTAACGCTTAAGCCTGCGCATTGGCACGGTCCTTTTCGGCGGTGTTGTATCTAAACAGATCTGTCAGCCGATCGCCCGTCGTCTCCGAAGATTTACCTCATACCGAAGGAGCTTCTCGATCAGGTCCACATGGGTCATGATCATACGCCGGCAGCAGTAGCGGCGGCAACCAAGCTGGTCCATGGCATCACTAAAAAACCCGTTAGAAAGGTACAACACAAACGTGCACGAATATCAATGTTGGGAATCACATACCCATCAGCCACACCCTGGTCGAGGAGCTCGAGGTAGCGCTCCCAAAGGTCACCGACGACCTAGACAGTTATCAGTCAAGATCCTACCAAGCCGGATAGAGTCTCTTTACTCACCTTTCCACAGGAGAAGCAGCGCACGGGAATAATCATGGTGTACTTGTGGAACGACGTGGGAGGATCAGAGATAAAGGCGACGGGGCGAGGAAGATGCGGAGAGGATCGACCACCAAAAACGATGAAACTTTTCCCGCGACGGCGGTCAGCGGGACCTCTTTTCTGCCATGCGATACCGCCCCAATTTTGCTCAGAAAAAAAAAAGATGCGATAGACATTTCTCGAGCTTCGTCGGGAATTGATTGTCGGTACGCAGACTTCTCGGACATGACAGGTGGAATTCACACCTTTCCCCTCGCTATCTGATCAACCAGTCTATCTGACTCCCCTCAAAGGGACTTGCGCAATGGCTCCCAATCAGTCGGCACGACACCAGAAACGATCTCGGGCCAGCGATGCCGCAGAGAAAGTATCGCGGCCGGGCGAGGAGCGAAGCAAGCGGCGCCGTACCTCCGATGTCACCGATACTCAAAGCCCAAAGAAATCCAAGGCTTCCAGCGGCACGGAAGTTGCGCTCGTGACCAATGCCGACGCTCCATCAAAGGACTTGCAAGAGCGAAAGAGTTCCGCGCCATGGTCGTTTTCACGTCCCGTGGGCGGCCGCTACATCAATCTAGACCCAGTCATGACCACGGATGAGGCGTAAGTACACATCTCCTCTCTGCTTGCCAATGGGGCTGGCATCTAACGTATTATGATCCTTTAGATACCTCTTCCTGGGACTCGACGCTTCCGTCCAGGTCTTTGCAACCGCTACCTCTCGCCTCCTGCGTACCCTGCAAATGGAAGCCGGCCAAAAGGTGATCGGCTACCATCTGTGCCCCATCGAATCCGACATACTCTATATCTTCACTCCTGGCTTTGTGACCAAGTGGGACTGGGATTCTGGAAAGCGGCTAGCCCGCTGGGGTACTGATGCCACCACCATTGCTGTTGATCTCTCATTAGCCGAGAAGAAGGACCAGCTTGCATCATACTCTATCGTATCTCAGAAGGATGGAAAGAGGCAGATCTTGATCAACTCGTTGGGTGAAAAGAAACTACCCGGTTTATCGGTCCTTGTGACTAGCGAGCCGATCAATAGTATCAAAGTTGCTTGCGGAGGTCGGGTTATTGTCGCTTGTGATGGGTCCCATCTTTTCCTGGGTACCACCTCAAGTCTTGATCTCGAATCGCTCGATTCTACCCAATATACGTGGCGGGAAGCTGCCCTTCCAGCTCCTGCCACCTGTTTCCACTTGCGCGAAAATCTCGACAATTCTTCGGAATCATCAGCCCCGGTGGTTGACTTGGTAGTTGGTGAGACTGGCGGATACATCTTGATCTATCAGGACGTTCTCAGCACGTTGTTCGGTCGCTCTGCGGAGAAGAAATCAACTCCCCGGAAGTTGCATTGGCATCGAGGTGCTGTCAGCTCTGTGCGATGGTCGAGAGACGGTAAGATTGCTATTATCTGACAATTTGCCATTGGAGTATCAATGATCCTAACAATCTTTCACTAGGCAATTATCTCATCTCGGGTGGCCAAGAATCGGTCCTGGTGCTGTGGCAGCTAGATACCGGGCGAAAGCAGTTCCTCCCTCATCTCTCCTCCCCCATCTGCAACATTGTCGTTTCACCGAACGGAAATTCGTATGTGGTCAAACTGGCTGACAACTCGGTCATGGTTTTGTCCGCTCGAGAGCTGCAGCCTTCCGCCAACGTGACTGGCCTACAATTGAGCACTGAAATCACGAGCTACAAGGACACTTCTTCACGACGGTCTTTCGGTGCTGTTGCAGCCTTGCACCCGCAGCACCCCGAACGACTAATGGTCACAGTTCCCGCTTCTTACCACATCAGTCAACAGGGGCACCAGCGCCCAAGCTCTGCTGTTCTCCAGACGTTCGATATCCGCGCTAATTGCCACATCTCTCGCCAAGCTCTGGCACGCACTAACGCAACGACCTTGGACATTGGCCCAGATGGAACCCCCATCGTCGCCCCTGATGTCCGTCAGATGGACATCGTACAGGATGGGAAATGGTTGGCCACCGTCGATTCGTGGGCACCAAACCCTCAAGACCTAGAGGCTTCGACTTCGAGTACTTCCAAGGATGATCTGGGTTCGTCGCGTGCGGAGGTATTCCTCAAGTTTTGGAAGTGGAGCGCATCCGCCGACAGTTGGGAACTGGTGACGCGCATTGACGGACCGCACTATAGTGCTTCCCGTCATTCTACAGTCCTCGGCCTGGCGGCTCGTCCCTGCTCCCACGAGTTTGCAACCCTTGGAGCCGACGCATTCCTCCGCTTCTGGTGTCCAACGACCCGACACAGAAGTGGCTTGAATACCGATGTGTCTAAACAAAACCCCGACACTTGGAAATGCCGAACCATGGTTGATTTGAGTGCATCCGTCGACAATACCACCCGAGCTCTCGAGACAGCCTGTATAACCTTCTCTGAAGACGGCTCTGTCCTTGCTGTTTGCTTGCCTTCTCATTCTGGACCAGGCGATGGTATTATTCTTCTGATCGATGCCCGAGACGGTACTGTGCACTACCGCCGAACTGGGGTCTTCTTTGGAAAGCCCTTCTCCGCGAGGTTCCTCGGAAAATATCTGATTGTGGCTTCTTCCGGGTCCGTGGCTGTTTGGGATACCGTTGACGATGTCGTCAAGCCAATGGAACTCACCGAATCTACCAGCTCGACCGATGTGATGTTCCAACCGTTGATTGCGGTCAACACACGAACTGGAACTTTCGCCCTCGCTGTTCGCAGCGGTGGCAGCTCCAACAACCCCCAAAAGAAGCGACGCAAGGCTCGGTACCATATCCGAATTTATGATGTTCCATCCTTTGATCTCGTATTCCAAGAAACTCTTGGGTGCAGCCCCCTGGCACTCCTTTCAGACGCATTCACCGGCGATTACATCATTATCGATTCAACTGCCAGTGTACAGCGCCTCGGTTGCTTGGAAAAGGCATCGCAGAAGAGCACCCAGCCACAGGAAGTGACCAGCCAACTGAATTCAGGACTCGCAAACATCTTCAGCCACACTCATGAGCAACCTGCCGCGCTGCCCGATACTGAAGATGGCCATTCGACTTCTCAAAATAAGGCGCTGGCTACGGTGTTTGGAGAAACGCCGTCCTTCTCATTGCCTTCCATCGGTGTTCTCTTCAGGAATGTGGTACAGACACTGGGCTCAAGCTAAAATACCATTTTGGATTGGTAGGAGTTCGAGGTTGGGCTTAAGCTTAAATGTGATATACATGTGAATTAAAGCGATTCTTCAGTAGCCATTGTATCTATAACATCAATTTGGTAAACTTGGTGTTCACATATACCTTAACAAAAGTCATTACGGCCACTTGGTCTCGCGTTCTTGCGATTTGTTCATTGGAGCAGATTCGACACACACTTGTAGTATGAGGCCGATCTACTACCTAGAGAGCAGCCCACTATAAGTCCTCTATCAGCGGTGATGTGTAAAAATTATAATATCATTTACAGAGATTATTGACTTTGTGGAATAGCGAAGAAGAAAGGCATATTGGGAGCCGCACAGCCGGATTTGGACCGACACCTGCTTGATTTGAAGATATTTGATGTGTTTGTTTTTTCTCTTACAGAAGCCTATTGTTGACTCAACACTTTACTCGCAGCACTCTTTTCAATATTTCTAGCCAATGCAATAGAAACTGATGAAAGTGCGTTTTCTTCCGTATCCAAGTGATTCATGGATGCACGACAACGTCTTCGGGCCTGCTTAAATTTGCCCTACTGTGAAGACAAGCAGAGCCTTTCTCCCATGGACCTGTGCCAAGTACGCATCCAGCTCGTGATCCTCGTCAATAGGGAAGAAATTCTCGTTACCATGGTCATCCTTATCAACACCCTCAATCTTGCTAAGGATTGAGTAAGGATAGCGGCTAGTGATGATCTGGCGCACCTCCTCGACGGATCGAGTGGCAAGCTTATCCATCCAGGGTTTGGCTGGAGTCCCCTGGAGTTGACTCTGGGGGCTGCTTTGAAGCCAGACCGTCGTATTTAGTAATGTAGAATGAAGCATGGGGTCCATGTATTCAAAAGCACTCCCCGCCTCGTGTTGGGGGTTCGTCGAGAAAGAAGATGGGTCATTTGCTGCCTGCAGCAGAGAGGGATCAATCTGCATGTCACCAAGCTCGCTGGCGGAGATGGGAGCACTAGCGAGTGCCTGAGATGCGAGGGTACTGATCCCGTTACTGATTCCATTGTCCAGCATATTATGCACGGGTGTATTGTTGGACTGTGCGGTGTTCTGCGAGCTGGCCCGCGGAGTAGATCTTTTGCGAGCCGGATCTCGCTTTGTTTGGTCATCTCGCAACCGTTTCATTACGTCTCGACAGAGCACCTCCAAAGCTTTCAACTTGGATGCGTGTTCTGGGTCGGCGGATCCCGGCTCCAGAATCCGCTGGAGAAGAGGCGAATTATGAATCCATCGTGCCTTCAACTCCGCCCAATGCCCATCGCCCGCTTCTAGCTTGCTTGTGAAATGATCTGCCTTTAGGGTGTCGTAGAAGGCGTTACGGATCTGGCGACTTTCCTCCGGGTTGACTCCCAAGGCATTCTTGGCTTCGGCAAGGGTCATCCGCCGCTCCAATGTTCTCATTCGTTTTGTCACGTCCGTGCACACCACATCAAGAGCCAAAGCCTTTGCGTCGCGTTGGGTCGGCTCGGCACTAAACACCTGTTGTAGATGGGGTGATTCCTGAATCAATTTGTCCTTTGCGGCTTGCCATCGCTCCGGACCGGCAACGGTCTTTTTGATGAATCCGGCTTCCTCACAGATCCGTTGGAAGTGGTCTCTCAGCTGGCGATATGTCGTGTTGTCCAGATTAAGATACTGCTTGCTCTCATCGATTGTGGTCTCCGAGGGGAAGCGAGGGGGGCCAGGAGGATCAGCAGGCAAGCCAGCCCACCCACGAGTACGACGACGCCGTTTTCTAGAAGCCCATCGCTCTGCGCTCTCTGATTTCAGGCGGTCCAAACGTTCTTTGCGTTTCGCTGCGACTTCCGGTGACAGACCGGGCGACGAGGCGTGCTCTGCAGTCGTGGAACCGGGTTCGGCAGGTACGGAATCGGCACCCTCAAACTGCTCTTCTTGTTTGTAGATTTCCTGCTGGAGCGCTAGTAGCCCTTCATCATCTGGTTGTGTGTTCCGCGTATCGGCACTGAGTTGTGATTTCATCCCATTGGGCACGCGAAGTAGCCAGCGGTTCTTTGCTCGAACGCGCATTAACTCTCGCTCTTTGATCGCAAACCCCTCGTCATTCAGTATGCGGAGCATATCGCGTTGATTGGTGTTATGTTCCCATAGCTCCTTGACTCGAGCGACGAGGTCGACATTCTTGTGTGCAGGATTCTGTTTCGAGGGAAACCCCCATCGTTTGAACTGGGTCTGGTAGGCGCGCTTACTATTGAGGCAGCAAGCGTTAGGCCTGGGATATTCGGAGAGGTACTTTGGTAGCCCAACAAATCACCACGGAGGGTGAAGCTTACCTCGGTGCAAACTGATAAGCAGTTCTCATATATTCCATGATCTCCTCCAGGGCTTTCTTTTCCTGAATGTACATCTGGAAGCAGATATCCCGCTTCCCAGCCCAATCATACACCATGCTGGCAGAGACGCTCCCTCCAAATGGAGGCGCGTCTGGCGGGGAGGAGGAAATCCGGAGAAGTGATGGTGGAGCTCTGTTCTTATCAGGCGGTTGTTGTCGCTGCTGTGCGCCGTAGCGAAGAGAGAACGACGCTGGCAGCCCAGAGGCGACACTTGCGCAGTTTGGTCACGTGATCGTTGAGACAAGTATGGAGTAGAGTCACCATCGAGGGAAGGGCTTGGCTCCAGAGACTTATGTCCTGTAAACATCTTTGACTATTCAATTATGGAAATCAACTTATGAAAAATCCACTTGTATACTGATCCTCAGCTTCGTGATGTCTTAGAGAGCTAGCAATGACCAAAGGGTATAACCATGACATATACTATACGAAGTACCCCCTAGAGTAGAAGAGGAGCAAGCTGAAAAATGGGAAAAATTGCTAGATTCACTGTCGAGTCGATCCAGATGACCCCTTGCATATTGCAAAAAAGATAAGCACATGAAGATAAAAACTAAATGAGTAACTCCAGAATCCTCAAAAACACCGTGAGCTCACACTACAAGTGTGGCCAAAACTCCACTCTTGAATAGAGCTGCAAAATTGCCTGCATTGCAGAAAACGAGATCGCTAGATGAAAAGCATAAAGAAATGAAATGAAACACTCCAAGACTCAGCTCATCTTGCGGATTCGCCGACGGAATTTGAACACTCGAGTTCGAAGCCACGTCATGAAAAGCACCCAGGTGCTTTTCGACTGCGACTTCCATGATGTAGACGGCTCTTCGCCGTGCGTCTGCGCGGCCCGTATGGGGCTTTCATGATCTTCCTTCTTCTCGGAGAAGTCTTCACGAGATTGGGTAGGCGGAGAATTCTGGCCTTCGGATGTGGTGCGCTTTACCAGGCGCCTGGTCAGCCGCTCTTCCGCTTTGATCTGTTGCTTTTCGAGTCGGCGAGCCTTGGCTGCCTCTTTCTCCTCGAATGCCTGTCGTGCCGCCTGGATAGTTGCGGCTCGTGAAACCGGATCCGTACTGGTCCGCGTTCGACTCCGAAAAACAAAGTCGAGAGAGGGTCGCGAGATGGGCGACGCGGTGTCCACGGTGCTTCCGTTGTCACGTGAGTAGCCAAATGATGGCCGACCGGAGACGTTCGTCTGTGAGATTCCCGGTAGACGGGTAAAAGAATCGTCGTCGATTTGGAGTGACAGCCGTGGAATTGGACCCGAGGAAGCACGAGTCGTGCGGGGCGGCTCTGACCCCGACAGAATGTTCGCTTGGGTTTCCGGACTTCCATCTTCCAAGTCGTCGCTCTCGTTGGCCGATGTCTGGTACGACTGGCTCAATGGCGGGGTATACGCTCTAGGAGTTGGGCGCATCGGATACACGTACTGCGACCCCGGTTTCCCTCCGCTCGACCCAGTTGCGGTCGAAAATTGCGAAGTCCCACTAGTCGATCGGTGGTGCATGCCGGAAGTCGATCGGCGATATGTTGCGCTAGTCAGCGACTCACTTTGGCGGCGTTCTCGCTCTCGTTCGAAATTTAAATAGATGCCCAAGCCCTCCTGCTCGGTTGAAGAGCGGGAGAGGTCAATCGACTGGGAGGGTGGATCGTCGCGAGACATCTTTCGGAGCATGGGTTTGATATGGACTTTCGGTTTCACGTGCTTGCTCTTTTGAGAACGATGGTCGAGGCCGTCTGCAAAATCATTCGCTCCGGCGCTCGACAGGAACACGGTCGAATCGAATCTCCCTGCAAAGTCACTTGCAGTCGTTCCGGGTGTCGTCTTGGTTGAGCGCACAGAGCCGTGTCCTGTCGGCTCTGGAGACTGAGCTTGGTCGGAGTATTCCGGAAAAGGCAATGGCTTTCGCGACACATCAGGATCTATGTATGCCGGGACCAGGCCGGCGTTCTTCAGGCTGCCCCGATCTTCCATGCTCGAGGCTTTGGAGCCCTTCCGCACGTGGCGCTGGGACAGCGATCGTGATCCGGAGTCGATCGACCATCGGGTCTTGGAAACCGGGACGGCCGGATCCCGGCCATATTGAATGTCGGAGCGCGCCATGGAGATCGCACGCCCTCCGAACTCGTGTGAATGGGGGAGCGCTTAGGAACGAGTCGCGCTGCGCATGATTGTCGCGAGCACCGGCTGTTTGGGTACGGAGAGTCGGTTGTGAAAAAGGGTGGGTGGAGAAAGTTAGGAGGGTTGTCGGCGCAAACGAAGAGCCGCGGTATAGAGTCGCGAATAGGAGGTTTAGGAGAAGGCGCTGGTTTGAGAAATGGGCGAGACTATGGAGTTGTGGAGGAATGGATCTGAAGGGAAGTACAATGAAGCGGGGAAGAGGAAGAGAGGAGGTAAGCGCGGGGGAGGCAGTGATCACGAAGCTAAGGACCGTGTGTTGCGTGGGCGCATCTCCGATAAGCACAACTCCGCCCCGTAGTCCCGGGAGAAGAGTTCCCCCACGTGGAAGGTCAATCTGCAAGGGGAGATTTAAAAGAGGGGGAGTTCAAGCGATAAGAGAAGTGAGAGGGCGCTAGTAGTGAGTTGTTGTAGAAGGCAAGAGGGAGGTGGAGGAGAGGGAGAAGAAAAGAGTAGAAAGAAAAAATTACCCCGGTCCGACAAGAGGAAAAGAGCGCGAGGAGGATTACTGGGAGCGGTGAGAACTGGAGAGTCGACTTGAGGCTGGACGCATGCGGACGGCTCGGCGCGACTGGACCTTGTTGGAACGACTACTCCGCACTAGTTACGAGACTAAGGAGGTTAGTTCGGAGACTAACAATTGACAGATGGTGTGATAAATAAATCATTGATCATGATCACTATTCATCCAGGATATGAAAAGATCTTCTTCTTCTTTGTATTCTTATTTTACTCCCTCTACCATGAAAAGCTGTTGTATACTATACTTCCTCGGCATCCCCGTGACTTGGCCCGAGGTCTGGCCAAATTCCAATTTCTAACCTCCACAAGACACCCATGCTCGCAATCAATTCAATAAACAAATCCTATGGCTTTATCCTATCCTGATCATCATAATCGATCCGCGCTCTTCTTTCGATATGTATTTTCACCAGGCTGATCAATCGACTAATATCGGCATTGCTGAGTCTAGCCTATCGGAGTCAGCCACACCAGATGCATAATCCCAACCTGCCAAGAAGAGCCAAGAAAAGTACATCCCAAGAAACGACAACAAACCCCACCATCGGAGAGAAAATACCACGGAAACACAAACGCGAAGTGGGTGGGCCTGACAATCATAATAATACGAGAGCACTCGGAGACCTCGTGTCCAAACTTTACTTTGTCTCCTTGCCTCCCCCTGAGAGCTTGATTCTATCGACGTTGAACCCGACACATTCCTGCCCCTCTTTCCACAATGGCCCTGTCTCTACAGAGCTTGGGCTTCTCCCTCCTGATCATCCTTGCCATTTCGGGCCAGGCTTATGGTTTTGGTGCCGGAAATATCGCCTCTCTCTCCAAGATTGAGGGGCAAAACTGGCGTCACGGAGATATTGAAGATGCCCTCTTGACTCTCTTCCTGGCCCGTGTCGCCGGTGGACGCAAGTTCAGCAAGCTGGATGTCAAGCGCGTCTATTTTGGTAACTGGCTGCGCGATTACAGTCAGGCGGTCGATGTGGGCACCGTCAAGCACGTCAGTGCCGAAGCTATTCGCATTCTCATCTGGGTCCTGGGCTTTATGAGCTTTGGGTAAGTCGTTGCACCAACAACACCCCCACCAAAGAAAAAACCAAAAAAAAAGATACTCGCTCTAAACTAAGACTTTTTTTTCGGTTAGCTATGGCACTCGCGAATTTGAAGTCACTACCGAACGCTTGGGGTGCTACCAGCCCACCGAGCATATCGATAACCCGTTAGGCTACGCTGAGGGTGACGATGCCCGACGCTACGACCGTCGTCTTCGTGGACCCGTTGACGAGGAGCGTGAGCTATCCATTGACACGCAAACTGGTATGTGACGTAATTCTCGTTTCTCCCAAGAATATCGCGTATCGTACAGCTAAGCATTTGCCTTTCCTTCCACCAGGCCTGAAAAACTACATCGCATCCGAAGACCTCGGTATTGACACCTCGGCTGCCCTGATCCGCCGTGTTTTGGGTCAATCGATTCAACTCGGCCGTCGCTATGCCCGCTCTCGCAACGACGACGATCTGCACGAGGCCCTGCGTCTTCTCGGAACCGGTCTGCACTGTCTGGAAGACTACGCTGCCCACTCCAACTACACGGAACTCAGTCTGATCGAGCTCGGCGAGAGGGGTGTCTTCCCTCACGTCGGCCGTAACACCAAGGTCCAGATTCGCGGGGTCCGCGAAGAGGTCTATCCCATCGTGACGGGCACTTTTGGTGGAGTTGACTTCTTCCACTCGGTCCTGGGAGAATTCTCGGATAAGACCAAGCAGTCCGAACTTCAGTCCCTGGAAGGTGTCATCTCCGAGTCCGAAAATGAGGGCCCGTCCAAAAGCATGCTGCAGGATTTGCTCAGCAAGATCCCCAGTGGCCTGATTGGTAGCAGCGATGACCAGGCCGGCAAGATGGATGACTTCAAGACCAAGGCAGACAATGCCCGCCATGATACCCAGAACGTCAGCCCCCGTCAGCCAGAGGAGTGGGCCCAGTACGTGAACAATGTCCAGAAGCAGATCTACCCCGTCCTTGAGTGGCACGATGAGCTGCTCAAGAGCATCAACGAGGCCATCGAGAATATTCCCGTTCTTCCGGATCTGATCGAGCAGATTCAAGACGAGATCACCGTCTTTGTCTTCTCTGTGATCGCGCCGTACATCCTGCCCCTTATCAAGCAGGCCAAGTCAGAGCTGGAGACGGGTTCTTCGGAAGTCATTCAGTCCAGCCGGGATCAGCAGCACATTGTGTTCAATGATGACAACTCCTCGAACCCCACCCACTCGATGCTTTCCAAGGACCACTTCTCCAACATCCTCAACGAGCCTGCTGGACGAATTGCTTCGGAGGTGGTCAAGTGGACCGTTCCTCAGCTGATGCAATGCTGGGACGATGAGAGCATCGACATTGACCGAACTTTGAACCGAATCATCACCGGTGTGTTCCACCACCCCGCGCTGCACAGACACGGCGACGACGGCGCAGCCGACATTCGCGGAATCATGTTCTCCACCGTGGAGCAGTGGTGGAGTGGCAAGAGCGAACGGGAGCGCGAGGAGCTTCGCGACCAGCTGAGCCGCGAGGGCGTCCGCCAAGGCCGAAACCACAAGGAGGGTGTCCAGGACTGCGGCCATGGATGTGGAAAGCCCCTCGCTCTGCCGACGAAACATGGCAAGACTGGTGGTGGCGGCGGCGGTAGCAGCAGCAGCGGAAACTACCAGCAATCTACTGACAATGGACTGGGTAAGATCGCTGCTCAGGCCGTGGGAGGAGGCGCCCTCGGCGGTCTTGTCGGTGGTCTCGTAGGCAGTGTAGGCTCCATTGTCCTGGAAGACGGTGGCTTGGAAGGCCGAAGCAGCCCGAAGAGACAAAAGAGCCCGAAGAGACAGAAGAGTCCCAAGAGAGAGAAGAGTCCCAAGCCCCACAGATACGGTGGTCGTGATGACGACGACGATGACAAGCACGAGCACGAGAATCGTCGACGCCACCATGAGCGTCGCGAAGAGCCCGAGACCCAGTCATTCGGCTATGCGCCGCCACCTCGTCAGGGAGGTTACGAGTATCAGAGTGAGTCGACGTACGAGGAGCGTCCGACACATCGCAATGATTATGGCCGTGATGAGCGTCCGGCACCTCGCAACGACTACGGGCGGGATGAAGTCCGCAATGACTTTGCTCGCAACGACTATCCCCAGCAGGACACCTACGGCGAGTGTCCTCCTCCCCCAAACGACTTTGCTCGAAACGACTATCGCAGCGACTTCCCTCGCAATGACTTCCCACCGAACCCACCTCCGATGCAGAGCTACCGGCGCGAGGAGTATCGGGAATCCCAGCAGGGCGAAGGAGGCTACTACCAGCAGGAGAGCCGACAGACCTACGAGTCGGGTCGAACCGAGTACCAGCGCACTGAGACGCGCTACGACTACGGCGCGCCGCAGCCTACCTACGAGACCATGCAGCAGAGCAGCTTCGGCGATGGGCGCGTTGAACGGTAAGTCTTGGCTCA
This sequence comes from Penicillium brasilianum, assembly GCA_001048715.1. NCBI lineage: Eukaryota > Fungi > Ascomycota > Eurotiomycetes > Eurotiales > Aspergillaceae > Penicillium > Penicillium brasilianum. The sequence goes on along the minus strand of CDHK01000001.1, from coordinate 4,514,381 downwards.
CAAGATGCTTTTTTCTTTAGTATATTGGCAAATGAGGGGTATTGATTATATTCATGTCACAGGGAGTACTCGTCTGGATACGGTGCACCACCACCGCGCGGAGAGTATGAAGAGGAGTATGGGCGGCCTAGCTTCCAGCCACGGGAGGAGAGCTACAGCCAGGGCTTTGGCGGTGGCAATGTGGACATTGTCGAGCGCCGACCTCACCATGAGCGCCATTCCAGGAGAGACTCTGGGTCTGGCAGTGGTAGCGAGGAGGAAGGTCGTCGCAACCGACACCATCACCATCGTCGCCGCTCGGGATCGGGATCGGATTAGACCGTCCAAATCTGAAGTGGTCTAGATCCTACATGCGGGCTTGCATAATAGGCAGGATAGAGAGAGATATTTACCATTCCTTTACCTCGCCCGGAGCGGGCTGCTCGGTGCGGACAACCTTGTCGCAGTTCAGCAGACGGAGAGGGTCATAGGCCAATTTCAGCTAGAAAGGGTAAACGGATATGTTAGTTTTGTGATGTGAGAATGACAGAATGTGCGTTATTTGTTTTATTCAGACTTACCCGGCGCATAGCGTCCACGGTAGACTCGCCTAGCTCGTGAGCAAGGTAATCGCGCTTGACCAGGCCGACGCCGTGCTCGCCGGTCACGGTGCCCTCCATTTCCACGGCCCGCTTGACCATGCGGTGGACGACGCCCTCGGCGATCTCCTTTTCCTTGTCGCTGAAGAGGATGATGGCTGGAAAAACAGTTAGATCATACACGACCGAACGAGCACCGTCGTCTCAGGGACTCGTATAGATGGGAATGCTACTCACCGTGGAAGTTACCATCGCCAACGTGACCACAGATACCGGCCAATAGGCCACTCTTGGTCATATCAGCCTTGGTGGCATCGATGATATCTGGCAATCTGCTCATGGGGACAGCCACATCAGTGGTCCAGACGTGGTCGTCCGGGTTTCTACGCATGGCCATGACACTCCACAGAGCAGCCTTGCGGGCGCTCCACAATTCAGCCATTTCCTCATCACCGCGGGCAAACTCAAAGGACTTGCTAGAGGTCTTGGAGGCGATCTTCTGCACCATACCAACCTGCTCTTTAACAGCGCCAGGGGTACCAGCGAAACGGAAGAAGATGGTAGGAGATTCCTTCCACTCGCGGCTAGTGTACCCACTAGCGTTGATGCACTTCATCTGCACGTCGTCGAGAATCTCAACACCTGCGACGGGAATACCCGCCTCAACGACGTGGGTGACACACTCGGCGGCATGCTGAATGCTGGGGAAGCTAGCGACGGCAACGCTCTGGCTGGCAGGTTTGACCGTCAACTTTAAAGTTGCCTCGGTGATCAGGCCGAGGGTCCCCTCGCTACCGATGAAGAGTTTTGTGAGGTCATAGCCGGCGCTAGACTTACGTGGGCGCTGACGGGTCTTGATCACCGTTCCATCGGCCAGGACGACGGTCAGCGAGAGCACCCACTCACGCATCGTGCCGTAGCGGTAGGCATTAGTGCCGGAGCACCCGGTACCAACCATGCCACCGATCATCGCACCGGGGCCGGGGTCCGGGGGGAAGAACAGGCCGTCCTTAGCCAGCTGCTCGTTCAAATCCTCCCAGCCCACGGCAGGCTGGACCACGACGTCCAGATCGCGCTTGTGGAGGTCCAAAATGCGGTTCATGCGGCGGAAGTCAATGCACACACCTCCACGCGTGGATGCAAAGTGGCCCTCCAGACTGGTACCACCCGAGTACGGGGTCACGGGAATGACACGCTGATGGCAAACTTTCATGATGCGTGAGACCTCCTCGGTAGAGGCAGGATACAGGACGAGGAAGGGCTTCTCGTCCTCCTTGCGAGTATAAGATGACCAGTCAGAACCGGCATGGGTCTCGAGATCACCGGGGGCGGTTGAGACGTTCTCTTTGCCGAGGATTTCGACAAAGTCGGACCAAGCGGCTTGGAGATTGGACTGGGAGACATTGTGCTTGGGAGGCTCGAGGTCTGCAAGGGTGGTCGTAGAGGAAAGGGGCAGGGCAGCCGGCTTCAGCGATCCGAGGTAGTAAGCACCGGAGGAGAAGAAGATGAGGGCTATCAATTGCGACAGAGGATTGTTAGCAACGGCGATTGAGACTATTTTTTTAGACGAGCCGGACGTGAATTTCCAGGAATATGAGAATCGGTGGCCATACCGAACATCATAGCAGCGTAGCGGCCACCAGATGACTGAGTCTGAAATTGGGCGTAGCGCTCCTGCTCAGCGCGTTCGCGCTTCAGGCGCTGCTGAGTGCTCTCATAGAGCTGGCTCTTGAAGGATGCTTGTTGCTTTTCGTTGGCGCGGCATCGGGCCGAGGCGGCGAAGAGTCTTTGCTGTGTAATGCCTGTCGATGGGCGAGACTGGATGGTCCGTAGAGCTCCCCGTAGGACGGAGCTATGAGGGTGAACCATGGTGGCGCGTGAAGAGCGAGCTGCTTGAGAAAGGAGGAATTGAAGGAAGCGGAGAAGAAGTTCGATGACGCTTCGGGCTTGGCGTGGGTTTGCTCGGAAAGACTGGGCCGGGAAGTGGGCGGCATCACTCACAAGGGGGTTGAGCTACACTTATGATAGTACATAGTTCAAAGAATGATTGTTTTCAATCTATAGGGTGCCCTTGGACTGTGTTGATTGTACTATCTCCGGTCGGGCCAATTGGTGAGGCTGTCCGCTCTAACGCGGAGTAGTTATAGTATAGTAGATCCGTATAGCAGATCCATAGATCAGATCGAGAGGTCCATTCCCTCGAATCAGCTGTCAAAATTAGCACTTGGGATTTACAACCGAACATTACTCATAATATATATATATATATATATATATATATAAGCTTATAATGGATCCCGGTCAGGCTGGTCAGGGGATATTACCCGTCCTCGTGATCTAATCTAGACAACTGTACAGTTCTCCACCTGCACCTGTACAGTCACTATCGAGTGTGTCCACTGGTCAGACACAAGTCTAGAATGTGCAGAAACAACGTCCAACTGGTAAAATTTCCCTTTGGTCAGCTGGACAGGGTGGGCGCAGTGACCAGTGGTGGATTGGCCCTTAAAAGGCAAAATCGGGTAAAGGGCCTTTGCGGTTAAAATCCCAACTGGATCCACCCGGGGAAAGTCGCCCGACAACGTGACCGAGTTTATTACCAGAATCCGTTTAACCTGACTTTTGCAAGTTGCAAAAAAGTCCATGCGGGGGAGCTCCCAGCTCGGTTCAATCCCATTTTTGCCGGTTCCTTGAATACACAATACTCCTTGCCATCATCCATATATCTTCCACCCTTCTCCCTCTTTCTTAGTCTCCATTCTTCTAAAATCATTCCCGTTTTTTCTTTCTTTTCTTCTTCAATCCCCTTTACATTCATCCCACTTCTCTTCCACCATGACGGCATCCGAGACCGCCCAGGTAAATGGCTAAATGCGATCCGCCCCGCCTCCACCCCGCCACGACCAAGTTCAAACCCCCCCAAAGCTAACGAACACAATAGAACCTGTCCTTTGTCCTGGAGGGCATTCACAAGGTCAAATTTGAAGACCGCCCAATCCCCGCCCTGAAGACCCCCTACGATGTCCTCGTCAACGTCAAGTATACCGGAATTTGCGGCAGTGATGTATGTAACACGAAATGCTGTCATGCTTATACATAGCATAAACTAGCAGTCAACGTACGAGGGGACGAGAGACTCAAGATTACCATGAAAATCGAAAAAAGCTAACCTCGCAATCGCTTGTTATTAGGTGCACTATTGGGAACACGGTTCCATCGGTCAATTCATCGTCAAGGACCCCATGGTGCTGGGCCATGAGTCCGCCGGAGTGATCACCCAAGTGGGCGCGGCCGTGACGACACTCAAAGTCGGCGACCGCGTCGCCATGGAGCCCGGCGTTCCCTGCCGACGATGCGAGCCCTGCAAGGCTGGCAAGTACAACCTCTGCGAGAACATGGCCTTTGCCGCGACCCCGCCCTACGACGGTACCCTGGCCAAATACTACAACCTCCCCGAGGACTTTTGCTACAAGCTTCCCGAGACTCTCTCGCTGCAGGAGGGTGCTCTCATGGAGCCGCTGAGTGTGGCCGTTCACATCGTTCGCCAGGCACGGGTCGCCCCCGGCCAATCCGTGGTGGTCTTCGGTGCCGGTCCCGTCGGACTGCTATGCTGCGCGGTGGCGACGGCTTTCGGTGCTTCGAAGGTCATCGCGGTGGATATCCAGCAGTCCCGCTTGGACTTTGCCAAGGAGTACGCGACCACGTCTACTTTCATGCCGTCCAAGGTGGCCGCCACCGAGAACGCAGAGCGCCTGCGCCAGGAGAACGGTCTCGGCGCCGGTGCGGACGTGGCCATCGATGCCTCGGGCGCCGAGCCCTCGGTTCACACCGGTATTCACGTCCTCCGCAACGGCGGTACCTACGTGCAAGGTGGTATGGGCCGTAGCGAGATTCAGTTCCCTATTATGGCAGCGTGCGCCAAGGAGTTGACCCTCCGGGGTAGCTTCCGCTATGGTAGCGGTGATTACAAGTTGGCGGTGGAGCTGGCCTCGACGGGCAAGGTGGATGTGAAGAAGTTGATTACGGGGACGGTCAAGTTCGAGGAGGCCGAGAATGCGTTCAAGGAGGTTAAGGCTGGTAAGGGTATTAAGACGCTCATTGCCGGTATTGATGTGTAAAAAAAGAACACCAGGGATGAAGAAGCAAGATATGAATTTATAATGATTATTTCAAGTGAGACCTGTCTATGGGTCATGAAAGAATGAAAAACTGGTTTAACGTGTTCCCGAATCACTCTTGAACCTAAGAGACTAAGGTCTGTTGACAACTCGGCCGGTCGAAGCTATTCGATGTATAGCAGATCGTCGGAACCAGACCAGCTCCAGACTTGCCAGAGATGGTGGGATTTATGATCGAATTCGAGGGTAATTCTAAGGTGACTAGCAAATAAGAATGACAATTCTTCCCAGAAAGAACATACAAATTATATGCCCCTGTATCTATACAATGTACACGGGCCAGCGCTAACACGATATCCATACAAGGCAGGCACGTCAGAGGGCATCTGTCAACAAAAAAACAGTAAAACTCATAGAACGAACGTCAGAAAGGGGGTATCGTGCAATGACGGAAAGGAAAGACAGATTAAAAAGAAAACCCAAAACTCAAAAAGACCACGTCCAGCCTGCTCCTCAACCACGATGGTAAGACGAGCCATGCCTAACAGCACCCCCGATTTCTCCTCGACGACGAACCACTGAGCCGGAATACATCCTCCCACTCTCTCATCCCACCCTTCCAACCCGAGCTCGGCCTGCCTCGTCGCCTAGAGGGTCGATGCAATGATAGTGCATTCTCATCCAGCGTAGCCCGACTCCGGATACTCGAAGCATCGCTCGCACCGTGGCCATACATGCCTCCATCTCCGTACTGAATCCCGCTCTGCGGATCATCCGGGTCGATTTCACCAAGCTCAATCTTGGTCAGAATAATACGGGCTAGCCGTTGAAACACCTCTTCCACGCCTTCACCCGTTAAAGCAGAGATCTCAACCGCAACGGGGATATTAGACTGCGCGGCCCAGCGCGCGGTATCATCCTTACTAACCTCGCGACCCTCGGCGAACGAGGCAGTCATTCTCGTCCCGGGACCTAGGTATGTCGTAGAGCGCACGGAACCGGTCACATCAAACGGGAAGGATGATTGTTTACTCGAAGTACTCGACGGCGTCGGCGGGGGTCGGTGTGCATCATCGTGGTAGTCGGATGAAGCGGTCGCATCTGCCAGGTCCGCTTTATTCCCCGCCAACAGAACGGTCAGATTCGGCGAAGCGAGTGCGCGCGCATCCATCAGGAAGGTCGGGAGGGCAGCGAAAGAAGCGTAGGAGGCCACATCGTAGATGAGAATTGCCCCGGCAGCGCCGCGGTAATAGGAGCGCGAGACGGATCGGAACCGCTCGGTGCCGGCGGTATCCCAGAGTTGGAGCTTGATGCGCCGGCGACGAGAGCCCGTGCCGAGCTTGACGATGCGCGAGGCGAATTCGACGCCGATGGTTTGTGAGGAGAGGACTCGCCCTTGGAAGGAAAGTTAGCGAGGGATGCTTTAAGTCGAGGGGAGATCGTATGCGATAGAACAGGGAGGTTCCGTACATTCATTCTTCACGAAACGGTGTAGCACACAGGACCTGATAGAGAAAGACGAGCGATTAATGATCTGTTCAGGGCAACTCTCCTCGGAATCAACTGGATACTGGGAAACAACGATACTTACTTTCCTGCACCACTGGGACCCAACAAAATCACCTTGGCGAGGTAATCATACATACTCCCCAGTTCCTAATCCATGCAAAAGTCCCGAGTTAATGCGACCATTGCGGGGTGGAGGTGAGCTATCCAGGGGCCGGGCTGGGGAAGGGATGCAGCGTACCTGATCCTGGTCGGGAACCGAGGAGACGGAGGAGGAGTTGGAAAGACCCCTCGAGCGCACCATGGCGCCAGATTGGAGAACGGAGAGGGCGTGGGCCGTTGGAGGGGAAGAGAGTGTTTCTCGAGAATCCTTTGATCGTGTTGACGTTGGTTATGGGCTTGGCTGCCCGAAAGTGAAGGCGCCGACCGCCGAGGATCGGGGCGGAGATCGCATGTGGGCCTTCTCATGGATCACGACTTGACTAGTGACCTTAGTGGTATCAACTAAGGAGAACTGGATCTTTTGATCGTATGTGCGAAGGACTGTCTGATCTAATGTTTACATTTACATAGTATCCAAGTTTTCCTAGATACTGCACCTTGACTTGGGAATGTGTATACGCCTTTGTTCAGAGTGGCAGCTCAACGGGTATTTCGGGTTAAAATACGATTCAAAGGATGAATACAATTCAATGATGGCTTAGCAAAGGTAGCTCATTCATCCCCACTCATTCACCGCTCCTAGCCCTCTTTTCTTGGCGCTCTTTGTTCCCGTATTCAGCCTCGCATTCAACTAGTTAGTAAAATTGGGTACGTATTGATAATCATTCATTGGAGCCCAACAAGGCTGAGTGCGAACGGGGCCTGTCAACTTTGCAGCGACAAGGGAGTATAGTTTTGTTCCAATGTATCGGGGTGGACGGAGTGCCTACGGTAGATTGATGTCATACTGTAGTAACAACCACTACGATACACGACACGAGGCGATGCATCTCCGGTACCCACGGGAAGATGATTGATTCTCTCAAGTATATACCAGATTTACAGTACTCATTTGGCCACCCTATGGTGGGGTTATGATGATCAGAGCGATCATCAGCGGGTGGTCGCGATCAAATACCCAAACGAAATGTGCGTACGATGCAGGGTCCTGGAATGTCGTCATTGCCGAGGGGCCGGATGGCAGTGCCTGGAGATTCAGGATGTAATAGAAAATGTATGATCGATCGAGTATCACTTTCAGGATATACTATAGGGGATGTTATACACTGTCCAACTGGTATAGAAGATAAGCATCAATATGCACCTCAAGGGGTTCTAGAAGGGACAAAGAAGCATTAGTCGCTGTTTGATGGAGTTCATCAAAAACATCGAATGCAAGAAAGCAGCATCTCTGGAGTAGTAGAGTGGCGCAGTCGTGCTTTAGTCCAATGAAGTACCGTACATAAGACTCAGGGTTGGTCCACAGACCAGACTCGTTCGGTATCTCCGGAGCAATACGCCGCATCGTATGTACGGTCCCCCGATCCCCTGTAGCAGACCGACAGTAGGAGTATAAGTCTACCGTATTCATTAGTGATGTGGTCATTCTGTAGTTCCGTACTACCAGATACGGTATGATCGTAGAGTCTGCGAAACGGGAACCAGATGGCTAAGCCTCCGCCATCAGCCTTGCCCTCACAGCCTTCCCGCCTCTAACTTTCGTATTCGCTCCAGGTGGCCACTCCAAAGTTTCCTTTTGAGCACCAGCACCAGCACCGTTGCTTTGGGGCCCTTTGGGCCTGAGGCGGTGCCGGCCCGACCGCGGTTTAGTCTCCGCCCGTTTAAGCCGCGGAGACCCTGTTTTTCTTCTCGAGTCGTATTCTCTTTTGCTTATATCTCTCTGCACCCTTCCCCCTTTCCTTGGTTTCTTGTGTACCACCCGGGTTCAAATCAAAGTCCCCCTCACTCCGATACAGAAGCACTTATCCACATTTCTGAGATCTCAGATCTGACATCATCTTCACTATGAAGTTGGCGTGGGCATCTACGGTCCTTCTCCTGGGCTCTCAAGGCGTGACCTCCTTGTCTATTCCTTTCACTTCTCAATCCGATCTGATCGAGCGCAATTCCAATACCGACTTGACAACTTTGGATGCGCAATTTGTCGACCTCGAAAAGCGACGCGGCGGCGGAGGTGGCGGTGGCCGGAGTGGAGGAGGAAGCTCCAGCTCCAGCTCCGGCTCCAGCTCTGGTTCCAGCTCTAGTGGTAGCAGCAGTGGTGGCAGCAGTGGAGGCCGTTCTGGCAGTTCTTCCTCCTCCAGTGGCAGTACGAGTTCGTCTAGCAACCGAGGCGGCTCATCTAGCGGAGGCTCTGGGGTTACCCCATCCTACGGCGGCGGCAGGTATGATTCCAGCAATCCTTCTCAGGGCACAACCTTTGGCTCCTCTAGGAGTGGTAGTAGTGGTGGATCTTCGTGGCCCTGGATGTGGGAAACAGGCTCTAGTAGTGGCGGCGCGAAGACCCCCAAGACGAAAAACCAAAAGCCCTTGAACACGATCACAGAAGCTAAGACAATTCGGCCACAACAGATATTATGCGGGCGGTGCCCGATCACCTTACACCGCCGGCGCCAGATCCACATCGGGCATTACGCCTTTCCTCTTGCCAGCAGCAGCACTGGCGTTCTTCCCCGGTATCTGGCTCGCGGGCGCGTATGCCTACAATTACCCCCATGGATACAACTATCACAATAACACCAACAACAAGAACGAGTCGTTGCCCGTGGTCTGTCTCTGTGAAGAGTACCAGGAGTGCGGCTGTGATGATAACAACAACAGCACCTACTACGAGTCCCTGTTCAACGGTACTCAGCCGCGCAACACGTCCATGGTGCGGGTGGCCAATGTCAATGGCACCGAGAAGATCGTTATCAACGGGACTTTGGCTAATGGCACGACCACCGACGACGGCAGCTCCAGTTCCACTTCCTCCTCCACCTCCACCTCGGGAGCCGCTCGGGGGCCTCTGGTGACTCTGATCAATGCTAGCGGGTACTGGGTGATGGTGGCCGTGGTGATTGCGACCGTGTGGTCCTTCTAAGCTCCCAGATTCTCGAACGACCGATGATGGACAGGATTGTATGATTGTATTCTTTTTATGACCCGCAAGTTGTTACTTTTTCTCCCCTGGTTTTCCATGCCTTTGCCGTTGGCCGGATGTTATCGTTACGGCGATTCCCTATTTTGGAAACATGCGCCGGTTCTTGGCTGCGACGAACGAACCGAGTGCCAAGCTTTTCTCTGACGAGCGTTTTGGGGCTGGCTGTTTGTTGCTTTTTTTGTCATTCCCCTGGGATGCTCTTGATACCCCCCGTTTATATCCTGTAGATCAATCCAGGTTGATGACCGAAATCCTGATATGATCACTCTTTTCACAATACACATTAATTAGATCGGAAAAGAAATCCACCAGACCCTGAAGGTCGAACCCAATCGCTCCGTGTTCTTTTTAATTTGGACATTCCGCTGGTCGGGCGGGTTACGTCTGCAACAGCCTGCGCTAAACCCAAACGGGATAAGTGGCCCCCTCGAAAATGGGGCCCTTCATTTCCCATTTCTCACCTTTTTGGCCCTTTTCCCTTTCCCTTTCCCCTTCTCTTCCTGTATAAACCTCTCCTGTCTTCCTCGAAAGCAGTGTCATTCGTTTCATCCTCATATCCACCTCCTTTCCAGACACGGGCTGTCACATTCGTTTTCACCAGCCCCATTCACTCTTTTCCAATCTTCGGATCAATAAATAATCTACATCAATATCAACACCAAACACCAAACACCACACACATCCCATACCACCACCACACCACAACAATGCAGTTCTTCAAGACTATCCTCCTCCTCGCCTCGGCTCTCGTGCCCATGGCCTTCGCTGCAGAGCAAGCTGCTACCACTCCCTGCGTGACCACCACCATCACCCTGGTGCCCTCCGGTTACACTGCTCCCTCTTCGACCGCGACTCCCACCCCTACCTCGACCCCAACCCCGACCTCCACTCCTACGCCTACCAGCACTCCGGTCTCCTCCAGCTCCTCCTTTGTCCGTGTGTCCAGCTCTACTCCCCTGATCAAGGGCACTTCCACCGTTGTCGAGGTCAACACTGAGACTGCTGCGGCTGCCTCTACCTCCGCTTCTGCTTCTGCTTCCACCTTCGCGCACGCAAACGGCGCCTCAATGCGCCAAGTCTCCGGTGCTATGGCCGGTGTCGTTGCTGTCGTTGGTATGCTCCTCGTTTAAAGGGACTACGCAGAAAGAGATTCCGGGTCTCGACGCGAGCTTATGCGACGCGACTCGATATCGGATCTTGACGATCCGCAGCGCAGCCTAGCCGCTGGCGCTCTAATACTTCCACGTCTTGACTGACGGTGGGCTCATACCTCCGATTCTCCCATATCTTCTTGGAAACTTTGCGGTTGAATACCCCCGGCAGCCTACTGTTTTTTTTTTTTCGTTTCTTATTCTCTTTCCATTCTTCCATACATATTCTTCCGATACACCCCTTTTTTTCTTTCTTCTCTTCTACCTTCTCAACGATCACGGTCATTGTGATGATTTTATCGACTTCTTGATGCCTATACCCTTTTGACCACCTTTTCTTCTCACCTTCCTTACTAGCCCTTTTCACGTCATCCAAGACTCTTCGTTTTTTGTCTAATTTTTGACCCTTTTACTCCCTTCTTCTGGTGTCTTATGACCGCTTGGATTGATGATCTTAAATTCCTCCACATACCTCGAAACCGTTCCTGTCTGACTTGACCCTTGGGCTTTGATCTCTTCTTGTTCTGCAATGTGTAGGAGAGTAGATTTGCGAATAGATCTGCATTATCTATGCACAAAATTTCGGCTCACAAAAGGATACATAACTGTATTGCCTCGATCGTTCCCCACATGAAGTGGATCTGCAGATTCATTGATTATCGAGTATTTGACGTAATACCCCTACAAATGTCAACCCGTTGAAGAATGATGTCAATGTAGACAAGGGTTCTCCACGTTTTGATACTCACCTTCTCGGGAACCCCCCCCCCCCTCCTGGCGCTACGAGGCGGGTATAATGAGAGCCGCTGCGATGCTCGATTCTCCCACAGTATATCCCGACGAATATTATGAACCTGAGCCACATGGATTTTGATCTTACTTATCCCCGAAGCAGAGGTCAAATGAGTGTAATAACTATCATCTTATACTCGAACGTTGTGGGGGCGTCGAAGAAGGATGTCACATTTACACGAAACTATGTGTAGCTCACGATTGATTCAGGGTTCAGAAAGATAATAAGAATCGCTATGGAGCTACTCGAGCTGAATAGACTGCATATACTGACCTAGGAAGACCGTATACTTCGAATGTTACGGTCGATCGTCAAGTATCAATGTGGTGGAAGTTTATATAGACTTAGTCGACCAAGTCATGAATGGAAAAACCAGGCTCTAGTTGACAGTCCTATGATACAATCTGTGAGAAGAGGTTAATTGATATTGTTCTGTAATACTTGAAAAACAAGAAATCCAAGGCTTTTTTCCCTGCATCACATGCTGAAAAAGAAAATCATAGAATCATACAAGACCAGCTCTGAAAATTTTCGTGGACCATACCCATCATATCTAAAATCAGATTTCAAATGCACTCCAGTCACATTAACGTGTGCATTTTATCATCAACCATTAGCCGGAGCCATGTCGTTAAGGTCATAATATTCGTCACAGACAACCGCCTTCACGTAACACTCCCTTCTCTTAATGATGTCTCTCACGCATCTGCACAAGAGTCGTCCAGCCCTGACAACAAGATCGATTCATCCCATGTCCACACCAGCAGCAAGCCAATGATACCGACTGAGCGGCGGCACTATCAATCCCAATCTGATCAGCAGCACCAGCAGCACCGCTGACAAGTTGCATCTCATTCGAAGAATGGGTCCCCTGATTCCCCATCGTTAACCGCCGCGCACCCGTATCGGGAGACCGACCTCCAAAAACAGACTTTTTAAACGAAGTCCGACGCCCGATGGAATTTCGGCGTGAGAAGTTCCGTGTGAGACGAGATTCGGATGGGATATGCTCAGGACAGGCTAATTTGGCGTAGATTTCGGATGGAAGGTCGTGCCAGTATTGGCAGTGACAACAGATGACGAATAACTTGGCGAGGATTTGGTCTTTTTTGAGAGTCTTTGGGTTTTGAAGTGGGTTGTGCCGGATTATTGATACCACGCCGTCTGGGGCGAGGGGTGGGTTGATTTGAACATTGGGACTGGAGTTGGGATTGGGGTTGGTGGTTTGGATTTCGTTCGTCATGGGGCTGTTTGGCAGAGTGATGGTAGTTGTAGAAGCGCTGGAGTTGATGGTCTCTTGTATTTCTAGGGCTGGAGGATGGTTTTTCCGATGTGCAGGGTGGTTCGGTGTATCGAGGACTTCTTCATCGGCGGTGTCGTAGCTGGACGCACCGGATGATGAGCGGCTGTGAGCACGGCCGGCCAGGACGTTGGGGGTGGACTGACTGGCGGGCATCTCGGCTAGGCAATGACGGGTTTGAGGAACGGATTCCTGCGAGCGTGTCACTGGTACAGCTTCCGTGGTGATGATGGTTGGAATTGGTTGACCTTCATGGCTTAGCCGGCCATATGGCGAGTTCTCAGGTAGAGCGTATTTCCGGCCTGGGTGCTTCCATGGAGGAATCATGGATGGAGGGGTTCTGAGTTCCAATGCCGTGAGCTGCGGTTTATCAAAAGCGATAGCCTTGGGGTTCCATTTGCGCTGGTCATGTTTGATATTTCCCGCCGGGGTCTCTACCGGGCCCATGAGTGTTGCCCGATGGTCCTGACGAGCATTCTGCTTAGCCCGGGTTTGAGTCATGTCCGAGGATGAAGGAAATGAAGACTGTCGATTCCGTCCGCGAGAGAATTCAAAATTGATCCGTAGAGGTTGAGGTACGAGTCCACGACTATTTTGCTCTGCCGCTGAAGCCTTGTATAATTTCTCGTTCTCCTTCTGCAGGTCGTTTTCATCCGTTGTAACTGATTTTAGCGCCAGAGGAGATGATTTGTACTCCTTTTGATGCGCGTGGGAGTTGTGATCCGCGCCGTTCCTCATTTCCTTGGGAAGGGGACTAGTAGAAGGCGATTTAATAGGCGATGAGCGTTTGTCCTCCCCATGCGCAATGTTATGGAGCTGACGAGCCGTGGCCACTCGAGCGGTTGGAGATTCGGCAGCCTGGGTATAGTTCTGACCTGGGGAAACCGAGAGGCCTCCCGGTCGTAAAGTTGATGGAGTTGCAGGTTTCGGTGTCCCCGAGGGCTTTCTTTCCTGTCTGAGACTGGCAGTAAACAGCTCACGATCGAGGTCATTAGGGGCATTGGTGTGTGAAGGATACAAGAGCGGGTCATCTCTCTTCTGGAAGGACTCGGATACCGATTGAGCACCAGCACCGGCACCGGCATTCAATCCCATCTCCATCTTAAATCCATTCAGATAATCACCGGCTTCACGCTCGCTGTCCCGCTTTTGCCAGGCCTCTGCCATCTTCCAGTTCTCCCGCAAATCATCCGACTTGGCGGCAGTGTGATGGAGCAGGTGGGTGGAGCGTTGGAGCTGATGATTGGGCATTAGCGAAGTACCATGCCTGGATGCCAGTTCTCGTGATACCGCAGTCCCAAAGCGCTCGGTTAATGAGAGAGGCAGATTTGGCGGTCCTCCTTCCGGATTCTCATTATCAGAAGACCGACGTCGGTCGTCTCCATTTGCAGAGCTGGCTCGCGATCGGGAGGACCGGCGTGATCCTGAAAAGAAGGCTGTCAGAGACCTCGACGATCGTGGTCTTTCGGAGTTTGCACTGGAGGATCTTTTCCCGCTGTCCAGCGGTTGTTTCTTGGTCAGACGTCGGGATTGTCTGTCGTGAATGCCGTGCTCTAGTTTAGCCTGCGACTCTTCCAGTTTTATGAGGCGTTTCTCGAGCTCTTTTCTCTCTGCTTCCAGTCGCTTGGTTGCCCGCCTATCTTTACGAGTAGTTTCCTTCCATGCCGGAGACGCGCAAATCCCGTCCTTGTCTTTGGAAGTTTTCATGTCAGGCGTTGCCATGTACCGAGGCGTTGGTTGTTCGTTCTTGAAATGCGCTGGCCGAACCGAGGGACTTGAGCCGGGTGTCCATGTAGCTGGCACACGAGAGTCTTGTGAAGAGTACGTCAGTGTGCTGGGGAGTGTTTCATCTTGCAACGAGTAGCCCGTCGGAGTGCGGTGACCGAGAGCTGCCTCGGTCTCGTTGATGCGCGCGCCTTCTCCAACCTGCGCCTGGGCTGTAGAAGGGGCCGACTGGCCGGCCCGAATCCCATTGGAATCATTTGCTGGATAGAAGCTTTGCCGTTTCTGGAGAATCTGTGAGCTCGAGTCTAGTCCAGGTGACGCTGTGTCGTACCTTGTCCGAGCGATCGACGTGGAAAACACGCTGGATGCGCTCCGAGATGGAGGATCGCCGTCGCCCGCGGGGCGCAATCTGGTCATCCGTCATCTTGCATCCGACGAGCAGAACACACCGGTCCAACAATCGACGATCGCCAAATGGTCAGCAAGCATTGACGGAAGGTCCACGACCGATCGGAGCGAGGATGATCGAGGATGATGGTGGTGGTGGTAGATGAAGTTGATGAAAGAGAGAGAGAGAGAAAAAGTAAAAGGCCAGTCGAGAGAACTCCAGCGGAGCCTAACGACAGAAGCCCCGGGGCTCGCACAGAAGAAGAAAAAGGTGGACGATTTGTACAACCGTCAGAAAGGGAGAAACTTTCAAACTTGCCACAGCAAAAGTGGTTTCGAAATGGCTCGACTGGCCAGTGACTCGGCCCAACCTGAGACCTGCAGCTCGAACTATCCTCAGTCGGTCCCTGTTGGTGGTCTGTCTTTTGACTCTTTGTGACTGCTCCAATTCGAAGATCCCTCTGCCATTCTTGACTGTTGTTTTTTCTCAGCTGGATCTGAAGAAGATCAATCAGATATAATCATATAATCATCATCGGAGGTCAGCAACCCTGCAGCCTCGGTGGCCCGCCTCTTCGCTCCAGAGGGCGCCAGTCAGCCAAGTGGCTGAATTGTAAATGCACCGCACAACCACCTTGAATTATCCCACCACAGCGTCCACAAGACAACGGCCCAAACACGAAACCTTCCGAACCGGCTTGTCTACAGCAGTTGGTCCTGTTAGTCTTGTTTGGGTGGAATTCAAGAACCACCCGGTCAGTTCCCACGGTTCTCACCCGCACAGCCCCCCCCACTTGGCAGCCCGTGGGACGAGATGAGATGACAACTTTATTCTCTCCAGCCGCCCAGCTGAATTTCCCATCAGCATCATCCGACTCAGAGTTAAGGCGAGCAGCCAAGCTGAGAACTCTCTTCAGAGCTGATATTCAACATGGCACACAATTCAGGAAATGACCTCTCCGGCGCGCCGCCCAGCTATGATGATTCTCAGCAAGCTGCATCATCAGCAGCAGTAGTAGGAACCCAAGGCAACTCCCATGGCTTCGACAAACAGCAATATCATACTAGCACCCAGCAAAACCCGGGGCAGCAGTCACAGTTCCCACCGGGTGATCCTCCACCTTATCACAACTGGCAAGAAGCAGTGCCAGATACGTCAGTCTTCCCACCACCACCCATTTCAGGCAACTACAGCTCCGGCACGGGCAACGCCTCTGCCGACGATGCCCAGCGCGCCCATGACTTTTGTGACTCGACCGCTCTCTGGCAGCCCGTAGTACCCTCTACCGCGGTATACTCGTCCGTGGCCACCCACGACCTGCGCCCCGTTCGGCAACGCGAGTTTATCGGTGAACTCACTCCTACTGCACCGGGTCGCTGGTTCGGCCGCACCGTCGACCGAAACGGAGACTGCTGCGTACTGACCCATCTCCCTCTGTACTTTGCCGCCCAGGATTCCCCCTTTATCACGGAGAAGCGCAAGTCAATCTATTTCGAGGTCAAGCTGCTCACCCTCCGTGCAGGTCCCGAGGGCGACGCGAGTGGATTGTCCCTGGGCTTTGCCGCACAACCATACCCGTCATGGCGCTCGCCAGGTTGGGAGCGCGGTAGTCTCGGGGTATTTTCAGACGACGGCTGTCGCTTTGTGAATGACTCGTGGGGTGGGCGGGACTTTACCGCGCCATTCAAGATTGGCGAAACT
Source organism: Penicillium brasilianum (assembly GCA_001048715.1). NCBI lineage: Eukaryota > Fungi > Ascomycota > Eurotiomycetes > Eurotiales > Aspergillaceae > Penicillium > Penicillium brasilianum. The sequence continues at coordinate 4,497,979 of CDHK01000001.1, read as the reverse complement.
CTGGGAATTGGGATGAAGTTTGCGCTGCCCGAGGATCCGCTCGCCATGGCAGATGCAATGTTTGGTGCCAAGCGGACGTGCAAGGTCGAGGTGTTTTTCACTCGTGATGGACAACCAGCGGGTGGGTGGGACCTGCATGAGGAGGTGGACGAGGAGGCCGGAAGCGTGGAAGGGTTGGAGGGAGACTTTGACCTGTATGGGGCTGTGGGATTATTTGGGGGTGTGGACTTTGAGGCTTGCTTTGATCCGGCTGGGTGGCGATGGCAGGGTACTGAGTAGAGACGAGGTTTATGTGGGAAACGGGGCGATTATCATTATTAGCTTTCAGCGTTCGTTGACCTTTGACTTCTGCTCGCCTAAAGGTGTGGCTTTTGTAGCTACCGATGCTTTGCTTAATTGGCGTCACGGCATACATACTCCATGCCAGCGAAGGTGAAGAAGCCCATTTCCTCGCGGTTAGACTAGTATGCGTCAGTTCTGCCACCGGGTATAGTTGTGAAGTTATCAAGCATGCAGGGAAGTATGTTACTAGAGTAATAGCCTTGACGTTTCTAGGATAGAGTATTCAAAAGACTCGATAGCTAATATAGTAGATTAGTATTCGGTGCTACTACCGTACTGCCGGATCTAGGCGCAGTAGTTACTGAAGGTCGTCAATATAAGTAGCACTTGCCTTTTTTTCTTCAGGTATGAGAAATACAGAGAAATAAAATAAGCCATGGAGCTCTATCATGATAACGGAGGAAATGATACGAGGAGGTCAATAAAATCCGTAGTTGAAGGTTTTGTAGATATTAGGGCTGTGAACCTATTGTCTTAGATGATATCTAAGATTTAACTTATACTTAATCATTCAATATAATTTCAAAATTCCATATGAATGTTAGAACCTATCCTTGTTGCTAGTTTCCTAGCCTCCATCCTGACCTTGGGAACCGTTACATGCATCCTCGATACTGCTGGGCGGAATCATCTGAGAACCTTCCCAAACAGGGCCTCGTCGTTTCACGTTTGCTGGTCAGCCATAAGTTGCTTGACGTTTTTTGCTTCAAGCAGAATAGTGTCGGAGATTCTTTTGGTACGAGCAACATTAGTCTCCTGCGTCTTTGTATTGCTAGACCAATCCGATATAAGGAGCCTCAACACGATATGGGTATACAAGTTGCCGTCCACGATGCTGACAAGTCTACCTTTGATCTCCTTTAATTGTTTCAATATTTACCCATGGCGCTCATGCAAGATCACATAACTCTACCTTCTCCAAGATGACAATGACTTCCTCGGCCATGAGTCGTCGGAGGCGACGACGAGGTGTTCTTTTTGTAAGCCACCCCGGGACTCAGGGAGCAAGCTTGATTCAGCCAGTGACTATTCCCACATTGTTGTATGGCAGTATCGCGAATGCACAAGACAAAGGGCCCTTTGCGTGCCCAACAGCGCCGACAAGATATAAAACTTGGCTGTCCAACGATCTGGATCAACGTGGGAGTGTTTCTGCTCACGGGCAAGTTCTGAGTGTCGTGGTGATAATTGGGGAAGGTTAATTGGGGAAGGTGTGTGGTGGGGTGGCTTACAATGCCATTACGGATGAGCGTTGGTACGATGATCGTGCGTGTGAGACTGGGCGCGTATGAGAGCTCCGGGTATAAAAAGGGCTAGGACGGCGAGCTGAAGTGAAGGGAGGGGAGTTTGTGGGCGAAGGAAAAGAAGAAAATGGCTCGAAGAAACGGTGAGAAGGGTAAGTTCTGAAAGGGGGAAATGTGGAAGACGGGTATATTGTAATCTGGGTTTCGGTATAGTGGGTGAATGACTATTACCAGGGAGACTGTTTTGATATAGAGAACAGCCTGCTTTTTGAATACTTCTGTGGACACCTCTTCTAATAAGTCTCGTTGGATAATGTAAAAATCTGAAAAGTAGTCATCCTGCGCGTCAACTATAATTATCAGCATAGCTGCATGAATTGGTCTTGGCAGATCTTATAGAGGTTTATTAAATCATTTCTGAGATTAATCAGTTAGGTATGATCCCGCTCAGGTACCAGGGCTTTCTTCTCCCTCTTGGCTGGCGAAAGCTTGGAGGGTGTTAGAAAATGCACTAATGCCACTCTTCCCCCTACAGAGATTAACTGACCTCTATATATAACACTGCATGTCCTGTTTCGAGCACTCTTGTCCCAGACAATTTATGCATGTCCTATATGACCTTGCATGTGTGCGATTGTACCACAGAGAATCGGCTACAACAAATTAAAATGAGATATAAGTTCAATTTGGTATCCCAAGATCTACCCAATTCTTTTGCTGGATTGTCTTTGGGTTCAAAGTGATATCAACACCATGAAAAATCCTATTTTCATATACTATTTCCCATAGGGCTGAGGCTGAAATTGGGTTCAAGTGACAGGTCAACTCGGGGTGGTTCATGCTAGTTCTTCGATTGGCTTGTCAGGAACGGGGCTAGTCAATATCAAAAGGAAAATAGAAAAGAACAAACAGTATTCTAACAACAACCGGGAAAGAAATGATTGTTCAGAATGTCCCATGTGTTTGCCACTTATAGCTTCGTTATCTAGAATCTAGACTACAGAGCGTAAGCTATGCAGTATACACAGTAAAGCTATTTTTACAAAATACGAACCTAGGGTATAGATCTTGTCCAATATAGGCTATATGTATTTCCAACAAAGCTCAAGAAGGGACCCGAGATATGCGCGTAATGTGCTATATTACTCCCGGCATATGGCACCACACACCTCGACCCCACTGCACCATACTGCTATACCTGCCCACCCACGATTATAGCAAATGGCCTAGGTAAGGTCTTGAGGGTTCTAGTCTTTCCCATTCCATGTCTTGGAACATGGGATTCAACCCTGCCATAACCAGGGAAGGGTAATGCACGATGACTCTATGCCGCGCTCACTTGCACACCGAATCACTTCTCCCTACATATCCTGCCTGCCCTTCATCGTACATGATGCATATGCTCGTATATCTAGAAACATCCGCATGCATATACACTACTTACGCCAATCCACTATCTCTCCTGCACGTCGTTCTAGAAGGCAAACCACCCTCCATTCCTTCTACCTCCGTCTTCCTGGTCCCCACGCGCATTAGTGGCTCGGGGGGAAGTATCCCCTGCATCCGGAGCTGCACCACGGTTGTATCGCCGTCCTGCGCCGAGGAGCAAGCCGAATGTCCGCAATGACCAGGGGCGGGTATGATTATCCCTGTCAGGACATGGCCCCCCTACGGGCTACGCACCCCTGCCATCTTCACGACGTCCCGCGGCAAAGGCCCAGGCCCGAGGCCCCCGTTTATACCCCGTCTGTGGAGGTGCATGAACGGGACAGGGAGAGGGCACGAGCGATGGGCCTGCTTTTGACGTCATGGCAAATCCTCTTGCCCGTGTGAGCGGCGGTACAAAAGGAGTAAGTAGTCAACTCATGCGTTCGGCTCGTGCTACGGAAAACGAGGAATGATCGGCCGGCGCTGAGGCACGATTAGTGGGTACACAGTACAAGGTACGACAGGTAGAACAGGCACGAAAAGAGAATAGAAACTTTAGTGTACATATATCCTGGTCGCTATGGGCCCGCCGGGCGGCCTAAGACTAAGTACTACAGTTGTTGGGACCAGGATCAGTACCGAAATCTAGAAACAAAAAGACAAGACGGGAGACCCTGGAAATCCTTGGCGATAGACGTTGCAGCCTTGCAGGATGCCCTCTACTTTCACGAAAAGAGGATACCGTGCAAGGAAAGGTTGTCTATTATTCTATGGTAGCGAAGCGCGAACGGACAACCTAAGTTCGGCCGGGGCTAATCGGTTCCGAGCGTCAGCTTCTCACCTTTTCAGCTTTTCAGCTTCAGCTTGGACCAGTTACGAGTTATCCTCCGTTAGTCTGTATACACTCAGCCGAGACCCGGGGTAGTGGATGGAGCTAAGCAAGACAGCTTCCTGCTCGTGGTCGAACACAGCAATGAAGGGCCTGAGCCACAACTCCTTCCTTTCTCAACCATTCCCTGTCCCTCCCTTTGCCTTTTCCGGTGCGGATGCGAACGTTAGCAATAATGTACGGAGAACAGGTAGAAAAAGCCGCCCCCCAAGAAAGTCTTTATTTTTTCTTCCCTTTCCAGCGAGATTCTTGTTTCATAGTAAGCGCAATGACCACGAATCAGATGCATGTCATACGCACTGACGAAAAGGCAGGGTGGGTGCAATAAAGCGCGATCATCCGAGGGGTTCGGGGAGGACTGCGAAGCGCTATTATTATGCTAGAGCAACTATATTTGTCTCACGTATATCTGGTCTAGATGCGATCTATTGAATATTGAGGGTGCCTGGTAAAAAGTAGTTGATGACAATGACGATAGCGATAACTAACCAGCGAATGCGATGGCCGAGTTTAACATCAGGCCAATCACAAAGTCGGAGATCATTGTAATCTACTCGAATAGGTCTAAAGGTCGGGGGTATATTTATGTACTACTGACCATAATGTAGACTGACTTGCATTGAATTAGATCACTCAGTAGAAGCGGTTCTTTCTCCATACACAAAGCGTCAAAATGCTAATTTGAGTCCATTCTAGCTTCTTTTCTCCGATCAGCTCGCTGATTGCACCATCTTGCTCCAGTGTGTCCTCTTCGGTTTTACGCGGCCCTATAAAGATAACCAACTCCGAGAGGTCCTGTTTGAATGGTTCAATTAATACCCGGCATCATCTTATGCGTTGGCAGACACAAAAGTACCGATCTAAGGGGAAAAGGAACTGCTGTACCTTGATCAATAATCCCCCATAGCCTCTTTCCTTCTCTGGATACACTGGCATGAGCTTTTGATCAAGGATATCTATATAAATATACGAAGTATCCTTGCTATATGTAAAGTATCAGGATTACCGGGCGGAACACAGTATGCTCATTGGCAGCGTTTGCAGAAAATAAAACAGACCAGACCAGACCAACCAGTGGGGGGGGGACCAAGCCGGTGATTAACCCGAGACTATCCATTGATGGTTGCAGCAGACGCCGCCATCTGAGGCAGCCTCGCTGCAGCTAAGGAATAGGAAGAACTAAGGAAGACCGGGTAGGACCAGGGGTTGTCGCGCGTTAGGATTGGTAGTGAGTTGCACTGAGCTTAGCGCAGGTTGTGGGAGTTTCGCGCAAGGATTAGTGGTTAACTTGTGCTTATGTTATAGCCTGTCTCCCGCTCGGGTTCTGGGTGATTCCATCGCCCTTTTGTCCTTTTCCTTTCCAGATTTCTTCCGTAAAGGAAGAGGGAGAGGGCTGTGGTACTAGGATATTTCTCCCATCCAATTGAGGGTTGGTCTCCCGGGCAGGCCCTGGTACGAGGCCCCTCATGAGCTTCCGTAGAACCGTTTTAATCTAACAAGAAACCAGCAACTTGCACACTGTACTTCATACTCCATACTCGTTTTTAGTTCTCTATTTACCATTCTCCGGTGACGGGATAGTGCGTGTGCGCGCGGATGAAGGAGGCGGGGGCCCCTGCAGCTATGGCAGGGTGGAGGTTGGCCGTTGCCACCAGATCTCGCGCTACGCCCGCCCGAGGAAGATCCCGTCGATGTGAAACTGTGGGTTTTTGTTTTTTTTTTTTTTTGTACGACCCCAGAATAGTTATTCATGATCATCGGGTTGGCCACGTCGGCAGGTGGAGGAATGAGTGAAGTTTTGATCAAGATACTGTAAAGAGCGGGAGAAAAAGGTGTGGATATAAGACCCGGAGCTAAGAAGAGGAAGTAAAGAAGGGAGGAGCAATTGCAGTTTCTATTGTCGTTGGTAGGACGAAAAAGATAAATTATGGGGGATTTTGTATTGTACATGCTTTGTTCGACAAGAAAGTTTTTGCATTGTACTCGATCCACCTTTGAAATGAGCCCCACGGCCGATCTGGTTTAGAGAGCAAAGGGCGAAAGCATGACTTGACCGGCGAAGCTCGCAGGTTACATGATAAGCACGGGTAATCAACGATAGCACAAATTGACTATATCCGTCCTATAAACGCATTCAGTTAGTCACGTACATCGTCAGTTCCCAAGTGGGTTTTGTTCCTGGGTCCAGCCGTCCCGTCCCGAATGGGAAATAACCAAGGAAACACCAAACCAAGATTGTGAGTAGCTCCTGTATCCTGGTGGTAGAAGTACTAGGACGGTAGAAGCAATAGCGAGAAGCACAAAGTACGGAGTACAGTCGCAGTTTGTTAATAGAGTTGGATGACTAGGCGCAATTCACCCATCGTAAAACCATGTCAAGGATGACGGCAACCAACTAGTCGCTGCAATTCGCTGGAAATAGTAAGCTGGCGAGACTAATCGGCTTGTCTGCGCCAAAAAGGCAATTTGAGCGTGACGAGAGGGGAAATCAATACTGTAGGATTGACCCTCTTTTTTCCCCCCTCCCTTTCTCTTTGTCAGTGATATGTAAGTAACTAGTTAACTAGTTCCCTATTTCCCTACAGAGTACAAGAGTCACTGAAACTACAGTACAGAAGCTATATGGAGAATGAAGTACTGCCAGTCTGCCACGACATTGGCTAGAGGACTACTACTGCACTGAGTTGGCGTTGTACATATGTAACTAAATGGAGGCACTCCTCGCCCCTCCCCCCCTCCAGCTGCATGTCATCGCAGCCGTTCCGTCTGTCAGAAGTCGGTTCAGTGGTTCAGTCTTAGTTTAGTGGCGGAGGGTCAAGTCCAATTTCTCTGGTGTTTACGGTTTGATGGCTGAAAATAATAAACGAAGCTCCCCAGGAAGAACTCCGCAAGTGTACTCCAGATGACAATGACTGTGGAGATCAGGTTTTCTCGGGCTAATTTTGACCGATAATGTCAACTGTTTTAGCTGGTTAGTGATCAAGACGCGCATGTTTTGTGATGTACACATACCGCATGAGACTATCCACGACTGTCTTGGTTTCAACGACTTTCTGCAGACCAGAATAAGAAAAGAAACCCCCTCCAATTGCCTAGATGGACCCGGGAGCGACCGGGATTTGGGTGGGTTCGGAGCTAAGTGGAGTGGGGGGTAGTCTGGGCACTTGGGGGGGCAGCCGAAGTGCGAGTCCGTGCAGCCAAGGGGGAAACCGAAAACTAGAGATACGCGTCTGTTTCACTCCAGCCATGATCTCCATGAGCGAACCGGCCCTCTTAGTTCAGGGGAATCTGCCCATATGTACTGTAGTTCGGTTCGGCCGAAGGGGTACGGGAGCAACAATCTAGGGACTCTGGAAAAAGAAAGACCTACAGTATAACCATTTATCTCGGTATCAACAAACCAAGGACAACAAAAAAAAATACAGGTTTACGAGGTTCTGTGAAGATGACTGGAAAGAGAAAATGGACGCGCGATGGTGGAAATCTCCACCCTCGGCGTGACGCCGCCGAGAAGGCACCAGCATCTGCGTGGGGAGAAAGAGAGATTGGAACGTGCGAGCTAGCTAGACTGAATATAGAGAGGGGTACAATTGGTCTGATTGAATCGAACTATTGGGAGGTCACTACTGGGTGCAGGTGCGCGAGTGGAACCTCTAGGCAGAGGTATGTTGTCCGTCGCCACTGGGAAAAAAGAGAAAAAGAAAAAATTGCAACGGGCCTGTGCTGCACGGTCTTAGCGAACGTTACGGAGTATGCTCGACGAGAAAGTCCTGGATTGCGTGGACCAGGAATGGATGCCAGGCGACCTGCCCTTGGCGCCCGTGTTCGGCACAGCGGTAGGGTCTGATCTCTACTTTCAGATGGTCAGACTCTTAGAAATGGGAAGGGTATGGAGTACTCGATAGCTACATAGCCACAAAGTTCAAAAGTCAAACCCCATAATCAGCCATAGTAGATACTGGGATTGGGGCATAGCGAGGAGCCATGCTCATAGCCTACGGAGTAATACATAGATCTTCAGGTACAGATTAAATCAATGAAGAAAGTCATTTAGCAGTTTAATTTACCACACGGCTAGGCTAAATAAACGATTAAAAAAAGCAATTATACAAGAAAAAGAAAACACCAAAGCTACTATGTACTCCTACTGTACAAGACTCCATACTCTCTCTCTCTCTCTCCTCCGGTCCCATCTCCGAACGGGAAAGAAATATACTTTTCACGGCCGATCATGACCTTGGAGCGCGTGCATGGGCGGAGATAATGATCTCCTCTTTAGGCCTGCTGCAGATGCACCGGGCTCCGCTAAGGCTAGCCCGGTAGCCCTTCCTCAGCACGAGCTCCGTTGCTCGATTAGACGCCAAAGCGACACTGGCGCGCCTGCGACTCAGAGGCCGGTGGAACGCCAGAATGGAAGGAGTCATGGCCCGGGTTCGTTGCGATGCCAATCGGATCCTGGTTAGGGTTTGTACTTGTACTATTGAGGCTGGCTGCGAGTACTAGTATCGGCCGAGGTACATACAGTAGATGGTAGGAATTAGCTTGGCCATGGTGATCCAGCATCAACCGAGATAGTTACTGGTATGTATCCTTCTTGGGTCAGGGTCACAGACTCAAAGTTGATTCGAGAGTATGCATTCCATAGCCGTTGTACCCATCGCTAAGTTCACAGAGATTCGCCTGAATGAGAAAGAGGGGCGCTCCAGAGCGTCAGCAGGAGAAAGTTACCCACGAGCCGAGCAGGGAGGACCCTCTTATCGTCTAACTAGTACTATCTGGGCAAAACTAGCAACAGGGCTGGCAGTGTAGTATGTAGTAGTCGTAGTCAGAGTCGGAAAACTACCGTGGATTGTCTTGGATTGGCTGACTCGACTTGACCTTTTAACGTGCTCTTTGTGTTTCTCGGTCGATTTCACTACACAATCACAGTTCTCCCCTCTCACGAACCAATTTACTTCGTTTACTGTTTCCCGCCCCGCTGGGTCGCCTAAACCCTGTTTGGGGGCCGTTGCGGCATCGACGGCAATTGGTGATTTCGAGTCGCCATCTTGATAACTCCCTCGTCTATTTCGCCATTTCTCGCATTTTGCATCTGAAATGTACTTTGTGCCATTTGTATCGAGGTTTAGCTTTCTCTTTACGAAAGAGTCGGGGCATATACACGTAGGCATAGACATAGATATAGACAGGAAAACCGTCTCTTCCGTACGGGGAGAGCCTATCTCGGCTCCGAGTGGCATCGTCGGATCTCCTTGACCAGATTGCATATGATTTGTCAGTATAAAATTCATCTCCAACTTGGTTCACGATTAGTTTCCCGTTCGTACCGATCGTACTCCCGTTTCCCAATTGGACTCGCGCACACGCCATTTTTTTTCGCCCTGCCCCACCCAAGCTTTTTCCCACTGCCCGGGCGGAACAACCCCAGCCAGAGAACGTAAACGTCTCTTGAATAGATGAGCTGGCCACAATCTCCCGCGAGAAATCAAGAGTCCAAAGCTTAGTTGGTGGTTAGCTGGATGGTTACACACAGACACCGGACGATCGCCACTAGGATTCCCGTTTCTCCTGGAAGCGCTTCGAGTTCGACACGGGCGCAGTTGTGAAAGCCCTTTTCTTACTCGTGGTTGCGAGCCCCGGTTGCTGTGCGCTGTATGTACGCAAGTGGGTATTCCCCTTTACTGAGCATGTAGGCCTTTTTTTTCCCATTTTCTTCCGATTTTAGATAGAAATCATTAATCTCCCCTGTTGTTCATCGCATGCTTAATTTAAGCAAAGGCCCATCCAGCTTGTGCCACCCACGCGCTGCGAATCACGGCCGATCGTCCCATGCAGCGTTCGGAGAGTGTATGGTTAGAGGGGCCAAAAGGTGGAGCCCCCTTGTTCGTTCCCCTTTGGCCGATTCTCATTCGCACTGGCGAGCGAGGAACAGAAAAGGTACGGGAAGAGAGAGGGGGGAGGGAATCATGAACGCGCTAGTCACTTGCCTGGCGAAGGTCCACTACGGCGCTACTGGTTTGGCTTCGTTGGTCAAGGCCGCGATGGCGAGTCTGGATACTTGAGCCGATTCTTCCACAAATCAGTTCGGGTGGCTGGTTGAACTAAGTTAAACTAAGTGGAAGTAACCGACTACACGTACACCATTTACCAGGGGAGGAGGGATGGTTCGCCAACGATAACGCGATCCTCGTCTCCATGGGACTGGATTTGGTTTATCTTTACGGTATTACAAAAGAGGTAGTCGTTCTCATTGACCTGACTTTATCCACGGTAGCTCGGGTATATTTGCTGATGGGGTGCATTATTGAACGACGGTGCGGAGTACTCGGTATATCCATTTCATGGCGCCAGCATCCGTAGCGTCAAAAATGATAATGTACATGGCTATACTAGGAATATAATTTCCTCAACGTTGTCGAAGCTGGTCAGATCCAAATATGACGGTCCAGTGATAGCGATCGTTGCAGCTGCAGCCCGGTTCGTCCAATGTCGATCTCAGACCGGGTAAAGCGTGCAGCCCAGAAAGGTTTCTCTGGTCGCGGCCTGGGCACCAATGGGGTTCACGGCCAGCCCTGTCCTCCATCGGACATGCAAAAGCCTCTTTCCCTGTCACGGAAATCTCGCGTGCATGATCGGAGACGTTCTCCTTGATTTCTGCTTCTGCATTTCATGATCATGATCATCGTCATCATCATAGTACAAATTTATGTATGCCGTGTGTATATTCTACTTGTGAACGATCAACCACGAAGTATATCTAATGGCGACCAATGTCTTTTCCCAGTCATATCCATGAGAGATCCATTTCAGCCCATCTCATTGTATATTATCACATGAACATCACGACATAGTTATCAATACTACCAGTCGACCGATTCTTTGCCTTTTCTTCCCCCCTCGGTCGACTCCGTCTCTCTGCCGCTATTTGCTGCATGCCCCAGGAGAGGCTAAAGCGACTCACGTCGATCGCTGTGTACCTGCGACGGAGGAACGCCCAATAGCCATTGAGTCACCTAGAGGCCCGGCGTTTGGACCCCGGTTTTAGTTCTCGGCCTGGAGATAGGAGAGAGGCTGGAGAAGCCCCCAGATAACAAATCAACATCGTATCATTATAATAATAGATATTGATCGCATAGCGCAGGACGGATGCGCGTGGACAATGGAAACCAAAGGGTGAAGGCGACCAGAGGCAAAAATGTGAATCAGAAAGCAAAAAGGCATCAAATCATAGGTGAACCCCCAAAAATGTCCGCAGCTGCGCTCGTGTTGACGGGGTGGCCGTTGCGCGGCCGAGGGGGGGAATGGAGAATGGGGCGGCCCAGCTGACGCCTGGTCGCACACCCACGCAACTCACGCACCCCACGCATCCATGGATATGGAATCGTAGGGGAAACTCTTTTTTTTTTCTTCGGTGGTATTGAGGAGGGAGGTAAGATGGGAAATTATGTACTGTTGCATAGGCAACATCGTATTGTTATATAGCGTAGTTTACTGCATATACCCAAGATTAGTATAACTAGCGACCGTAAGCCCGGTAGGATTGTTATGACTCTCGCAAGATTGGTAAACAAGAATTAAAGGAACCATCAATCATGGTGATCGCCATCGTCGGGCCTATCAGGGTATCATCGGGGGTTGGAACTAGCCATCTGTGCAGAATGACTCGGGTCGACGTTTTCCGCGCACACTAGTGGCTACACTGGCTAGACTTTTCGGCTTCGAGAATGGGCGCATGATGCACAGCGATAGTAGAGAAACCAGATTCGCACACCATAGGGAAAGGAGGCTCTTTAGAGGATCGAGCTCGGTTCCTTCCATCATACTCGAGAGACCGAAAAAAAAGAGAAAACATCATCTCAGGGCCGCGGACCTCCAGCCCTGGTGATATAGTTGTTAGATGTACTACAGTATGCGTATGCGTATGCTAACCTATGTCGACTCATGATAAGCAATCCTTCTTCTCGAACCATAAGTGTATGGAATCCATAAGCTTGATAATAATCTGATAGGCGAACTATACCTAAAAAAAGAAAATATAATAATCCCGTTCCAGATAATAACACATAATCCAAGAAATACAAAATAATACGCGCCCCCCGCTAGCCTCTCCACTCCATGTCACTGCGCTGCATGGGCCGCCGCCAATCCCTCTCCACCCTCGACATGCCTCCATCTAGATCCAGGGTCTGACTCTCTGACGCACGAGGCAAAAAACTACACCTGCAGGCCCCTCAAAACGTCTATGGGGCATTGTTCGTTTTGATTTTTTGCCTTTTTCTATTTTTTGTTAGCTTAGGAACTTTCGGGCCTTTTTTTATACATTTTCCTTTTTTTTTTTTCGATTAAATTGATTTTTATATTTCTGCGGCTTTTGCTTGCAAGTGTTTGCGAGCATTAGTAGTATCAAGATGGTCGGAGGCATGTGCCTACAAATTACTCGCCATCGACGCCCGTCGAACGATTCCGGCCTCTCCTTTATTCTTTTCTCTTCCCCTTCTCCCTCTTCTCTTACTTCCTCTCCCCTCTTCATTCGCCTGGGCTGGTTGAGGAAGCTGTGTCTTCCCCGACATTCGTTTGTGGCTTCCTCGCTCTTTGGATTCCTACCAGCCCATCACGCCTGTCTCGCCTCCCCTCCCCCCTCCGCTTCTTTCCCCACTCCTCCTCGATAAACGGTATAACCACGAGATTCGATTCGCAATTGACACTCACGGTGCCAGGTAAGAAGAATAGCGAATAGAAGAAATCCCAGAAATGGTCGCGGCTAATCAGCTGATTTTGATCTCCAGTGGAATCGAACTCGAGAGGCAATAATCCCTCCCCCTAAACAATAAAAAGAAGGGAATTTCCCCAATAAAAACAACCACCAAGAAGAAAAGGAGACCAATCGCGTGTGGCCATTGAAAAAGACGATATGGCATTTCCATTCTTGCGCGCCTTCGTCGCACTGTTGTCAGTCAATAATCAATATCCGAAAACTATGGACATGATGTCCCGAGAGGGGTTTGAAACTGACTTTCGCCAATTTTAGTTGTTATCGCTACTTCCGCCTCGTGGTTAATCTGGTCTCGTTCTGGTCGTTTAAGCCAATTCCCCCACCCGAAAACCCCAAACTCACCTCTCAAGATGTGACGGTGATCATCCCCACGCTAGAGGGCTGCGGCGAGGAACTGGTCGAGACCATCCGGTCATGCCTGGAAAACCAACCCTACGAAATCCTCCTGGTCACCATCGAGGCCAATCGCAAGCGCGCCGAGAAGATGCTGAGTGCGATGCCCGCTTCTCAGTCTCGAATTCGCCTATTCACCGTCACCCACCCCAACAAGCGCCGCCAAATGACCCGGGCCATTCCCGAGGTCCGCACCGCCATCACCCTCCTAGTCGACGACGACGTGAGCTGGCCCTCGACCGTGTTGCCATGGATTCTGGCCCCCTTCGAAAAGGATGAACGGTACGGTGGCGTGGTGACCTGTCAGCGATTGCGCCGGGCCGTCTCGCCAACTTTCTCCCAGCGCATCTGGGGTTTCTTGGGCGCTTTGTACCTGGAACGACGCAATTTTGATTGCGGGGCTACCACCAATGTGGACGGGGGTTTGCCGTGCATGTCGGGCCGTACTGTGGCATATCGCACCAAGATTCTCCAAGACGAGGGCTTTACCTATGCGTTCACTAACGAAGAGTGGTGGTGGGGGAAGTATCAGCTTAATGCCGATGACGACAACTTCATCACTCGCTGGATGGTCTCGCATGGCTGGGAGACTTATATGCAGTACCACCCCGAGGCCGAGGTGCTCACTACGCTGGAGGATAATCCCAAATTCTTGAAACAATGTGCGCGCTGGTCCCGCAGCAACTGGCGCAGCAATCTCACCAGCATGTTCCACGAGAAGCATATCTGGTAGTAAGTGATACCCTTCTTTTTTTCATTTTCTCCTACGAAAACCGAATCATCGGTGCTCGTTTCCCACCCCTTCTTTTTGTTATCTGCATTGTTTTTTTTGATTGCCATCATTCTTTGTTGGGGATTGACCCAATTGAGAACTACCCATCTTTACACACTATGCGAGTTTTGGGTCACCTATACGCGGTTTCTGGTTGATTTTCCCCGAGGATCTTCTATCTTTCCTCAACGGAGAGAGTCCTTGCCAGCCGAGGACGCCTAACGAAATCCTTGTGTGTGCTGCTGCAATCACCAAGCCCGATAGGTGGGCAGAGACGAACAAAAGTACCGTCGGTGGCGCCGGGAATTTCTCCGTGAACCTCGTCCGGAACCGCATTGGTCCTCGGTCCTTCTACCCCATTCATATTTCCTTTTGGTAGTTTTTTTTGGGGCCCTTGTGATTGTGTTGTTTTGATAACTTTGCATGATTCCATACTTTTGTTGATCTCGCCACTGTTGACTATTTCGCCATCCTTCTTTGTTTTATCATTTTCAGCCGCAACTAACCCCGTCTTACAGTCGCCAGCCATGGAGTGCCTATGCGGTACACTTGACCACCTTGTCGCCCCCGGCATTACTCGGCGACTTGCTCCTCGTATGGCTATGCCACAAGGCTAGTGTGGGCTGGGGCGAGGTCTCACACGATCGCGCCATGACCTCGCTCTATCTGTGGATGTTCACGAGCAAGTGGATCAAATTGCTGGGACACTATATCCGCTATCCCGTTGATGTGTTCCTGTTGCCCGTGTCGGTCTTGTTCGGATATTTCCACGGAGCCATTAAGATGTACGCGGTTATGACTTTGAACGTGGTAAGTGTTTTTATTTTGGTCTTTATTATGCTTTCGCTTTTTTCCCCTCTCATGGACGTCGTGGACTCTGGTTCTGTGGCTTTGGCGGGTTCATGGATGGGGGGAGCAATTTAGTGTTGCGTCTCTCGCCGAGCCCCTCACTTTTGCATGTTTTTCCCCCTCCGACTCGCCAGCATCACAACGACGCTTGGATCACGACTCCTCCTCCTTGCAGATGGCCTTATCCACCCGCTTCCCGTGCGAGCCCATTTATTCCCTCTACCCTGCAATCGAGTCATTTCATTGGCTGGATCTCTGAACCTTTCGGTGTTGTGACCATCGATGCTTTTCTCCGTGTTTCCCGAAAAAAAAAAACACACACCTCTCGAGTTACTTCAAGTGCTAATATTGCTTCTTAGACGACATGGGGTAGCCGTGATGGTGCCGATGATTACGACGCCGAGCGTATGAAGAAACTCACAGATGCCGATCGCAGAAAACAGCCCTACTACCCGAGTTACCTCACCAAATAAGTACCTCGCTTGCGCGATTGTCTGCCAGAAGACCACCACTTCGGTCTCTTCCCGTCTAGACCAGACCAGACCGGATTGGATTCACGGCTTTCTTTTCCACCTCTATCTTCTGGCTGGCATGTGTCTGCTGCATCTCCGGATGCCGGGGACCATGCATGCGTCAAATCTCTTCCCCCGCCTCGAATTCGGGGGACTCGGATCAGATTGGAGGCTTTGGGTCCTTCCTCTTGTCGCGTTACATGCATGACGGGACTCCCAGCTGCTCATGGCCCAGCGCGCAGCAGCTACTTATTCTGCTTTGCTTTTACCACCCCTAGATCCTGGCATTTTG
The DNA here is from genome assembly GCA_001048715.1 of Penicillium brasilianum. Taxonomy (NCBI): domain Eukaryota; kingdom Fungi; phylum Ascomycota; class Eurotiomycetes; order Eurotiales; family Aspergillaceae; genus Penicillium; species Penicillium brasilianum. The sequence goes on along the minus strand of CDHK01000001.1, from coordinate 4,482,485 downwards.
TACTGGCACAGTACTCCAGGGTTACTGACTCCGCCTGCTCTTTGTCTTTTTGTCTCTTACGATGAAATGCCGTGACGACCATTGTTTCGACCATGTCCGACTTGAAATTTCCGTTTTGTGTCTCGGTCCGCGATTCTAGATGCGTCCAGCACTTATCTTGGAATTTTGTTTTGTTGTTTTCTCATTCCCCTGATTGCTCTGCTTTTTTTCTGGGTGATTTTCTTCTCTTTTTCTCTTCTTTTCTTCAGTTGCACACTGATTCTGGGGCTGCAAGTTGTTTTGCAGCCCTGCATGGATTGAGGGAGAGCGAATACTCTCCGCGGACCCCAGTTCTTGCAGTTCTCCCCAAGATCCCCATCCTGGCCACTGGGAGAATCTAGAAACTGGCGACTGGGCGACTCTACCAATCCGACAAGAGACCCTGCTTCTCTTCGTCCCTCTTACATCCAGTTTTGTGAGATCCGACAGAACCCTGATGCGTGGTAGTACGACCTTGATCGTCGTCCCACCGTTGCTTGCACCTTTTATTTCTCCGAACTCCTCTTCTTCCTCTTCTCTGCGCATGATTGGTTTCCAAAACAAAAAAGGGTGGCCAGCCTCGAGACTTTGAAGGCTTCTTCTTTCCTGAATTGTGTTTTTCTCTCGTCTTTCCCCATTTTCTACCTTACTTTTCGCTTCTTGTGTAAATTACAAAAGCATGGGCGGGTTTCGTCGTTTTGCACTTGTTCTCGCGTGCTCTGCATCTCGATGTGCTGCTTCAGCTGATTTGATTCCCCTGAGCCATTTCTCTCTCCGTTGTTGTTCTTTTCTGTTACTTCTAGGGATCGCATTGCAACTTTGTTCTTTCTCGAGTTCGCCCTTTCCCATTCCTCTTGGCAAGGGAAAGGATCTAGATGCAGAGGTGGGAGGTTAATCTGATTCTCTGATTCTCACTTTTTGTGATCTTTATTTTCTCTCGGGCTTACAAGTATTTAATCTAGTCTGTCAATAGTCTCTAATAAGCTGGAATACCTGTTTAACGGACCTCCGCTCTTTGTACTTCCTTACCAGGTATCCCGACGCGAGGTACCCAGTAGCATGCCGCGGAGAGAGTTCAGCTCTGAACGGGCTGCCTAAAAATGTTGTCATCGTACATGCGCGCCTATGAAAACACTCTGCATGGATGTAATTATGAACTTAGCCCCGCGAGATCCTTGCAGTCTCAAAGTCTTTAAGGCTACACAATAGATGGGGACTATCGTATGGAGTCTCGGGACGCCGGGCTGTTTTCACTGGCCAAAGTCCGAGAAAAAATGAATGTCACTGCCCAGTCAATTGCGATGAGCTATAGCTATCCCGAGAGCCTCTAAAATAGGCAAAAATAATGGTGTAAACAGCTCCTTAACCTAAGATGTAGTCAAACTATACCGAGCGATCCGTTCCATGTCTTTTCGCAAATGCGGTAAACTGGAGAAGAGCGCGGACCAATTCTCGGCGGGCCGAGTCCGCAAAAAGTTCCGATTTGCCATCTCCGCCCCCGAGAATCGTCCACACTACCTCGCGCCTTTCAAGCCTTGACAGTATAGCAATGGCCAGTCTTTCGCGTGCTGCCTTTTCGGCACGTCTTCTCGCTGCCACGAGGCAGAATGCCCTCCCGTGCCGCCACATTCACTCCTCGCCCTTGAGGGCCGCCGTTGCGCACCCCATCACGGCTCATGGTCCGCCACCCAAGGCTCCTGCGCCTGCGCCCGAGTTTATAGAGAATGCAGAGACACACACGGCTACGGAGTCGACGACGACGGAGGGTCGAGATTTGTCACAATTCAAGAAGCCCTCCGTGTTGAAGAAGCGCTTCTGGAAGGATGTTCACGTTCACGGAGAGCCCGGTATGTGCAGGACCGAGACTAGGACGTGCTATTCGCATGGCGGTCGAACTTTGGGGGTTTAGGAAAACGAGGTGACGACTAACATTTCTATATATTTGTTTGATAGGTGAATACCAGGTCTTGCTGGACAAGCGTCCCGTACGGACACCCTCCAAGGATATCCTCTCGATTCCCCCGACGAAGCCTCAACTCGCCCATGCCATCGCCCTTGAATGGGATGTCATGACTTCCGCCCAGCAGGCACTCAAGAGCCATTTGATCCCCCTGACCTCTCTCGCTGCCCGCGCCGCCGATATTGCCCGCGAAGATGCCCAGGGCGAACGCACCGTCCGCGACCAGATCACCAACACCGCCATGCGGTACCTGGACACCGACACGCTCCTGTGCTGGGAGCCCGAGCGTACGAACCGCGCGATGGACCGGATGGGCGAGGAAGAGAAGACCGAGAGTCTCCGCGAGATTCAGATGCGGGTCGCAAAGGACATCATGAGCTTCCTATCTACAAAGGTCTGGCCGGGTCTGGAGATTGTGCCCATCCTCGACGCAGAGAGCATCCTCCCCGTCTCCCAGCCGCGAGCGACCAAGGAGAGCATCCGCACGTGGGTGTCCGAGTTGGATGCTCATGATCTGGCGGGCTTGGAGCGAGGCATCCTGGCGTCCAAGAGCTTGCTGGTCGCTGTGCGATTGTTGGTGGAGTGGAGTGAGAACTTCCGGCACATCCAGAATCACTCGGCCAAGAAATTCGGTCTCGAGGAGGCGACCGAGGCGGCCAACTTGGAGGTCAAGTGGCAGACGGATATGTGGGGCGAGGTTGAGGATACTCACGATGTGAACAAGGAGGACTTGCGGCGGCAGTTGGGCAGTGTGGTTGTGTTGGTGAGTGGTGAGAGAAGATAAGATGGGTATAGTGGATTGAGGCTGCTTTGTATAATATTTACTGCTTCTATGGGGTGTGTACTCGGTCCTTGGGTCTTCTCTTTGGGAGGTGGGAAGATAACCTAGACATCACTACTATCTCCCTTTGTACAATTATTAGAGAAATGACGATTTCAAATTCCGATCATCAAGATCGACCATGCAAATCTGCAAGTACTACGCCATCGTAGCCACTAGGAAGTCGATTACGGAGTAAAACTCTGGTATCGGGAGCATGTTTTAGTATAGAGCGCTGCGCCGTCGTGCCAAGGCGGAGCTGCGTTGGTTTTGGCTTTCGCTTTCTCCCCCTCCTTTAATCAAGTCAGGGCTACGGTCGATTGTCTTCCTAGCTTCAGGGTTCACTGCGATTCGTGCCCCTGCAAAAACCCCCTCAACCATGTCCGACAGACCTGAAGGGTGAGTTCAGCTATACAAATGTTCCCCCAGTCTTCCCTCCCCCTTAAACAACAACACAAGCAAGACAACACTTCGGGGCTTTCTACGCAGCGACCCATGGTTCGCTGTTCCCCCCGCCATGACAGCGTCTCTGAACTCCTGCCTGGAAACCCGAGCGATACAATGGCGAGTTGAGGACTAGATTGGCATGCAGGGATACTTCCAAATCCAAGCTCGAGTCTAGTTTGAAGAGCGACCAGCGGCCAGCGAACCACATCGCGAGCCTATCACATGTGAAGCAGCTTACTGACCATGGCCCCGTCTCACAGGCACAAGCGCTCCCGCAGTGCCATAGCGCTAGCCCTCCTGCATCGCGACAAGTCCAAGGGCGAAGACAAGGAAACAGACGATAGCACCGACAACGGTTCAACTGCCTCATCGAATGGCTCGCCGCGACTCCATCATCGCAGTACCAGCCGCAGCCGCTTGAGCCGAAAGAAGACCGTCTCTCCTCCCGAACCCGTCCTCGAGCACATCCCCTCCAACACGAGCTACCCAAGTACCGTTGGCGACGTCGACGCCAGCGCCAACGCCAACACCAACACCATGGAACAAGTTCCCTCCGTCACGCTGACTGAGAGTGGCAGTTTGTCCCTCGACCAGTCGGTGCGGACCTTCCGCCTGTTCGAGATCCTGCGGAGTGGTGATACTACTGCCATCTCCAAGGCCCTGAAGGAATCGAGCGATCCTCAAGTGGCGCACAACTTGTACGGAACAACCATCCTCCACTTGGCCCTGCAGTGTGCCGAGCCCCAGGTCGTCGAGTTTGTGCTGTCCTCGAGCGAGGACTTGGATATCAATGCGCGAGACCGTGAGGGAAACACCCCACTCCATCTAGCTGCACAGCTTGGCCGTGTCGCTCTCGTCAAGGACTTGCTGAGTCGGCCATCCGTCAATGATGCGATCGTAAACTACCGCGGTCAGACGGCGCTCGATGTCGCCCGAACGCCGGAGATCTTCCAGCAACTCCAGCTTGCTCGCTCCCTTTTCATCGACAGCAAGACACAGGAGATCCAGGCGTTGGTCGCCAAGGGCGATTACACTAGCCTGGAGCAGTTGCTTGAGGAACCTCGCGTCGAGGGGATCATCGATGTCAACAGCCTGGACCTAGTCACGGACCGGACTACTGCGCAGACCGGCGGTACCTTGCTTCACGAGGGAGCTCGTAATAAGAACGTCCAGCTTATCGAGCTTCTCTTGACACACGGAGCGGATCCGTTCCGTCGCGATAAGAAGGGGAAACTCCCGCAAGATGTCACCAAGGATGACAAGACGCGCGCTATGCTGAAGAAGTCACCTGCAGCGGCGATTGCCCAGCGCGGTATTCAGGAGAAGGCTATCCTGGGAAACAGCAATGCGCAGGGCTTGTCGGGTCGTGTCTCGATTGGCGAGGCACCTCTGGCTGGTAAGGATGCCCGTGAGATGAAGGGTTATCTTAAGAAGTGGACCAATTACACGAGCGGTTATAAGTTGCGGTGGTTTGTTCTGGAGGATGGCGTATTGAGCTATTATAAGCATCAAGGTAAGTTGTTTACGGGTCTGGCATCTTACTTGCATGCCGTTTTCCATCCGAGCAGTGGCTGATCTTTTTTCCAAACAGATGATATTGGCTCTGCTTGCCGTGGAGCTATTAATATGAAAATCGCTCGGTTAAGCATGGATGCTCAGGACAAGACTCGCTTTGAGATTCACGGCAAGTCCTCCGTCAAGTATCATCTCAAGGCGAACCATGTCGTTGAGGCAAAGCGCTGGTTCTGGTCATTGAACAACGCCATCCAATGGGCCAAGGATGAAGCCAAGGAAGAAGAGAGGCAGCGCTCGCAAAACGCGGAGGCTCTTCGTCAGGCAAAGATCGATCAGACCGAGGGACGTTCCACGGGCACTCCCTCCGAGTCCGGTCTGAGCCACAAGCCTAGCACAAAAGGCTTGCGTCCTCCGTCTCTAGGCGTTCCTGGCGGTAGTATGACGCGGATCAGCACTCATGCTTCGCGCACTACTCTTGAAACCAGTCCTGGGGATGAAGATGGCTCTGTCTACGGTTCATTCGACCAGAGTACGTCTCCGAACGAAGTGAATCGGGCGACCAGCCATGCTCCAAGTGGCCCCGACGTGGAAGGCGAGGACGACGATTTTGAAGATTATGCTTCTAGCCACGAGGATGCGCCGAATGAAGACAAGGATGCACTCAACATCACCGCGCAGTCTGCCAAGCTCCAGTTGGATCTCCTGGCCAGCGTGGCCGCTTCTCTACAGGCCGAACGGGCCAGGAACCCCGAAATATCGATCTCAGACCCGGCAGTCGAGCAGGCACTGGGTGCTTATGAAGCTGCCGTCAACAGCCTCAAGGGCCTAGTGCAGAATCTCATCAAGATCTCGCGGGATCGCGATTCGTACTGGCAGTATCGTTTGAACCGGGAGGAGTATCTTCGACAAATGTGGGAAGAAAGCATGGCTCGCGTCGCTCAGGAGCATGAGGAATTGCAGTCCAGGATGGGCGAGTCTGAGGAGAAGCGCAAGCGCACCAAGAAGGCTCTGAAGGAGGCTTTGGAGAACGCGACGGCGAGTAGCCGCTCGATGAGTGGCCCACCGTCTCGTGTCCCGATGGATGGTTCTGCAACCCTAGAGTCTCAGAGTCGGGAGTTGGAGAGCACCGAGAGAGCTGAGCAGGCTGGCCAGGCACCCATTCAGCCTACTCTCGCCCGGAAGCCGTCGGTTCTGTCGCAGATTAGTAGTTTGTACGACTCTGAATCGGACGGAGACGAGTTCTTTGATGCTATCGATGCGGGTGAGATTGAGGTCGAGGAATTCCAAGAGAGCAAAGAAGTAGAGGAGCCTCAAGATGAGAGTGCTCAGGCTCGTGCGAACAAGCTCGCAGTGGTGAAAACTTCTTTCAAGGGTTATGAAGAGCCCGTGCGCGAACGTCTGAAGATGGACAATGATGACAGGCCTAAGATTGGTCTCTGGGTAAGCATTCCCGACCACCTGCATCGTTGAGAACGATCACTAACCTACCTCTTCTCAGGGTATTTTGAAATCCATGATTGGAAAAGATATGACCAAGATGACCTTGCCGGTGTCTTTCAACGAACCTACTTCCTTGCTGCAGCGTGTTGCGGAGGACCTGGAGTATACCGACCTCCTTGATATCGCTGCGGACCGGGCCGACTCTATGGAACGTCTGGTCTATGTGGCCTCGTACGCTGCTAGTGAGTATGCTTCGACTATCGGGCGTGTGGCCAAGCCTTTCAACCCGCTGCTTGGTGAGACTTTTGAGTACGTGCGGCCCGACAAGGGCTACCGGTTCTTCGTGGAGCAGGTTAGCCATCACCCGCCAATTGGTGCTGCGTGGGCCGAGTCGCCCAAGTGGGATTACTGGGTATGTTTCTATCGAAAGGTCACTATCCAATGGGAACCAGACTAACAACATCACAGGGCGAGTCTTCTCTCAAGTCCAAGTTCTACGGAAAGTCCTTTGACATCAACCTCCTCGGCACTTGGTTCCTTAAGTTGCGTCCCGTTACCGGCGGTGAGGAGCTGTACACCTGGAAGAAGGTCACCTCTTCTGTGATTGGCATTATTACTGGCAATCCTACTGTTGATAACTACGGTCTGATGGAGATCAAGAACTGGACCACTGGCGAAGTCTGCTACCTGGACTTCAAGCCTCGCGGTTGGAAGGCTTCCTCAGCCTACCAGGTCTCTGGTAAGGTCGTTGACCGCAACGGCTCACCCCAGTGGACTATTGGTGGTCGCTGGAACGACAAGATCTACGCTCGCCACACCCCTGGTTTCGAGGCCCCCGTCTCCGGCCAAGATCCCGAGTCGGCCAAGACTCTGTTGGTCTGGCAGGCACACCCCCGCCCAACGGGCATTCCTTTCAACCTGACACCCTTCGTCATTACTCTGAATGCCTTGCCCAACGGATTGAGGGAGCACCTACCTCCTACTGATACTCGACTCCGTCCCGACCAGCGTGCCATGGAAGATGGCGAATATGACCTAGCTGCTACAGAGAAGCACCGCGTCGAGGAGAAACAGCGTTCAAAGAGGAGGGAGCGCGAGGCCAGTGGTGAGATTTATAAGCCCCAGTGGTTCATCCGTGATAGATGTCCCATCACTGGGGAGGAGTTCTGGGCTCATAATGGCAACTACTGGGCTAGCAGAGAGGCTCACGATTGGAGTAGGTCGGAGGATATTTTCTAATTGAGTCGTGGGATTTGGCTACTGCGTTCCCCCTGGACATCCCTGCGCTTGTGACTTATACCTCTCCGCGTATCTTGTTGTAATTTCTTTTTTTTTCGGTCCTCTTTTTTGTGAAGTCCGACTTATCTCTGTACAAGACTCTTATTTTTTGGTAGCGTTCATGAATACATACACGACGCAACGCGAGTTCTTGTCGATATTACCGAGTTTTCATGATCAATCCGGAATTATTTAGGCTATGAAAATTGTCGTGCTTAATATTTGGCTACCTTTGTTCACGGTGTAATTCGATTCCGATCTAGATCTCGATGATACACTTCGTCCTCCGGCCGTATCATGCAACTCTCCACATCTCAGTCACGTGCTACAGACAATCCGCTGGAAAAACGGCCAGATCAGCCCGCTGGTTTTCACCTTCACCACCAAGATCAACAATGGCAGGAGGATACACCTGTGCTCAATGCCTTCAGGTGCTCCGGCAGGGCGTCCGCGCCACCGGTTCTCCAGCTCGCCTGCAGAGCCTGGCTCATTCCCGCCGGCGATGCACCGTCTCCCCGTCGTGGGCTCGCAGCTTCGGCTCCGAACGCAGCAACAACCGCACTCTGGGCCTCAAAGCTGCAGACCAGAGTAATGGTGTGTCTACCAAATCTGCCCAGTCTGCAAAGCCATCCGCATCGGCCTCCAAGCCCTTCTCCCAGCGCGCAGCTTCTACCTCCATCGACTCGCATGCCCTCCTGAAACCAAACAACCTCTTCCACTCCTTCTCGAACTCGCCCTCGTCCACTATTCGCCAGCGCGCCGCCTTCATCAAGCAGAATGCCTTCTGCCCTCACCCAAGTCACCAACAGACCCGTGCCCCCTCCTCCCCGCACGATCCGGAGGCTCGCAAAACCGCCGTCACCGACGAGACCAGCCAGCCGCCGGCTCACTCGCATTTCGAGTGCCCCGATTGCGGCGTCCCGATCTACTGCTCCGAGGGTCACTGGATGGACGATTTCGAGGCCCATCTCGAAGTCTGTGATACGATTCGCCAGATCAATGAAGATGATCATGACTTGAACTCTGGGCGGTTCTTCCCCGAGTTCTCGTACCCCGGTGTGCAGGATGATAACTTTGTGATCAACATGACCAATTGGGATACCTATATGTACACCCGTGAATTCGAGGCTATCAATTCGGATCGGTCGATGCGTCAGGTTACCCGCATGCTCACGTATCCGCAGACCATTGCGAGCGTTCTACACGAGCTGAGCCCGTACAGTGTCCGGGGAAAGAACCGTTTGACGGCCGAGGGTTTGAAGAGTTTGAGCGGTATGTCGTAACGTCCATGGATGAGCCAGCCCATTCAAAAAAAGCTTCAACCCACTGACAGCAATTGATCAATTCTTCTAGCTCTCCGCTACTCCCTGCACCCGCCCAAGACGGGTGAAGACATCGACGTCAAGGGTCTGCGCCTCAAGGCGCCTCCAGTCCGCATTTTCATCCTCGGTGCCCGCGCCGAGTCTTCCCTCCCTCGCGATGTCTGGCTCCAGCTCTCCTACATGTTCCCCCGCGCCCTCTTGCACCTCGTCTTCATCGGCCCCGAAGCCATGGCCAACCGCGACGCAGAGTTCCCGCTCCCCGAGCGCACACCCTCTAACCCCTTCGGCGGCATCGTCGAGGACCGTCTGGGCGGTCAGATGAAGATCACCACCTATGTCGACTACTTCCACACCATGTACGAGGCGCAGTACTTCCAGCCCTTCGACCCTTATCTTGACTGCTTTATGCTGTTCCACCCCGGTCTAGGCCACCCGGCCTCGTCGCACGAGTGGGCCAAGACCCTCCCCCAGCTGTTGGAGACCAAGGTGCCAATTCTGTGCACGGGTTACACGCAGTGGGATATGGAGCGGGACATCAACTGGGTGCACGAGAAGTGCGCCGGTGAGTTCGATATCCTGCTCGAACCTGGTGAGAATGTCTTCCGCAGTCTGCGCTGGGATCTGAATGATATGGATCCGCATGATGTGTCGTGCGGAAACTGGGGAGTGTGGGGATTCCGTGGCAAGAGGTATGTGACTTTTTTATCCCCGTCTCCCTTCACTCTGAGGTTTTAGCCTTGAAGTATGGTGGGATTCTTGATCAAGTTTCGATTGCTAATATGGTCTTTCTTTCTTCAGATACGAGGCTACTTTCAAGGAGTAGATTCCCTTCCTACTGAAAATTCGAGATTGTAGGATGGAAATAATGTGTGTGCTTTTTCTGTATGATATTGGATCTATTCTGTTTGACTCCACCCATTGTGTTATTAAGTAGATAGATAGATCGATGAGTGCTCTCCTCTTAGGTGCATCTTTCCCCTCTTCCTATGGTTTCTTATAAAATTGCACTATATTATCGAGTAAAGTGCTGTCTACTGTTTACATCTCATGTTGATGGCAGAGTCTTGGCTGCTGAACAGTTGAGTATGTTTACCGAGTAATTTGTCTGGTAAGTGCCGGGCTTTAGACGACCCTTCGAGTTCTTCGGATCTTTTAATTGAGATTCGGAAATTGATAGAGTTCTTCTTATTTCAAGTCTTTCGAATAAGTATTCCAGAGGTACATACTGTAGAGCTACCACATAGAGCACCGGGCTACCTGATTGGTTCCGTGAGGTCGCGACCTTGAGGCTAACGGTGCTGACTAAGCCATAAGCGAAATGTTCCATCTCAACTTCAACTGGATTTTCCATTTGTCTCATTCGCTTCAACGCAACATCGTCCCAACTTGGAGACATGCCAGAATCCAATGCCGGTTCAAGCAATGCCGTTTACTCAGCCCAAGCTACAACACCGTGAACTACCATAGCCACTAACACCCAGTACCGATCGCATGGTCCCATCCAAGGACCTATCCCCCGTCTGATCCGATCCCAATATCAACCCCAAAATGAACATCGTGAATATTCATCACCCGCAATCCCTCAATTCAGCTGTCCCAGTCCTCATGGATGCACACTACGGACCCTTCTTCGAAGGACAGTCACCACAGCGCCGCGTTTTGTGGCCGTGACCGACTGGAGCTGAATTGGGAGCCGGAGAGAACTCCTCTCGGGGGGTTTCTTTCTGTGCTATTCGACCACTGGGTTGCTAGAGCAAGCAAAGGGCCTTCATAGTTCATGTTATACTTGCTCGAGTTTTCTCTTCGCTTTGGCGGAGGGTTTCACTTTTCTACGAGAGCATGACTCCTTGCGCACCTACATCTTTTGTTTCTAGTTGTTGAATTTCTAGATTAATGCATCTTCAAGCTTACTTCATAATTCAAACGATGTCTATTCGATCGATCAAGATGGTGCAGTGTTCTAGGCTGACTCTTAGATGGTAACAACAAGTCCATGGCCTGTCCACCACGGCTTGGCCTGTAAACAAACTCCTGCAAACCTAGTCTAGACTCGCTGATCGAATGTCCCGGGCTTGTGGTGTATGATCTGATATCCAATGACTTGGCCCGCCTCAGATAGTTTTATCATAAGTCAATGAACGATGTGACAAGTTATATTGGCTGCATGATAGATTCTACCGTACCCTGGTAATAACCTCAACCTCTAATATCCACGCAACTCCTCCACTAGAGCTTACTCTTGGCCTGCTCCTCGTCAATCACATTGACCACGACCTTACCCCAAGTCTCGCGGCCTCCAAGCGCCTGCAACGCCTTGGGAACACTCTCGAGTCCAACAAAACTCTCATCCCTAAACGCCGTCCCCTTGAACTTGCCCTGCGCAACAAGATCAAAGATGCCCTTCCACACCTCACCCACAGTCTCCGTCTCAAATTTAGCATACTGTCCCCAGTGCAATCCCACCAGACTGACATTCTTCAACAACACCCGATTGAGCGCAACCTTCTCAATCTTGCCAGCCGCAAAGCCAATCACCAACAACCTCGCATTCCACGCCACACACTTCAGACTGGCCTCGATCATGCCAACGGGATCATAAACGATATCCACACCGGCCTTGCCATTGCCCTGCCGATGCGTCGCACACAACTTCTTCACCTCCTCCGGCCACGCCTTATCCGTATAATCGATAACATAGTCCGCGCCGAATTCCTTCGCAATCTCCCGCTTACGCTGCGTCCCCGCCGTCGCAATGACGGTCGCCCCCTTGGCCTTGGCGATTTGCACAGCGGCCAGTCCCACGCCGCCGGCCGCCGCATGCACGAGCACCCAGTCGCCCGCCTTCACACCGGCCCGATGCACCAGGCTCCCGTAGGAGGTCGGCGCGGTCACGAAGAGGCCCGCCGCATCCTCGAAGCTCCACCCGTTCGGCACGGGGAGGAGGGAGGTCTCCGGGGCGAGCACGTGGGTGGCATAAGCGCCCTGGGTCGCACCGAAGACGCGATCGCCGACGCGGAAGCGAGGCGACGAGGAGGGGGCGGTGGGAACTGCGGCGACGGTGCCGGCGAATTCGGACCCGCCGATCCAGGGGAGGGGTGGCTGGTGTTGGTATTTGCCTTGGATTTGGAGGATGTCGAAGAAGTTGGTGCCGGCGGAGTGGATCTTGATTAGGTAGTTGTCGGCCGACGGGGTCGGGGTTTGGACTTCGGTCACTGTGAGGTCTAGTGGGCCCTGTTTAGGGAGGTTAGTAATGTGGTTGAAACTGTGTGGAGATGTTTGTAGTAGAGGTGAGGGTCGAGGTTGGAGTGAAAGAGAGAGAGAGAAAGAAAAGAAAAGGTCAAGGGGAGCTTGGAGGTGGTAAGCGTAAGCGTAAGCATGAACGGGGGGCTTACCTTGACATATTCTTTGACTTGAACGGCACGCATGGTGTCGGGTAGGGTAGTATGAAGCCGATAAGTGTATAGCTAGCTGTAGGGTTATTATAACCAAAAAAAAAACAAGGCAAATGCAAAGCAGGTGCAAGGGACGTGTATTTCGAGAAATGAAAGTGTGGAGAGAAAGGCCGAGTTTCGAGTTTAGGGGCAGCTTTTTTTCCCCGCGCGATTCGACTGCCGTAGCGTGGGAAAAAGATGCCGAGGTATCTTTCCGGATAACCCGCGCCCAAGTTCAACGTATCAGCTTGGTCGGCTCGAGGTCGATTTTCCTAGGGCGCAAGTATATTACTTGGTTTAAATGAAGATTTCTTGCATCACCTTACAGCCTCGAGAGTAAAGGTTGCACCTATTGTCTGCCTACATAAACTGATGGGCAAACTTGGTCAAAGTCGGGAGTAAAACCGTTGTTAGCAGCGACTGTAAGGCTAATATGAAACCCCAAAATTATGTCTTCTCCAGTTCGTAACGGTTTCGTATAACTCATTCTACAAAAGCTATGCTCAAAGGTCAATCCTTCCAGATCGATCAAAACCGTTTCGCACCAAAATTAGGCCATACCCTTATCGATGAAGAGTATACAGATATCTCCGCGGATTCAAAACCATGTCCGCAAGTCGATCATCACAACCCGACCGAACGGGCAAACTGAGGTACGAGCCACGGATCCAACATCAATTAAGTGGAACGAGAGCAGTAGTTCCATTGACCGGATTGGACATATCTCGGACGAAGCTTATTGGGTAGGATTAATCTTCTCCCCGATCAATAATCCGTGGATCCTGACGGGCGATCGAACGGTTCGGGTAAAGACCCCGGGCAAGTGATATAGTACCTTGTTTCGAAGGGAATAGTATGTCCTTTCTGGGGCGAATATTTCGGATAGACGGAGTTGATATGACTATCAAAATTTTGTTGAGGACCCTACGGACGTCTTGTTGGAGTAATATTAAAATTGGAGTCGGTAGGCTCCCATGTCGATCATGCCGATATCATGGGGTTTGGCCGTGAGAGGCGGTTTCGGATGAGTGAGCCGTGTAGCTCCCAAACGGGGAATATGGCCGTTGAGGTTGAGAGTATGGACGACATGCCCACGAGCATGATCTGCACCGGTTGAGGCTCCACACTGATCACTCGTGATACTTTGGTAGCCGATCCTTGGTCTGTTCATGTATGCCATCATTGCCGGTTTGCTCTCGTTAGGTTTGGGTAGACTTGATATACAAAAAAATTCCGAAAATGTAGAAAAGTAAAAGGTTCATTGGTTAGGCGTGCATACTGCAAGATATGAGCTTGCAGGGTACTTTGATAGGAATGGACGGTACATCAGTAGAATATTGCATCAATTCAACAGAGGTATAAGAAAAGACCAAAAACGCCCATGCCAACGCCAGAAAGATAACATATCAACCGGGTATTCCAAATCGCGTCAGCAACCCACTTCATAGGGTTCAACACCGAGTATGTCGTACATGAGATCTAGAAAGACACAGATCATCCGCCCATTTTCAGATAATTGGAGAGAAAGGGGGGGGAAAAATGGTTAAAGGAATATGAAACAAGAGGAAGGAAAGGAACAGGTTGTGAGAAATAAAGAGGTATCACGGGAGAAACAACGTCAAGCAGTCCGTTAAAAAAAGTAGCCCACGCAAAGGTGTCTTTGCGTCTGCAGCAATAGCCGGTCTTTAACCCATGTACGGGACAATGGGCGCACACATCACTGCGTGGGGACTAGCCTGGGACGCATGGAAGGGAACCATTCCGTGAGGGGGGTTACCATGGTGGTTGATGTGTTTCCTCTCGTGCTCCGGTCGGCCATGGTGTCCAGCATACTCATATTGCAGTGACATGGTTCTCTTCCACTGCTTAGGATCATAGCCATGGTACTCGGGCATCTCATAGGGGGCAAACTCTGGCGAGAAAACACCAGGTCCAGGGGGAACGGCGTATCCAGCGGGATGAGGAGGAGGCGCCAGCGGTGCGGAGTGTGGGACGCCCGAGGGTGGATTGATCTGTACCAAAGACATGCCGTACCATTGAGTCGAATGCAAAGCCGGGTTGATGCTCATATCGGCAGAGACCGAACGTGGAGGCCAATGTGCCATAGCGGGGGTTGTCGTTGAGCCGGGACTGGGGATGCATGATTCGGGCGAGAGCGGGTATCCCGCATAGGTGGGCGTCACTGCGGATGTAGTGTTGAGCATGAGACTCTCGGCCACCGGGGATGTTTGAGCGGGGTGCTCAAAGGACGTGGTTGTAGACCCGGAGTCAGAGAAGGAGTAGTTTGCCGGTTGCTGCTCGCAGACAAAATGATCACCCGATGGGCTGGAAGTCAATTGCTGGGCGACGTGAGTATTCCACTTGCCGGGCTGTGAGATCTCTGCAGGCGCGTAGAGAGACTGCCCCATCCAATCCGATCGAGTGGTAGCCGAAGAAGATGAGGGCTTCCGAGTCACTGGGGAGGCTCTGCTGTCCCGAGGTGATGCCGAGAGGCCCCTGTTGTCCTTTTCAGATTCAGGGTCCTCGGAGCCTTGGGGCTTCTTCCGAGTCTGACGGGATGGTTTAGTGACTCGCCATTTCTTCAGGCGACTGCGCAGTTGGGTTTCACTGGCAGAGAGTAATGTTAGTGTCCAAGCTGCAGTCTGATGATGGGTTGCTAGTGGTAGCAGGGGGAGAAAAAAAAGACACACCTTGGATTGAAGTCGTCGGAGCGAATCTTTTTGATGACTTGTTTGAGGGGCCATTCCTCCTCCATATACAACTTGGCGATGACCGCTTTCTTCTTCTCCCAGACATCGGAGGATATAGAGGTCTTCATTCTTCGAATTGGCAAGATAGGAGACTTGAGATGTTGGCACTGTATACAATCAACAATAGAAGACTATTGCAATTGAATAGCAAGGGGACTTTAGGCGAGAGGTGTTGAAGGAAAGAAGCCTTGAAGGATGAAACGACAGGAGATCAACAGTAAGTATATGTAGGGAGATTGATGCCGTTGTCAAAGCCGAGATTGAAGAAGGATAGGAGGACCCAAAAAAAGGCGAACCAAAGGAGGGCAATTCTCCGTATCGAATAGGATAATCGTAGAAGGGAGAGAGAGAGAGGAGGGAGAGAGGAAGAGAAGATGGAGAGAAAAGGAAAAGAGTTAAAAAAGAGGGTCCGGGGAGGCGCGAATATACACTGGACACTCCGAATCGGGACGACTCCAAGTCCTGACATCCTCCTCCTTCGCAACTTTACCTTCCACTTCTTACAACCAGAAACCCCCGATTTCTTCACTATAGCCTTCCAATGCCCCCAAGTTGGAATCTGACCCGTTCGGGTCTGGATCACATCCCCACTTTTCCGGAGGGGTCTTCTTTCATCTCCCATGGCTACGG
Source organism: Penicillium brasilianum (assembly GCA_001048715.1). Taxonomy (NCBI): domain Eukaryota; kingdom Fungi; phylum Ascomycota; class Eurotiomycetes; order Eurotiales; family Aspergillaceae; genus Penicillium; species Penicillium brasilianum. The sequence goes on along the minus strand of CDHK01000001.1, from coordinate 4,466,874 downwards.
GTCCGTCCTTAACGTCCATCCTAGTCCCCCCCCTCTCCAATCGCTTTCCCATGGCTCCGTGGCGTCAGGACTAAGACGCACGGTCGATCATCTCAGGATTAGCATGACGGTGCTTGACGTGGGTGCGCGACGTGCCCGACCTCGGTGGATGTGGATCGACGAAGATCCTCACCCGGTGGATCATTGACATCTCGCGCCATCGCCAGCAGGCAACGCTGGCCACTCTACATACTATCCCTAATGGAGCGCTTGGCGCATGGGCTGTTCATTGCAGAACAAAGGACGACTCCCTCCCGGAATCACGACTGGCACTACAGCGACTATACAGAAACTACAGGGCCACACCCTTTTCTTGTCTCTCCCGTCCCATCTAGCGCGGTGCACCTGGCAGGCGGATCCCAGATCCAGATTTGACAGATCACCTGGCGGGATAAGCAGGTCCCATCATTGTACACTCCCCTTCATGACAGGAGACAGCCTCGTTCCTTGTCTGTGCCTGGAGTTGCAATCACCAACTATAGGGTTGATCTATCGACAACGAACCAGGGGGTTCCCAGATCCAACCCAAAACACCCCAAGGGAAGGAAGAAGTTCCAGGCTCCCAAAATTCCATAATGTCACATAATAATTTCCACCATTTTTTTACCCTTCCTAGTATCCGGGACTCGACACTTTCTGTGTCCTCGGAGATACATTTGCAGGAGGTCTCTCTGTGTGACTCGACTTGCCTGAAACCCGGCCCACCGTACCAAGATGGGAATAACACCCCGGTCCTCCTCAGTAGTCATGCGGCGAAACGCACTCCTGGGACTGATTTACATTGGCCCCGGCCCCCAGGCTAAGCTGGTTAGCCTTGTGGAGATGGATTGACATGGCCAAGGAAAGCTCCGGGAGGTTCCAGATAAGCCTGTTTCCCACCCCCCTCCTTTCGGGCCTCATAGCTAATTCTCACGCTAGGCCTTGCTCGGATTCGCTCTCTGCTCATCCCACGATACTGGTTCTCCCATCTCCCTCCCAGTCCAGTCTCCACCCCTCAAGGTGATGCTATGCTAGTCTGCCTGGATTCTCCAAAGCCAAAGATCCGCCGATCTTTACCGGTCCGGGCTTTTCACGCGGTGTCGTGGTTGGGTGGACTCGATTACGGAATTCTTCTCAAATGAAGATGATCAGAGCCGTTGGGCGTTTCAAACCTTGTCGGATTTGGAAATTTTGAAATTCCGCCCTGATTCCATATGCGCACCAGGAAAAATTTGCCGATTTATGGTAACTCTATTGAAATGATGGGGGGGGGGGGTTGGGTTTATCGCAAGTCGCAAGAGGGAGAGGGCAAAAAAGAGGATCTTCAGAGCCGCTCCGATCCTCGTTCCCGTTCCCCAGACACTATCGAATGAACGGTGAACCAGACGGCCGGGCACGAGCACAGCCCACTACAACAGCTTGCATCGACTTGGTGACTCTCACAAGCCGTCTCTTCTCTCGGTCTAGCTTTGTACTATCGCCCAGGTCTTACCCTCAAGCGTTCTGCCGTCAATGTTTGATGGCGTTTCCGCCTTCCAGTCAGCAATGGTATCGCCCTAGGCCGAAGCCACTCGATATGGCCACGCGAAAATGGTATGGTGTCAAGCTCTAGTGTGAAGCCCCTCACGGACGAGACCAATGATGACGCGATTCGTGGAGCAGTCGTTCGTGAAGGCGCCAATCGATCTGGCTGTGGATCGCCCATGATCTTCCCGGGTCCTCAATAGTGGATGGAGTGGAGTCCACTTTGGTCCAGTGAGCATCAGAGCCACCCTGGGCCGGAAATCCTACACGACACCAATGTCTGTCTCCTCGGGCTTTGTGAGGATTCACCGGAATGGAGATGCTCGTTGAAGACATGATCATGGAGTTAGGGGAGGCAAGGTAGAAAAGGCTCAACCGCTATGATAGTTGAATACGGAAACAAAAGAAAAGCAAAAGAAAAGCTACTACTCCGAAGCCCAGAACTAATTGACAAGGATGACCAAAAAGCGACGAAGCACAGGCCACGGAAGACCCGGCCGAGATGGCCACCCTGGATATCCCGGTCGGTATAGCATCCCTGCTTCGCACGTGCCTTAAGAACTTTCTGCCAATCATTTCGAGTATGCGGTGTGCTTCCGCGCCTGCATCTAGCACGGCTTTCAGTTGCCTGGCGCGCGATGCGGTGCACAAGCTGTCAACATTCCGGGGGATTGACCGTGCGACATGAAGCAACAATGTTCGAAAGCTCAATCGACCATTTTGCGCTCCCGAGTCCCCAGTGGCTGTATGCTCCTCCACACTTCTGTGTACCACTTTATCTCCGTAGTTCTCCCAATCGTTCAGATCTCATGGTTCTCCTTCGTCCAGGGTTCGACCATGATTCTTGGGAACGGGAGTCTACGCCAAGTCCCGGGGCCATAGGGGGAATTTTGGAGACCGCTACGTCAATCTCCAAACGTCCGGCGGGTCAACCGCGAAACCCTAACACGTTTCTTTGTCAGAAAAGTCAAAACTCAAATCCGTCGAGGCACTGAGGTCGTTGCCAACAGCCAATCTATCTCAAACCCCCCTTGGAACGGATCGGGAACTGACTCGAATACTTGCCCTAGCAAATTCAATCCAGAATGATCCGACCAATCCCGAGCGAGGAAAAAGAATTCGAGTCCAGTCAGGATCGGAATCGTGTTAAACGCTTTGTAGTATACTGACTCGCCCTACCTCGATGCCCTGGTCATTCTATACGAACTGCGGAATTGTGGCGTCCATACTGCGAGCATACTAGGCAAAGGGAGATGCGCCTCCAACCATGGCGCGAAGACTGCCAATCAGAGGCACCGGCTATCTTTCCGATGGCCGTTCGATGGTACATACATCAGACTCGGAGTGGTTTGTAGAAGCTCTCCACAGTCTCTCCCTACGAGCTTGTTCCAGTTGCAAGTACGGAGTAGCTTCGGAGAGGGCTTAGTCGAGCCCATTGCTATGCTCCTGACGCCGAGGATAATTTTTCTATCTCGACCAACCTGCTCACGTTCACGCCATTTCCCCGATCCAATGAGAGACGCGGATGTCATACTTTTTTTGATTTTTTTTTTCCTTTATGTTGCGAAACCTGGGCAATCACGAGCGGCTTTCAAAATTCAACGGCCGAGAAGCGAGGCGAATCGGTTGCACAAGCCAAAACTACCGACTGACTCCATTGACTATCGTCTACTCCATCCACTGTATCCGCTACATATCTTTACTACGACGGAGGACTTACTCTAGCTAGGTCACTTCCCCCGAGTCTTTCCAGCTAAGATGCTCCGTCTCCACCCGTGAGACGCCTTTTCCCTGAAGGCAACCCCTCAGGATTACACGGCCCAACACTAGCCATCAGGCCCCCGTGCACGGATCAAGCTGATCGGGACCCAACGAAGATGCCGGCCACGATGAAGTTGCCCATGTCAAGCCATGCGCGGGAAATCTTCGGCACCACTTTCACCTAGAATGGATAGCTTGAAACCCAATTTGCATTCGGCTTGTTCAACTAAACTGCAGAAACTCAACCATGGAAATGGCACCCCGAACTTTCCTCCTCCGGCACCATCGAAAGTCTAACTGGCTTACCCCAACTGCCTCCATCGTATTCGCAGCGTATTTGCAGCGTGTCTCTGGCCTGCTTCAAAAAGCCCACGCTGACTGCAACTATACTCCGCACGGAGATTAACTCCGGGGCCAGCCAATGCAAGGGCATCTTGCGCAGGCTAAACTTTCGGCCCCACCCGGATCCTTAACCACCACGCGCGCAGAAGAAAGATCCAGGACAGGAGATCGACCCAAGTCTCTGGAAAAATCAACCACTTTGTTCAGAGAAATGAGATCTTTGTCGACACAATTACGGGTCTCTCATTAATGGCGTGACCGGCGCAAGCTGGCCGAGGCGCGGGTGGCACGGGGGAGGGGGAGGAATTCCGATCGACGGGGTCCCGAGGAGGATCGACCGGGTTCCCAGCTCCTGATGCTCCTGATCTTCGTTTCCATGTGTCTCCGTATTGTCGGGCCTGAAGGCTCGATGAGGAAGTGGAGGATGAACGTATGTGGATACAGAGGTGGATTCGGGAATGAGAATCGGAACCCGGCATGTTTGTCCAGCAGACTAACTTAGCAAGGCGCAACAATATGACTAGCTACAGTACTGCAGTAACTTAGTTATACTAAGTTAAAGCCAACCCATGCTGACTATGGAGTACCGGCGCCAGCCTAGGCCGAACTACGGAGTCCTGACTCCATACTGCGATCCGGTGTGCTGGGAAAGGCTTGTCCGAAGTACTGTACGGGGTTAGCTTGAAGGCTGAGTACCTGGAACTAAGAAGTGTGGCGGTCATATCGTCATCGCCATGTTCCAGCACCTCGTTCATATGTAACCACGAGGTCCAATGCCTCATCAACGTTCCATAGAAGACGGACAGAAAGTATATCCAACACCCAACTTCCAGCAGACAAAAAGCAGTAAGCGTCCAACCAATCGTATCCTCTCGGATCCCCCTCGAGACGAGATCTAGACCCAACTCTATCCTTACTACCAATCAGGAGAATGGAAAGCCGTTGTGCCATTTATAAAGGGTTATGGTTACTAAAACCATCAAACGCACCAAACAAATACCCCCTGGCCCTATGCACGCGAATTAAAATGAGCAAAAGCAAAGAAGAACCCCACGTCGGAGGGATCTTTACCTCCGTGCTTCTAGTTCACGCCCCGTCAAATCGTCAAAGGTGCCCATCCAGACCGGCGCATGAATCACATATCAAGCTCCGTGGCTGCATAATGCATCTATTGTAGATGTGAATATAATCCAGCAAACTGGCTCGTGGAGGCAATGCTCCGTAGAACAGGGAGAACGAACGCAGGTTCACAACCCACGTTTACGCAAACAAGTAAACAGCAAATACAACATCAAACTATGCTAGACTCTCTAGAACGTGCAAAGTACGGAGTACTCACATATGACAACACCGCCGTAATAGAAAGTGGCAAATTACAAATCACAGTCTGCAGACTGCCTCGCCCTGTGTGTCATAAGGCATTATAATTAGCATTCCCAGCTGGAGCAAATAATCAACTATTTACAGTATTTGTCAATAGACGCAAGCCACGACGGAGAAACACCTTGGGGGGGGGGAGGGGGTCCACGGTGGAAACCTACTTATAGTACATACTGTAGTTACAGGAACTGGCGCGTCAGGCCGATGAGGAGTTATTGCAAGGAACCAATCGGATGGTTGTTTCGGAATTTGGATTTGCCTCAATAAGGTAAAGCTGGTAGCCGCTAACCTACAGGCAGCTAGATTGATGAGCTATGAACAAAGGTATTATTAGTTTTTGTTAGAGCGAGGCACGGTATCCGGCTAGGAAGCTCACCATCATGGATGTGGTTAGGCTGGCTGGGGAAGAATCTATTTGTATCCACCGGCTAAGGGCGAGGCTGACTCAGGGCTGAGGAGTGTGCTTAGGGCCAACGGTGGGACTGGGTGCTTTGTTTTCAGGGGAGATCTCCGGCGCTAGAGGAAAAGGAGATTGTTAGGGAGTTCGTTAGATATGGTGTATGGGCAGCGGAGATTGGATTGGAGATAAAAAGGTTGAAAGATTGAAGATTGGAAATTGGAAATTGAAGATCAAGAGTGAAGGATTTGGGGAGGAGATGATCGTCGTGGTGGAAATCAAGTCATGATGGATATGAATACTCTAGACTGTGGAAGGGATAGTGCCATTTTCGAGTGAGATGGAGAGGATATTCACGTCGTGCATGATTCGGAATCAGGTAAACGCTAACTACAGACCGGAGGGTGCAGAGAGAAAGAAACCATTTACGTAGTTGGTAGAGGAGGTTGGAGATTATTCAAAAACAACACTAGATAAAAGTTAAGACATGAGAAGAAAAAGATACAGCGCTGTTCCCATCCAGAATAGAGTATACATAAACACACACACACATACACATACACGCACACATACACACACAAGTATAATAGAGGACAATCACGAGACCTTCTTGTTTCATCCTGACGAGCAAGTCCAGAAATCAGTCTCATTGTTTGATCCTTCCGATCCTGATCTCCCTGAATTGACCGCATGGTCTGACCACACTCTCGCACAGTCCTCTTTGTCACCACTATCGAGAGGACCCCTACCCACTTGGTCGAGACTATCACCAACAGGTGCATATCCACACCCCACGAGGTTGAAAGGGCCAGGGCGCGACGATCCGGAAACAGCGCACAGGGAACCGGGTGCAGTGCAGATCATTGAGCATGATCAGATCACTGCCCGAAAGAGCAGTTACCTCCGGCGGGCAAACGTGAGCATGCAAGAAAAGCACAATGTTGGAAGATGAAACCCAGTGAAACGTTGAGAAGTGGAGAACGAGAAACGGCTCCTTCGAAGAAAAAAGAAACGAGCAAATTTCGCCGTGACTCGCCCAAAACTCGCGACCGCCAGTCAGAGAGCTAAGGGATTCAGGAGTCAGGATACCCTCAACGACGTCGTTTGAGCCGGTGCTCTTTGCCCTTCTTGGATCTCTTTTTGCTTTTGTCCACCGGTAGCACCAGGGGCTCATCACGCATGTTCCATTCCATGAAGCGGAGCAGATAATCATCGATGTGGAGCGGCTCTTCTTCCGCATCTCCGTCATCCTCGGTCACGGCACTGATACCGGCACTTGCACTTGCGACACTGGGATGCAACGTGCCCTCGTCGCCAACCGCAAGTGGCGTCCCAGCCTGGGCAGGAGTACCAAGGGAGGAAGCGCGATCCTCAAAGTCGCCATCATCCGCATGCTCGAGCTCCTTTTGTGCGTTTTTCGCTGCGTCGATATCTTCCTTGTCCTCGGCTTGCTCGAAGGCTTTCGTACCGGTAGCCACTCGGTTGCCGAGAACCCGGTCCATGGCAGCGCTGGCTTCGTCGTGGCCATCACGGGTGTCTTCGCCCTCGGGCATACCTTCCACGTCCCGAAGCTTGGTGAAGTAGTCCGTGGTGAACTCGCCCTCCTGGATGATCACATCATCGAGCATGCGCTTTTGGTTGGCCTTGCGCAAAATATTGGACTCGATGGTGTACTCGGAGACGAACCGGTAGATATGCACATCCCGAGTTTGCCCGATACGGTGACAACGATCTTGACATTGCTTGTCCATCGCCGGGTTCCAATCCAGGTCGTAGAAGATGACGGTGTCGGCACCCGTGAGATTGATACCGAGACCACCCGATCGACTAGACAGGATGAAGGCCAGGATTCGAGGATCGCTGTTGAATCGTTCGGTGAGCATCTGCCGCGACTCAACTTTGGTGGTTCCATCAAGTCGGAGATATCGGTGACCGTGAATGTTGAGGAACTGTTCCAGGATATCGAGCATCTTAGTCATTTGAGTGAAGATCAATGCACGATGGCCACCGGCCTTGAGGTCCCTCAGCAGCTTGTCAAGTCGCTGAAGCTTACCACAGTCGTACTGTAGCAATCTCTTGTCTGGGAAAGCGATGGAAAGGCGCATGCGTGCTTCGTGGAAGGGATCATAAGGTTGGTCCTTGGAGGTGTTTGTCAGGAGACGAGTCTCAACGGGCGTCAAGGCAGCTTCGGTGGTCCCTGCAGCGACGGCTGCAGGAGTGACGCAAGCGAACCTCTGAACGTAGCCATCCATCTCGAGAGAGCGCTCCTCAAGGGTCAAGATCATCGACGCAAGAACGGACGACCGGCTAGACAGCCACTCGGCCATGTTGCTCTTTCGCAGAGGGGCATTGGACAAGGCGTGTTCCTTGTTAGTGCCGGCTCGTAGGAACTCGATCAAACTGCTGCCATAGACAGGTCGTCGACCATGGCGCTTCGATTCAAAGTACAAGCACCGCTCGAGTTCAGCCATTCTCCGCTTTCGACTGGCATTCTCCAGAGACTGTAGGGTCGTCTCCATGGTGGTGCCGTCAAAGCTCATCTGCCAGTTGGTTCGATTGTACTGACGTTCACGAAGGGTTTTGAACGGACCAATGGCCATTAAACGGATGCTATCATCGGCAAGTCTGCGTGATATGTCTTCTCTTGACACTGGAGCAAGATTGAGGAAGTCCAGATCAACTTTGGTAAGTGGGTGGTCAAAGAGCAGACGGCGTCGGACCAAAGACTCTTTGACAGTGTAGTCCGTAGCGACAGATCGCGGCATGGCAAAGGACGTAGAAATTGGTCTTGTCTCAAAGAGATCAGGATGGTTGCAAACCTTACGAAGCTGCATAAGACAATGGATGATGGAGAGGAAATTGCCTGATGCAAGAGTCTCCTTCGTTTGGGCCATGGACATGAAGCCATCATAAAGGAATCGCTGGCGTTTCGACAGCCGGCAGTAGATCACATGTTCGTACTTTCCAGGCATCTGCTTCTCGACATCGGCCTTGAGACGACGTAGAATATAAGGGCGCAGAACGGTATGAAGCTTGGTTACCACTCGCTTGGCCTCGTCGTCCATAGTCTCCCTACCATGCTCCAGAATCTGTTCCACCGGTCGCCTGAACCACTCCGAGAAGTCTCTGAGGTCTGCAAAGCCCTCAATACCATTGCCATCGCCGTCTGAAGGCATCAAGAAGAAAAGAAGAGACCAGAGTTCCGTCAAATTGTTCTGAAGCGGTGTACCGGTCAAAAGCAGTCGAGCCCGAGTCCGGAACGTAAGAAGGGCCTGCCATCTCTGCGACCGGAAGTTCTTGATGTTATGCGCCTCATCAAGGATCATGTAATGCCAGTTTCTCCTCTTAAGAGATTGCTGGTCCTGCAAGACTAGTTGATACGAGGTGATCAAGACATTCCAAGCATTATCGTCCGTCCATCCACGACGTTTCGCCTTGCGCTCCTCTTGATTACCGTAGTAGGTCATGATCTTGAAGCCAGGGCACCATTTCTTGAATTCCATTTCCCAGTTGAGCATGACACTAGTCGGGACAACCACGAGATGGGGGCCCCAGACGCCATGATCCACGGCAAGATGGGCGAGCAGAGCAATCGTTTGGATGGTTTTACCAAGACCCATTTCATCTGCCAAGATACCGTTGATATGATTGTTGTAAAGACCCGCAAGCCAGTCCAAACCGTAATGCTGGTACTCACGCAGCGTCCCGCGCAGGAGATGCGGGATTGGTGTCTTCAAGCCGGGAGGAGGTGAGTTGTTTGTTTGCAGTGCCTTCTCTAAGGGAGGCTCATAAGAAGACACGGACTCTGGCTCGGATGGTTTGGTTACGAAGGTACTGGGGGAAGCCTCGCTTGAGAGTTCTCCACTGTGTCGTGTATCCTTATTGATAGGCTCGAGGTCCATTGACTGAGATTGTGTCTCCGGTGCTTCTTCAGCTGGGGCTGGAGTTTCGGAAGCGCTGGTGGGTTCGAATGGTGCCGGTGATTCTATCAATCGGACTTGGTCCTCCATGGGAGTATCAACCATTGAGGCATCTTCGGTATCAATAGGGGTGGGTTCGGCAGAAGCCTCAACAACTTCCATCGGTGTTCCCTCGCGCGAGGAGTCATGGCCATTAGGAAGAAGAGAAACCTCGTCAGGATCCTCGAAATTCACATCCTCATCATCCACAGCTTCCCCATCGCCTTCCTCGTCCTCTTTGGACACGGGAAGGTCTTTGGACGTGAAGAAACCAAGAAGTCCAGGGCCACCATTATCATCATCACTATCCTCTTCAGATTCCTCATCAACTGACTCCTCATCGCTGTCGCCCATATCATCATCCATATCAGTTGACTCGTCGCTATCGTCTATTAAAACAGAATCAACATCATCCAAGTGAGCAGGAGTAGCCTCAGAATCGACTTCATCTGGTAAAGCTTCACTGTCAATGGCTGACGCAGGCACGCCAGAGGTCACGGAAACTTCGTCTGGGGTGTCTTCGGCTGGCAAGTTGGCGTATTTTTGTCGGAGCTCCTCGGCAGTCAGAGCAGCATCGTCGTCCACATTGGTTTCGTTGTCGGTTTCAGACTCCGAGGTTGACATGTTGCTCTCACGATCGTACTCGGAAGACTCCAAATCGGAGTCTGAGACGCCATCTTCGTCATCATCGCTGGTAGCATGAGCATCGCTGTTCACTTCGCCGAGAATTTCGGATCGACGCTTCTCAAAGAGCATAGTTGACTTCTTAATTGCACGGTCAAGGGCCTGCTGGTCTAGCACCTTTCGCTCCTCCTCCCAGCGAGCAAGGCGTACTCGGTCGATCTCGGCGCGCGCTAGATCGAACATCTTCTGAAGGTCCTTGGCCACCTGCTTCCGCTTCCCGCGCATTTCTTCCTGTTGCTCTCGAAGGATGTCTTCCGGGTTCTTATGGCGCTTCCGATAAGCGTCGGCGCACCACTGAGCGACGAGCTTGGCCATCTGTCGGTGTCGCTTGTGTTCCTTATCCAAGAGTTTCTGGAAATAGAGTGCATGTGCCACGAGATGGTCCTGGTGCGAGTATTGTGGTGGCGGCTCCTCCTGCTGGTCTGTGATATAGGCTGAGCAGACCTCCGAGCTTAATGGCCCTCCAGGCTCTGCCGCATCGACCACTTCACGTCGCCTCCGAGCCTCTTCGAGAGCCTCCTCGGGGGACAGCAGGCTAGGAGTGTCCTCGTGTTCCACCCATTCTCGGAATGACTGGTATTTCTTGTTGGATACGTGGCCGGGGTGTCGGATCGGAAGAACCGGCTTCTTCACCTTTATTCGCAGTCGCGGGACCTTGATCGACCCTTCTTCTCCATCCTCGTTATGTCTAAGGGTATGATCCGGTCCATTGCCAGCTCCGGGGGACGTCGCGGAAAGGGAAGGGCGGTCGCGAAGCTGACGAGGACTGGCGCCGTTGGTAGTAGGACGGGGAGGGCGTTGGGGATGAACGGAGCTTCGGGATCGCGTGCGAGAATGATTGGAGGACTTCGGAACTGGAGATTGTGAGACTGCCTGTTTATTGCCTGCCGCAAGATTTCTTGTAGACCCCGTTCGGGGGGATCCGTTAGTCGTGACCTTGCCACCAACCTTCCCATTAACCACAGTACGCGACTGCGTCGCAGCCAATGGAGACGATGTGGCAGGTTTCGAGCCATCACGAGCATTCTTCTGGATGTATTGGTGTTGTGCTGCGCGCGTCTGCCGTTTGTCGGAATGAGGCTGCATCTCTAGCGGGATCGCGTTTGTCCGCGAAGACCTGCGTCGGCCCTCCACGGTGAACGAGGTTGGCCCATCGACCCCGATCTTCTTCCATGGTGGCGAAGGTGGCCTGGAAGTGGAGAGACGCGATGGAGTGGTCTCTGTGAGTCGTCGCTTCTTGGATGGCGGGCCTTCTAGTTGATGGGTAGATTCATCATCGTCTTTAGGTGCCGATGGGACCTCCTCGGAAAGCGCCGAATCATCCCGAATTTCCAAAAAGGCTTCTTCGAGGCGCGGAGAGTCCGGGACAGGTGTCAAACGTTCATCTTCGGTTGATGGGCCGTTCGGGCTGCCGTTTTGCATGACTTGAAGCCGCGGACGACAGGGGCCTTCTGGAGAGTTGACCCCAGTTATCCCAACAATGACGTGGTCGGAGTAGGCGACTTGGGCATCAACGAGTAGAGCTGATCGAGTTCAGGTGCCACCAGAAGTTTGGCATGCTTATCGGCTCGGTAGCGTGGATGGGGACGGAAAAACGAGCACGATGGCGGGAATGCGTGAGAGGGTGGTTTTTTCGTCGGGGGGAGAGTACACTTGTAAGCGCGCCGCGCGTGGATGCCTGTTTCTGCCTCAGGCCAGCGGTTCCGCAAACCTCCATCCGTTCCATCATCGACCTGCAATCCTCCCCCCAAGTCCCCTACCTTCCTACCTTTCCCCTTCCAACGGTCTTTTGGCGGAGCTGTGAGTATCTTGCATGAATTTGAATTGTCTTTAGGCCTGCTATACGCCTTTACTGATTCTCAATTCTTCCCACAGATGCTTTCCCAACGGATCCTGGCCCGGCGCCTGCCCCAGGTTGCTGCCCGCAGTGCCATTGCCCCCCGCGCATCCTTCTCTCAGATCCCGGCCCTCCGTGCTGCCGAGGTCGAGGATCCCCTCCAGGTATGACAATGCCTATATGATGACGACTCGGGTGTCTCGCCGGGCGAATCAATTGGCGGATGTTAACGGACGTATCCAGAATGGCGGTTACCAGAACCCTCCCCGCGTGAAGCGTCAGTTCAGAGATCCGTATGGCGGCTGGTGGGACAAGCAAGATAAGCGCAACTTCGGCGAGCCTGTCCACGAGGAGAACGAAATTCTTGGTGTCTTCAGTCCCGAGCAGTACACCCACGTCAGCTCCGGCAAGGGCTTCCTCCACCTGGGAGCGTTCGTTGTGACCTTCCTCGGCCTTTGCGGTGTTGTCAGCCTTTACTATCCCGACAAGCCCAGCGTTCCCAAGGCCTACGTTGATGGTCTGGAGAAGGAGCTCGGTGGTCCCAATGCCCTGCCGGTACGCATACAAAACGATACACTATGACTACCCAGCGAGGGGTTGATGTGGATAACAAGCTAACTTGCTTTCTTAATTACAGGCTCGCAAGGCCGGTGAGGACAAGTGGTAAATCAATCCTCTCGCCCTCTGCTTTCCGTTTTGCGTTGTGTGTGTGTGTGTGTGTGTGTGTGTGTGTAAATACCAATCCGATTTTGTTTCTTATATTCGGCGTCACTTGCGGGTCTGATGGTCTATGGCCGAGAAAGTATTTCTGGCGGTTTGACACAGGCTGAATCAGTCCAAAAGAAATAAAGAAGTCCGATCATTTTCGTTCAATATTTACCGAGTACTCATAAGCCCCGATTCATCATTTCTGCAATGTCCTATCAACAACTGGTCAGTCTCGGTGGGGCCGCACCGAGGCTAAAGCCACAGTGGCTCCCCAAGATCTTACGACCGTCGACTGCGACTGAGACCGTTGTCGCAATGTTTATAAATGGCACATTTCAAGGTTTGTAAGCTCAGGGAGCCTGGCAATCAACGGGGTATTCATTATCAATGTGCTAGATACAGAATATAGCCCTACCTACAGTATTAGCTCAAGAGTATAGGTAGTACCCGACACCCTTGCGTAGATCGGGCTCCAAGGGGGGCCCTGCAAGGCCACAGAGCTGCATGAAATGCCAACAAACCCAGTCGGCCGGTAAATGCCATTTACGCAGAACGTATTTAGCGAGCTTGTTGTTTGGGTACCGTAGCTTTCTTCCATTCAGTGTTCAGCATTCAGGGCCATTGTTTTTGGTCCGGGCGCCTACGTCAGTTGGTTCCGCAGCTTTTGGTTGTTTCATCTTCCCCCCCTCCTTTCTTCTCCTTCTGTAAACATTCGAAACATTTTGAAGCACCGCATCCCCTTCAGCTCGGCCAAGACGTTTCCACTTTTCGAAATTAAAAAAAATCAGCTGCTCTCTCTGACACAAAAAGTTCAACCCCAGTCGTTCCTCCATCGCGCGCCGGCTGGTGGTCTGCGTCCCATCTCCATCCATGGTCCCGCATTCCACTCGCTCTCTCTCCCCCGAACGTTAGACAAATCCAGAGAAGCGCCTCATGTCGACGGCATCTAGTCAGTCCCGAGGAGTCAACCGACGGATCAACAGCCTCCAAAATGAAGGTCGCCATTCACGCAATACGTCCCTCTCGCGCCGGCGACCGCTCACGGCAGCTGTCGCAAGCAGCCATGCTCTGCGCGTAGCCTACCTCACCTACCTACTCCACCCTCGATCCCGTCGCATCCAAACTGCACCAGCCGCGCCGGCGCGGCCGAAGCGGTCCTCAACCTCGATCCATGATTTGATGAGTGACTTTTCGCTCGTCAGGGACTCCAAGAGCACAAGGATTCCTCATGGTTTTGTGTCAGAGCTGGAGAAGCGTTTGACGGGGGTGTTGATGGGGAAGGAGAAAAAGAAGGAATATCAGGATCACTTGGTGGTGCGCACGTTCGCCGTCTTCCTCAATGTACTCAAGGAGGACTCCTTCCGCAAGCGCATGGAGAAAGACCGCCGCGCCGAGGATCTGCTCCTTATCTTTTACTCGAACGCCGTAAAGGAGTTGAGCAAGGGCAAGGAACAGGACGATGATAGCTGGAAGCTCATGGTGGATCGCCACGTTGCGCTCTTTGTCCGCCTCTTAGCACTGATACTGAAGAGCAACGAGTGGGCCAAGGACCGTCCAGAGCTCGCGAACCGATTGTCGGTGCTAGAAAACAAGCTTCTTCTGCAGGATCAGGACTTGATGGATTCAAATGGCACGGCATCAACGACGGAGGTCCTTGCCCCGCTGAGCTACGACGTGAAGGACATGCCTTTGGTACAACACGTGGCCAAGGTCTTTGGGATGACGAACGCCCAAGCCCAGTCCGAGATCGATAGTCACAGATCGGTTTGGACTGAGAAGGCAGCTCTGCAAGACCTCAAGACCTACCAAACACACTTGAGCCTCCATACCCGGAAGACGCTGTGCAGAGAAGACTTTGAGACTGACGAGGCCTTTGAAACTTGGAAGAAGAGCGAAGGTCCTGATTTGTCGCAAATGATGCTTGCAATCGTGCAGTCCAATCCAGAACTTGCAAAGAGCACTCCTGGAGCTTTACCAAAATTCAACGCCTCTGCCGGTGACGAGTTATCCTCGCCTCGAGACCGAACATCCTACGCGATTGATCAATCAATTGACTTGAGCTCGCTCTCGCTAGGCGGGACCGATAGCGACTCTGAAGAGTCAGACACGTATACATTTATCCCACCGGACCCGCGAAGCGTATACAGATTTATTCTGAATCAGACGTTGACCCACGACCTTCGTGATCGGGAAATTGAAGCGAGTCAGGCTACGTCGGATACGCCATCGATGAAATTACTCTCCAAGCAATCCACGGAAATGCTCAACGAAATTTGTCTCCGCTGGCGGATTCCCCATTTTTCGCGTATTGTGCTATTCCTCGACGTCATTCAGTCCAAATACGTGGACTCTGAAATTGATCTCAACACGCTGGACTCGGCATTCACATTTGTGAAAGAATCGCCCGGTAGCGAGCCGCGGGCCAAGCGCAGCAGTTACGTGGCTTCGTCCGTCTTTGATAGGCAGAAATGGAGCGTGCATGATTTGCAGACCATGCAGCAGCTGCTGTCCAAACTCCACGAGGCCCTACTTCGTGAACTTTACGACGTGATGATGGACTGTTTCGAGGCGAAACCTCGCCCGATTGGTCCTGTAATGTACATTCTTGAGCATCACATCCAGATGGATCCGAACTATTCGGAGGACCCGGAGGACATTGACCGATTCTCCTCGTATGTGCAGGATGGTCTTGCGCAGAAGGCTACGGAAAAATACCAGAGCCTCATCGGCCAGTTGATTCCTGTCGACCAGGAATCTTGGCGATTTTATAATGTAATCGAGCTAGGCGATGCGATTTCAAAGTTGGCACAGAAGATTCAGAAGCGTTACCGGAATAACCCTGAGATCATGGGGTAAGCCATTCATTTTTCTACCTCATTGAGAGCCAGCTCTAACCGTGACTAGCGTCAACCCACATCTCACTCTGTGTGTCAACATGCTCCCCATGTTTGCGGAAGACGCGCATGAAATGGTCATTCGAATTATTGAGCACGCCAAAGCCGAGGGTGAGGAAATCGATATCGAAGACGGATTTGACCTGTACAGGCAACTTGCTGCGATCAGACGTCTTTTCACAAACACCATCCCCGAGTAAGGGCAACCAGGCTTCTCCCAAGACAAATTCGTACTAATCAGCTCATAGGACTCCATTCCCGTTCCATGTGGAGGGTCTCCTGGAAGAGTTTGTCTGGCGTTGGCTCCGTCTGACAGATCAGAGTGTCATGGAATGGGTCAACCAAGCCATTCGGCAAGATAAATTCACCGTCGGTGGAGGGGAGCTCGACGAGGTCGTTCCAGAGGAGAAACGGCACAGTGTATCTGTGATTGATATCTTCCGGTCCTACAATCAGGTGGTGGAGAATCTGATCGGGCTGGAGTGGGACGACGATCTTCAGTACGCTAAGTTCATGACCGCTCTTGCAAACTCCATGGGCAAAGGTGTTGCCAAATATTGTGAATCTTTGGAGCAGATGTTTGCTCGTGAGATGGACCGTCTCACTCCGGAGCAAGAAGCGGCCTTGAACCAAACCACTCAAGAGAAGCTCATGCAATTCGCCAAGGACACATGGACGAACAAGGACAAGATCGAACCATTCCAATTCTCGTCTGAGGTGTGTATACCCTGTTGGTCAAAGACTGCACTAGATATTCCTGTTGTCTAACTACCTTCGCTATAGTCCCTAGTGAAGTTGAACAATATCGAGTATGCCCTCACACAGCTAGACAGACTCGAGCGCGAGATTAACGTTGACGGATGTGCCGATGTTATCGCCAAGAACACCCCACCACAGCTCAAGAAAGTCCGCAAGTCCACTACATATGTCTTTACGATCAAGGTCGTAGAGGCAGAAGACCTCAAGGCGTGCGACATGAATGGTGGCAGTGATCCATACGTGGTCTTGGCTGATGAGTACCAAAAGCGGATTGCAAAGACGCGCATCATCTACAATAACCTCAACCCCCGGTGGGAGGATGCGGTCGATATCACCACGCAGGGTCCTTTGAATATCATCGCGACTATCTGGGATTGGGATGCGGTGGGTGATCACGATTACGTTGGGCGAACATCGATCAAGTTGGATCCCGTCCATTTCAGTGATTTCCTCCCACGGGAGTATTGGCTCGATCTGGATACTCAGGGACGACTGTTACTTCGTGTAAGCATGGAAGGAGAGCGTGATGACATTCAGTTCTACTTTGGCAAGGCTTTCCGTACCCTCAAGCGCACGGAGAGAGACATGACTCGGAGGATCACCGAAAAGGTAACGTTTGTTGCTTTCCATGTTTCACACTAGACCAATCAAAGGTTAACATCTCATCTTCCCAGCTCTCTGCCTATATCAGCCACTGTCTGTCTCGCCGGACATTGAAATCCCTACTCTCCCGCGGTCTCAGCATGTCGACCGTATCCAACTTCCTGAACCGCAATCGCGGACAAACAGTCCCTACCGGTCCCACTCCCGCCGACGTTGAGAATGCCCTCGACCCACTCTTCAACTACTTCAACGACAACTTCGCCATTATGAACAAAACCCTCACCGAAGAAGCCATGCGGATGGTAATGGCCCGTCTTTGGAAAGAAGTCCTCGCCACCATCGAGAGTCTCCTGGTCCCACCTCTCTCCGACAAACCCTCACACCAAAAGCCACTCACGATGCAGGAAGTCGACATTGTCTCACGCTGGCTCGTGCTGCTCCTCAACTTCTTCCACGCCGTGGACGAGGAAACCGGCGAGGCCGGCGGCGTCCCCATCGACATTCTCAAATCCCCCAAGTACCACGAGATCCAAAGTCTGAATTTCTTCTACTTTGAGCCAACGGAGAATTTGATCCGTACTTCCGAGCGTATGGCTTCTGCCAACGTAAATCGTCAGCAAGCCAACCGTAATCGAGTTTCGGCACCTGCACATCTAGGTGCGACGGGTACTAGCTATGGTGGACTGGGTGTGCCGGCTGCCCGACGCGCAAAGAGTATTATGCTGTCGCGGAACTTGGGCACGATGAGGAAGGTGAAGGAGGAGAAGCGACGCGAGGCACAGGCCGATCCTAATGATGATATGATCCTGCGAATTCTACGTATGAGACCCGAGGCTGCAGGATATCTGCGGGATCGTAGTCGTCAGAAGGAAAGACTTGCGGCCGCAGCAGCTGCAGATGCCATCGTCAAGCAGAGTTTGATGGCCGGTGTGGGGAGTCGAATGAGTGGGACGATTCCACGGCGTTGAGAGGAGAGACGGGTGCAGTGTAGGGAAGGAAGGGGGTTTATCGTGTATGATTTCAGGGGACTTGACAGTCTTTGTATCTCTTTGTTTCCCCGATTTTTCTTCGTGCTCTATTCCCTGTGTTATGTTTCTAGCGTTTTGAACGACCGGTTTCTGGTAATATCATCGTCACATTCCGTTTTGGTATATGAGTGATGTAGCAATGAATGTCATGATACTCGTTGATTTTGCATTTATGTAGATATATCGAAATCTCAACACTTGGTACTCCTTATACTAGTAGGCAGTATCGAGGCAATGGTTATCCTGTCGCTCATGAGTCAACCTAAATTACTTCCGTTGGAACTCCGAGAGAATAAGGTACCACGGTACCTGGGGGTATTTAAGTTCTCAGTCCCTTAGTAAAAAGGCTATCGCAGATTCTGAAGAGTCCCTTTTTAAAAGACTCGGAATCATATCAACTTCCCTCTCGTCCAGTGACTTGGTCAATAGTTACGCTGACTCACTCAAGCACGTTATTCACCCCGCAGTAGGGTATCTTCCGAGCTCATCTCTACACCCAACCCCGGTACAACTACAGTTAAACTCCAGCAGACCAGCCTGAAACAGCCACAAGCCAGCGTATGAATATACGACTCTCTCTCTCTCTCTCTCTCTCTCTCTCTCTCTCTCTCTCTCTCTCTCTCTCTCTCTCTCTCTCTCTCTCTCTCTCTCTCCGATCGTTCTACTCACACTCAGCCCTAATTCCAGGTCCAAGCCCACCACAATCTCCAACTTCCCCGCACCAACCCACAACAAATCACCACCCCATCTCTCTATACCAACCAACGCATTCCACTCAAGATGCAAATCAACATGCACATCAGAAACCAACCCACAGAAGCCCTCTTCCCGCTACACAGTACAACAACAACAACAACAACAACAACAACAACAACAACAACAACAACAACAACAACAACAACAACAACCATCCACCCACCACAACCACTATCCCCCAAACCCCACCTCTACTTCGCCTACGGCTCCAACCTCTCCCCAACCCAAATGGCCATGCGCTGCACCATCAACCCCTCCCACTCCGCCAAACCCCTCGCAATCGCCTCTCTCTCCCACTGGCGCTGGCACATCAACGAGGCAGGCTACGCCAACGTCCTCCCGCCAGTTGGTCTCCGCATATCCTCTCAACTCAGTCACGCCGCAGACAAAATCCCCGTCTCGGGAAGCGAGGATACCGTCTACGGGGTCCTGTACGAAATGGATCCCGGGGACGAGAGGATTCTGGATGGGTACGAGGGGATCGATCGGGAGGCAGAGGTTGTGCAACCCGGATCTGGAAAGGGAGAGGAGATAGATGTTGACATTCGGCCGCGGGAGCAGGGGGAGGGGGATTATAATAAGTGGTATGTTGATGCCGTGGTGGTGAAGTGGCTGGACGGGGCGAGTCAGTTGCAGTATGAACGGGGGAAGTGGAAAGGAGAAGAAGCTTCGGGGACGGTCAGGGCTTTGGTTTATGTGGATGAGGAGCGGGTGGTGGTTTCGAAGCCGAAGGCGGAGTATATCCCGCGGATGAATCGGGCGATGCGGGAGGCGGAGGGGTTGGGTGTCAGTGGGAGGTGGTTGGGGGAGGTGTTGAGGAGGTTTATTCCCGAGGAGTGAGAGTTGGTATGGAAAGGAAGGATCGATAGAAGGGATGCTAGATATTAGATATTACGATGAACGGTCGACGTATCAGGGTCTTCTTGCTACGGGGTGGACTGCGTAGCGAAGGAACTTGCAGTGGGCTAAGCTACATACCCACCTTCCCATTGCCCATGTGCATGAGATTAGACCTTAGAAGAGTCTGTATCGGAATAGAGAGGAGAAGCGAATCGAGCATGATTAGAGGGGAAAAGAAAAACGTATTAATTTCTCTAAAAGAGGCGGGATCTGAGCCCGCTCTACTCCCGCCCTGAAGGGTTAAAAAAAAAAAAGAATAAAATAAAAATAGAAAGATATATGCCAGGAGTATTGTACCCTCCATATGGAACGAAACATGCCCATGAACAATCCAATCCTGGATACCCAAACACACAATCCCCTTCCAAAAATAGAATAATCTTCGGATAGCCCGGGGACTCCAAGTAGTTGGTTCCGGGTGTGGCGGTTACCGAATATGCCTCGGTGGGGTTCATACGCCCGCCAGATGCCCAACCCAAAGCTTCGATCAGGCTTGAAAGTTCGGATGGCGACCACGGGAGAGTGCGTCAGGGAGGGGAGGAAAAATTGGTCATGGAGATAAGACACAAGGGCACTTTTATTTGAGTAGGTGGTGGGGGGGGGAAGTCGCATCGAATCAAGCCAGTTGTCAACGTTTCAACCACGGAAGGCAGGAAACATGCCAGAGGAGAGAGGTCGAGAAGGTGGAAGACGTGGTTCTTGGTGAGAAGACAGACAGACAGACAACTGCTTAGGCCTGGCCGGAGAGCAGAGTGTAGACGGGAGCGGGGAGCTTGTCGCGGCCCTTGAGGAACTCGAGCTCGAGGATGAAGATGAAGCCCAACAGGTCACCGCCCATTTTGCGGATCATTTCGCCACCAGCCCAAGCGGAGCCACCTGATATTGATGTTAGTATGGATTGAAAAGAGTGATAATTAAGGGAGTCGTGTGGTTGTTGTATACTACCTCTTCTATACCCATATTACTGTACCATTATACCAAGTATAAAGGTATAGTCCCAAAGTATAGAGAAGAGAAAGTATACCACACCCATAACGCAAGACCCGAAAAAAAACTCACCAGTAGCAATAATGTCATCCACGACAATAACCTTCTGGCCGGGCTTAATAGCACCCTCCTGCATCTGGAAGAAATCCTGACCATACTCCTTCTCATAAACCTGAGTCACACAAGCGCCGGGCAACTTTCCCTGCTTGCGAACGGGCACGAAGCTCGCGCCAAGACGCAGGGCCAGACTCGGGCCCATCAAGAAGCCACGAGCCTCCAGGCCAACGATAACATCGGGCTTCTGGCCACCATAGGCCTCGAGGACATGCAGCTCGAGCGAGCGGATGAGAGCCTCGTGCAGCTTGGGGTCGGCAAAGATAGGCAGGATATCCTCGAAGAGAATGCCGGGGGAGGGGAAGTCCGGGAACTGGCGCAGGGCGGCGCGCAAGCCTACTTTAAGACTGGCGAGTTCGGCGGCGCTGGAGGAATCGGCGGCGGAGTGTCCGGGGACTTGGGCGGAGGCATCGGGGAGGGTGGAGGGTTGAGAGGACATGGTGAGAAAGGGAAGAAGAGAGGGGGGGAAAGGAAGAGGGGGAGAAAAAGAAGAGGAGTGGAAGAAAGAAGGGGGGATTGGTGGGATGAGATTGGGATTAGGGTGGAAATGGGAAAAAAGAGGGGAGGTGGTGCAAAAGGTCGAGTTCGTATAAAGATAGTAAGAGTAAAAAAAAAAAAAAAAAAAAAAATTAGAGTGGTAACAAAAAAAAAAAGTTCGGTAGGTTGAAAGTTTTACGGGTCCGGGTTGATAAGCACAGGTGGTTGCCCCTCGGCGGGGCATTTAGAAAAAAGTCTAGATTTGGTGGTAGGATATTGTTGTACAGCATTTCTTCGCCGTTTTGTTTATTCAGTGTTCATGGATACTATAATATATACTGGTGGAAGTATTTCTCAATTGTATTTAATAAGTAAAAAGTGGTCGAAGAGAGTGATTCGGTATGTAATCTTTGTAGACAGGGTTGAGAAGTGTAGAAAAACTCCCAATCAACCAGCGGTCAGATTGCGGTCTGTGCAGTGATCATCTCTTTAGTGGCAGTACCTAAATTAACAAGGAGTGGCCTTTCGGACAGATCTCCTTAAGTGACGGAACAAAAGAACCTTCCTAAGGTACGATCCCTGGACACATTCCTCGGGTGCCTAAAAGACTAGCAAAAGAGGATAGTATGATACCGAGTCCAGTAGTATATACATTGTATAATCAAGTAGAGAGCACGAAGCATAATGATGCGACCACTCTTGAAAATACGAAACAATCGTCTCGTGCATTGTAAAGTCCTTGAATACTGTAGTACCTACTGCATAATCCAGCGGACCCCTCCATCGTAACACCCCTGTCACGCCATACTTGATACGTTCGCGCCGGTTTCTAGAATCCCGCACATGCAGCAGCTCCCAGTCTCCCACCCAACCTCTCCGGCGTGTGGTGAGGTGTCTGGCTGGCCCGTCCCGCTGCGGGCCTCGTTCGTTTTGTACTGATCTGCGCGATTCAGCCACATTTGCCATAAGCGGGAGGAGAGAGCGAAGGGCTGGCGGTTCTACCGTGTCCATCATTCAACAGCAGACGTAAAGCTAACCTCAGGTTCATACTTGACGGTAGTATATGTGATGATACGGAATATAGAAGTTTAATCGGACTGGTATCTTCTTGATTTTCTACTCCCTTCTTTTCGTATCCTCATTACTCCGTACGGTGTTCAACTTATGGCTTGAGGCTAGTCTTCTACTAACGGACGCCATTTGGTTCGGCCCGGGCGAATCAGCGGATGCCCTACGAACAGGTTCTACCCATCACACCATAACGGGGAGGCCGATCGGCTAGCTGGGATTAGGACAAAAGAGGGAATTATACGTTGGGGTCTCTATCCCAGCAGCAGCGATTACGACAGCATATTCCTTTCTTTGGACGAAAGGTAAGACAGTACCAAGCAAGTAAATAACAACCTGGCCTGCGGTACACCATACTCTATCTACATCTGGCCCTCCGTGGCATCTAGGCCTTCTACCGATCCAATCTTGGAAGTAAGCAGCTAACCACCCGAGATCTGACTTGTGAAAGAAACTATAAACAAAAACAATACCGACTTCCGCCGATGTCTTGTCTAGAACCCGGACCAGAACCTCGGTCTCAGCTCTCCTGTCTTGGTTCCGACAGTCCAGACCGGGCGGCCCGCCTGGCCCGTGGGTGGGATGCTGTCCGATGGTGGACAGGGAAGAAGTGGAGGCTGCTTGATTCCATCAGACCACGACCATTCATAGTCTACCGTGGGTATATTCAGTCTTACAGCCCGCAGTGACAATACATACGGAGTACATATTGAATAGGTTCTCTGTTTGTCACGGATCTTACGCCAGTGGCGACGCACTACGATCGAGAATCTGAAACTCGCTGCAGCAACGGCCGTTACTAGCGCTGCAATACCTTGACTGCAGGCAGGCCTGTGGCTATTTCTGTTCTGCAGACAGAATGATGTGAGTACATACCTACTGTATGAGGAATGAGGGGCAGTCGGTTCTGGTGGCGTCGGGATGGGGGGCAGCACTACATACATACAGCACTGGACTTGATTATCACTGCGCTGTTTATTTCCCGACCGTGATAAAGCATGATAGGGCTGGTAATTTTCCGAGTCATTCGAAGTTCCAAATATTCGAGTACAACATGCATATGCATCTATTGCATTATGCAAGAAGATGGGTTAATGGTGGTGAGTACTCCGTATGTACTCGAATGCCGTGAGTACACAGAGCCAGAGCCCACCCGAGACGATGGGGTCAATGGTTCTGTTATCAAACGAAATAAAGCCGTAGACTTCCACTTTATCTAGGGATGCTTTTGAACTTAAATCCGTACTTCTTTTTGATCCGATTTACTGCTCTACCTATTCGAGTTCGGCCGATCATACTACTCCAGGCCTGGGGAATCTTTTCCATGGATGCTCGATTTGCTTATGCGATGATTACTTTGCTCGGGAGAGACTCGTGGGAGTTACTACATTGATGGCTATTTCCATATATAAGGAGGGGAAAAACATATACTTCGCCGTATTCTGCATCAACGCAAGTCGACAAAAAAGAAAGGATCTCAGGTTTTTTTTTTAGGAATAGCCGAACGCGGGGGTCGAACCCGCAACCTTGAGATTAAGAGTCTCACGCTCTACCGATTGAGCTAGCCCGGCAGGGCTGGTTGAAGAGCGACTGATTTTATGGCTACATGAGCCAGCCCATCAAGAAAGATGCAAAAGTCCGAAGGCGATAGGGGTGATCTGCGGTGAAAGTTGAATGAGAGTAACCCAACAAGTCGCTTTTGCTTCTTTTAGGTCTACTTAGGCCTTTTCATTTTCATTCCTTGGTGATTACCAACTCTTGTATTTACTCATGGAAATACAGAAAAATAAATACAATGGAATGTTTTTGGCCAAGTTCGGTACCTTATTGGAAGATCTAGGGTGGAGAGCGGCAGAAATATATATCAAGGTCGTTCGATACTATCTAGGTTGGTAAAGGTAAAATAACTTATTGGCATCGACACCCATAGGATCGCGAGACTCGGAAGTAATGAAGTCCGTACACAGGGTAACTGGTACTCGAAAACCGCGTCTCTCCCGGTAAACTAACCGTACAATTGCTGGTTACCTGTACATCCGGTCAATTTGATGCAGGAACCATATCCAGGCCAACAACCACGTGATGGCCACACGGACCATCTCGCTTAACGTTTTTCCGGCGTCGGCCCATTTAGCTATAAATGTCTGCCTTCCCGGATTCCCTCTTCTCCATCGTCTTCACTCGGGTGCTTCTCACCACCCACCCCGTGGTTCTGGTTTATTCATCACTCCGATGAAGCTCCTTGTTATTCTGTAATTACTCGGTGCTGTCCTGCAATTATGTCACCTGCAGCGATTCCCGAGGAGCTGCAGCCGCAGCCGGATCTGCACCAGGATCAGCTCGAAGCTGTGGGCAAAGCATTCGATGCCCTGCTACTAACTCTCTACCGGCTTACACACAGACACAATGACCTCAAGCAATACACCCAGGAGGCTTTCAAACAGGTACTTACCCCCTTCTCATTCGTTCATCGTTTCCTGCCCTCCCCCCAGCCCCAGCCTGTCTCAAATGACGAGAAAATTTGATTAGCTCTAGATCAGTAGTCACTCTTTTGTGGCGGTGACGGATTAACATGTATTATCCGATGAGACATTTACCCTTCATTTCTTGTTTATTTCATCTGTTCCTCATTTTGACCTGACAAGACTTGAATGCTAATGAGAAAACTTCTTCTCCAGTACACGAATGTGACAAGATTATTACCACCCCAAGATAGGCCTCATGCGATGGAGGTGCAGCAAAGGTTACTGGATCAACAGAAACAGTTGTGTGAGGGGCTTGTCCTCAGCAAGCCACCCGTCGAAGAACAGTCGTTGAATTCAATGGAAATAATGAAGACGCTCGTTTCGCACCAAAACGTAGACGAAAATACCATGCGGGCCATCGTGAACGGGGTCAAAGGGTACAAGGCTCTGCTCCGCTCCGATGGCTTGTCTCAAATATCCTCGGCGGACTCGTGTCTCTTCGCACGCGGACCTGACCTCCCGGTAACCCTGGAGCAAGACTTCACTACCAACGGGACCCAAGGCAGTCTCCATTGTCCCTTTTCCAAACCCAAATCTCCCCGTTCGGGCAGCGACATGGCGTCCAGAAAAGATGACGGAGGACCTAAGATTCAAATTGATACCTGCGGACACGATCATCTGGATCCCATCAAGGCCGAACAGGAAGAGCGTCGATCCAGTACCACCCCCTCGGTCGGTCGATCTTCCCAAGGACGATGCCCCGTATCGCGATGCCCCATTCGATACCTGGACAAACACTCCCCGGAAGAGATTGCCGAATACGTCGAGCGTCATAAACATGAGATCCCACGGAGCCATGCCATCTGCGTGAAGCGATACCAGAGAGACCCGCAGAACATGCGGCAGCTGGATGCTAAGTACGGCGGTCTGATCAACATGATCAGTGGCCTCAGTGCGAAACACCAGGCGTTCCTGCCAGAGCGCGAGACCAACGGCGACGGTGATGTTGAGGGGGAAGGCGAGGGTCGATCAGCCCACTCCACGTCACCCGAACGAGTCGAGAAATGGGCCGAGGAGGTCGACCCGGTGACTCCATTACCACCCACGCAAGAAGCCGAGGATCGTGAGAGCCGCTTCGACCGTCCGCTTCGTGAAGTCCGAGTTGGCGAGTCCCCAAGCCGGCCTTGGGGGATTCCCGTCCCTATCACCGAACAGCCTCCCACGTCTTCCATGCCATTCCCCGGATCGACATCGGGTCCGAATTCCCCAGACACCGTTCCCGTGGATGCTCTGAACTCGTCACCTGGCAAGACGCCGGCTAAACCAGCCGGTCGATGCCCATTCGGTCACGATGCCCCCAAAGCAGAGCCTGCCGCTAGTCCTCCTACCTCCGTCCCGGCCCCTGTTCCAGCCCCAGCTGCCACGGCCCACCTCGAATCTCCCTGGTCCAACTGGGGTAACTTTGGCAACGTGGCCAAGGGTGAGACCGTTGAGCACGACGCCGCAAAGAAGGAAGAAGGCCCTACCAAGACCGAAAACAACCCCTTCCCTCCACACGTCACCTTCAACGGGCCAGTGTTCTTCGGGTATTCCGCCGAGGAGACGGCCAGTCTGATGCAACAGCTGGCGCAGCTGAACCTGGGCAAATCCTAGTCTCCCCGTTCGGACCTATGATTATGGAGATCCAATCGCCGCATCACTCTTTTCTCCTGGACCCCGATGTTCGATCCCCAGTTCTTTTCTAATACCTCATTCTTTCTGGCGCATAGCGAGCACTTCATGACGAGACGACCTAGCCTTTGCTATTCATACCTTCAACTTGTATCTTTCTAATTGAACTGTATTTCTACCAGCGAATTGATATCTCTTACCCCAAATCCAATACATTATTAATATTACCTATCTCCCATCTCCAATAAACCCCTCACTCTCAAATCCGATGTTTTCCGAACCTCCTTCTCCTCGGGAAACCCAAATCTAGTAAGTTTCCCCCGCCAACTTTCGACCAAAAGAGCGGGGCCCTGCGGCAGTACTCCGTCCCCCTCCACTTTATTATTCCCCTCCTTGAATCCCACCATGCAACGACCTATTTCTCGTCTTTCAGCTCTCTCTCGCACTCTCAATCCTCTGAATTCAACGACTAGTCTTTCACGGCCTCAATTCCTGCCCAATATGTCTGCCCACATGTCTTACGTCACTTCTAAGGAGGCTTGCCCTCGTACGTTGAACTGCCCTACTCGACTTTCTCCGGTCGAGTCCCGAGCTTGCCTTGAGTTGACTCATGGGTGTTACGCTCGTCCCTCAGCACGAGTTGATTGATATAAGTGATCACTTTGCTAATATGAGGTCTTTCTACAGCTGCCGGCCCCTACGTACGTTCTTCTTTCCTGCTACAAAGCATACACAAGCTCCCAACACCCGTCACACTCTCATACACCACACCCACACCCACAGCCCACCACACCCTCATCCCCTCCCCAATCCAATCCAATCTCAATTCAATAAACCAGCACTAACTTCCCCCCCTTTCTCCAGTCCCAAGCCATCCGTGCCAACGGCCAGATCTTCGTCTCCGGCCAGATCCCCGCCGACTCCACCGGCGCCCTCGTCACCGGCTCCATCGGCGAACTCACCCAAGCCTGCTGCAACAACATCCAGGCCATCCTGACCGCCGCCGGCTCCGAGGTGTCCAAGATTGTCAAGGTCAACGTCTTCCTGACCGATATGGCCAACTTTGCCGAGATGAACGCTACCTATGAGAAGTTCTTTGTGCACAAGCCGGCCCGCAGCTGTGTTGCCGTGCACCAGTTGCCCAAGGGTGTGCTTGTTGAGATTGAGTGCATTGCTCTGGAGTAGGGGGTGAATCTCGAAATGGATCGGGCTTGAATTGAGCTTGGCCGGATGAGATTCGGGCTTCGCGGCGTGAGCGAGGCTTATAGAGAAAAATTGGAATGAGAATGAATTAACGGTATCAGATACATACGATTGACTTTTGCTACGTTGAGTAAGGTCACGGTAATACCGACGTCTTATGGTATCGGGTTATGCAGACCGAGGGTAGCTTCTTTGTAAATGTTATACACCCATCATGCCCAGAAGTCAATCCGTAGGCCAAAGCTGCCTAGATTATCATTAGACCATCGTTCAACAAGATCCTCTCACCACAATGATAAATGCAGCAAGTAGATACCACCAGGATAAAATAGGCTATAGGCTATACACAAACACATCCGTCGAAAGACCCGTACAAATTAGAACCACACCTCGATTGATCACCGGGTATGTAAATGCATTTAAATGATATACAGATTCGTGATAGGTACACCGCGAGAACGCATGGTAAATCGTCTCTTGATACCCACTCCCAACGCAACCTGCAACAGTGCATACGTCTCCTCGCCACCGCCGACCATGACCATGCTGAGGGGGTTATTGCGCGGGATACCGCTGACCGTCATTTGTGCTTCGTCAAGGTGTGGACGAATGAGGGAGCCTTCGGCGCGGAGGGCGGCGAGGGGTGCTCCCAGGATTGAATCCGCGGTCGACTCTGAGCCCGAGGTTGAGTGTTCACCGTGGCTCTGGTCTGGTTGGGAATTTGTGCTGGAAGGATCCTCGTCGTAGGAGACCACGATGACGAGTTTGAGGGAGGACCGTCCCGGCCGGAATGCGGCGATGTTGCGCATTTTCTGGGAGAAGGTGCAGCCGCCGCGTTTGATGACGAGAACTTCGTGGTTTTGGGCGATGTCGCGGAGGATACGCTCCGAGCAGAGTTCGCCGGCAAAGTAAATGTTAGACCAGGACAGGCGGCTGGTGGCCGGGTTGCCGAAGAGAGATATCGTAGAGGCGTCCTCGACGTCTGGGAGGGGTGCGGCCCCGACGCCCGTTGGAATTGTTGCAGGCAGACTGAGTCTCAGCGGGGCTGCCTCGTTCGGGTCATCCCTGATCAACGCGGAGACGGAGCTAAGCAGGTTCGATAGCATGCTCTTCATGGTGGAGTCGGGGGCGTGGACGGCTCCGCTCTCGTTGGGGGCTGGGGCTGCTCGACGGTGGGGACTGGCGTCCTTTGTTGCATGTTCTGCTGCAGGCTGGCTAGCTCGCGGAGCAGTTGAGCCATTGCGACGGCGAGAGGGGTCTGCGAGAACGTCAATGACGAGGTCTAGCACTGCGGAGTCGCGGACCCGGGTGAAATTCGGATCGTACGGATCAACAACGTCAAAGGTGATCTGGCGCGAGAGATATACCTTCTCATCCTTGCCCAGCGGCACGTTGTTGATCACCTGCACGCGATACCCGTCTTCGTCTTCCGCGGTACCCGTGCCGGAGGTTTGCCCAATGAGCGGGACGTCCTTAATCATGCTTAGCCGGAGGCCACCGATGGTCTTGATGAGGATGCCGTCGCGCACGCGCTCGAGTGCGCCGGAACCGAGGTTGACGCCGCCCGGAAGAGAAGGGAAGGAGATATCCAGGGTTGGGCGGATGGCCATGGGTGCGCTGGTGCCGTTGAAGGGGACGAGTTGTGGTGGCAAAGTCCATGGGTAGAACGTGTAGTTGGTTGGCGAGGATAAGTCAGAGACTGATATGCTGGGGTGATCTGACGAGTCTGCCAGGATGGCACCTTCGGCACCACGATGAGGTCGAAGATGTAGTCGGGCCAAGCTGGCGGCATGGAAGATATCAGATCGCGAGGCTGTGAACGACACTCCGAGTGTCGATGAGATCGGTAGCGCCTGGCAGGTATTGGTAAGAGATGTTTGAGATACCAATTGCTCCTCGTGGCTGGGCCGATGACTGGGACGGCGATTCGAGTTGGACGACGACGTCTTCTTCGGGATAACCAAAGGATGGCCTTCGGTATTGAAAACCCATGGTGCATCAATTTTGTTCAGTGGATGATCCGGGGAAAAGAGCAAGAACATGTACTTGGCGGTCTCTCCAAGGAAAAAGCTCTCCATTCGGTCAATCATCTCGCCGGTCTTGACATCCCGCAGACCGGCCCAGCCGCACTTGGTCCAGCATCGCCGCTTTAGATCGCGAAGCACCATCTCGCCAACATGGAGATACCATGGATCCTGGGTAGCTCGGTAGATGTAGTAAGTGGACTCGATGAATTCGGGCCGGCCTCCGTACCAGGACAGGCCGCCGTCGATATCACCCGTAGCCACGTTCCACCGTTCCGGAAGACCCGAGAAGCGTGTCCAAACTGCAGTGGTCAACAGGTGAATTTGGATGGCTTCGTCAATCTTGCCGTCCAAAGCTAACAGACCTGGATAGTAGGCACTCAGGCTATCTATCCAGAAGGCTCGCGTAGCACCGGTGATCACATCGCCAACGATCAGATGGGGATGTTGATATCCCTCACCGCGGTATAGGTGGCGATTGATCGATGCGTGCGAATCTTCCCAGACCTGAAGAAAAGCATCAGGAGAGTGCTGATCCGGGGTCAAAGGCAGGTAGTAGTCATCCAAGATGCTCCAAGGATTGTTTGGGTCGAAAGGTGGCCGCTCTCCTTCCGACAGAAGAACGTGTGACTTGAAAGCATACTCGTAGAAGCTGTCAATTCCAGCACCAATCTAGAGAAGAAGGTGTTGTTAGTTCCCTCTGATTCGGGTGGTGTCGATACTCTTTACTCACCCCCGAGTACGGTCCCACCCACTTGCCCGACTCCGCGTCGATTCCAAATCCAATCAGCCCAATCTCGCTGCGGTAAGACCAAACCGCCCAGAAAGCCCGCTTGGCCAATTCCTCATACCGACCATCGCCAGTGAGTCTGCTCAGGACGGTAAACTCAAGAACCAAACTACCGGCACCTGCACTGCAAGTCTCCGTAATCTCCTCCTCAGCCTTCAGATAGGCGTACTTTGACTTTTGATCATTGCCTTTGCTGGATTTGCGGTTCAATGGCGAATTCTCATAGAACGGAATCCCATGCCGTAAGTTGACCCGCGGGTAAGGGAGGCCCGTACCCGTGTAGAATGCCGGAAGGAGACGCTGGGTAAGGTCGACCGCTAATCGAAGGAATTGGCCATCATAGACAAAGCTATTATTCCATACAATGCCATGGTCATCTTCCGCAAATTTGCTCTTGTCCCATGCGCTTGCATAGGCAACCTCTGCTTCGGGTGGGTTATATCCGGTTATGGGCAACTCGCCCACGGCGAAAAGGTGCGAGCTGAGCAGTCCACCTGGATTACGATTAGCAACGATAATTTCTCAGTGGAAATTAAATGACCGCGCGCTTCAATGACGCCAAAAAACATACCCAACCCTCGAATCACAGTCTCAAACACCTGCACCTTACTATCAATATCAAACCCCCTTGCCCGCTCGCCCCGACCAGCAGGGCCATTCGAGCCATCTCCATATAGTCTAACAAACTCCTTCACACCATCCTGGAAAGTTCTAAACGCTCGGTCTCCACTCTCCGGACTGGACGACAAAATAGCCAGAGTCGACAGGCTATCGATCAATGTCAAGGAGTAATTGCCGAGGACATCGTTATGCTCCGAATTCTTATTATCACGCGTCAAGGGGCCACACGTCAACGGACGTAGTTCGTCGTCGGGAAAGGCATGTTCGAGGTAATTTTCATAGCCGTGGTAGAACATGCGCTCGGTTTCTTGTCTATGCACCGTAGGGAAAAAGGTAGGAATTAGCACTGGGTCCAGTAACCAGTTCCGGGGGAACACAGGCTGGCGTTGTGCAGCAGCGACACCATACGACACGACACGGCAGAGACTCACCTAAGCTCTTTGATCTGGTAGTCTCGCATCCCATGCGCTAGCGTCAGCCATAGCGACAATAGGATGGCGTAGACCAGCATGATCCACGCGCGACGAGGGTGGAACATTTGCAAGCTCCAACATCGCGTGCGCATCACCAGAGCCCAGGGCCGCCCGGGGGGAAGAAGGGGCGGCAGACAAGATAGGCCTGTCTGATCGAGGAGTTCGATATTTGACAAGAGCCAGGGACGATCGAGGAGACCTTGGGGGGTTGAAGGTGGGCTTGTCGGAGAGGTGAAAAGTGATCCGAGTGGATACTGCCAGATAAGCCATTCGGGGAACTTTTTGGCGTATCGCGTATTGCATCATTTGCAGGCCCGCGTCGAGTATACTTTATTACAATTCACGAGGCGTTTTCAGTTAAACTATAGTTTCCGAATTTTTAGTCGAGGGATATAGACATGACCAGTCGAATTGGAACAGTTTCTTATCTGTATCGACATCGACGGTCTAGACTGTAAATTAGTCTACATCTTGAAGACGATGACTGAAGAACTAGACATTGATGGTCAAATTGCACCAGATTCTGGTCGTTTCTCGACAAAGATATCAGAGCCTGTAGCCCTGCAGTCTGCTCCTTAAATTCTAGAAGCTGGTCTTTTTGAAAGTCCTCTAACACGGCTATTGTTTTCACTGAATTATTCGCATTGATGTAGTAGCTATAGCCAAGATCTCCGTCTTGAATAATAGACTGAATTAGGGATATTTCTTAAACCGACCGGTAGAATCAAAGTATAAACTCCACTCCTTAACTCCGCTTTTCAGTATTCTCCTTCCCCCATTCGGACATCTCTTTAAAGCCAAAGTCTTCAACTTTGACGTAATCCGCTGCTTGAGGTCCGAGATGGAGAATTCTCCCCAAGAATTTGACCAGAATGAAGATGATTCTGGTGTATGATAATGACCGGATGAGCACTCGCATCACCCAGACGCCCCAAGCGGTCTCGGGATTGATAATATACGGCTGGCCAGGTGCGAGCTCCTGGCACTCTTTGACGATAGGTCTCATTTGCTCGTTGTACTTCGCAAGAGCAGCGAAAGGGTCCGGCTCTTCTCCCTTGATATACCCCTGGATGTACCCTGCTAGCTTGTAGGCAGCGCTGAAAGCCACGGTTGTGCCTAGGCCGGAGATGGGAGAGGGGCAATACCTGTTCCGAGTTGTTGGTACGCATTTCTGGTAAAAAGCCTGCCAAAGGCCAAAAGCGACAACAGAGGGCATTTTGACTTACCCTGCATCACCCAGGAGCACCACCCTTCCTCTTGTCCAGCTGTCCATTTTCACCTGAGAGAGGGCGTTGTAGTAAAAATCATCGGTCGCTTTCATCTCCCGGATGATTCTGTCACACTCCCAACCGGCGTCTTTGAAGTATTCCTCCAAGAGTGCCTTCTGGGCTTCGGCACCGTTGTTTCCTTTCGTCTCAACTTCAACAAACCTCGGGTCCTTTTCATTCACCACATACATGAAGATAGTGGACCTCACGCCGAGGCTATCTGGTCGCAACATGATGCCACGTCGACCAGGGGCGTGGAACCACCGTCTCCACTTGCCATCATGTTCCTCTCGTGGGATACTGAAGAAGCCAGCAAACATTCCTATCCGCTTCAATCGGTCCTTCTCACCTTCCTCGCCCCAGACTGTCCTCCGTGTCCGACTCTGCATACCATCGGCTCCAACTAGAAGGTCGAAGCTTCTCGTCTCTCCACTTTTGGCGAAGTGTACATGCACCTGGTTGTCATCCTGTTTGATCTCGTCGAGATAATCTCCAAATATGTACACGATACCATTGGCGCCTTCACGCTCGGCTTCAGTGCTGATACGCTGGCTGTTCTTCCAACACAGTTCAGCCAGTCTACCTCTGAGGATCTCAATGTCGCTCGTTGGTGTCTGTATCTCTCCGCTCTTATCCGCGCGGTTCTGTGACCAGACATGATTGTTCTCATCGACGAGCTGAACGCCTTCTTCTCCAGTAGTAGAAGCACGAATTTGTGTCTCGAGTCCAAGCTTGCGAATGATGGCTACACCCGCGCCGCGAATGTCAATATTCTGGCCGCGCAGATGAGCGTTGCGCGTAGACTCGCGCTCCAGAATGGTAATGCGAGGCTTCTGGGCGGCGGGGATGTCGGCCAGAAGCAGGAACGATGCCAGCGTTGGGCCAGCAATGCCACAACCAACAATGAGGATTCTGGGGGGCGCCATGTTGCCTTTAGATGCGAGGCGATAGCACACTTTTCCCGCAGGGGAATATATGGATAAGAAACTTGAACGCGGGAGCGAAGGAACTTGGAGTCTCCGTGTTAAATACCACATATCCCTGATGAGAGGACCAACAAAGGAGCGATGAACATGAGTGGGCTTCGTCCTGTTGTACGTTGTTTGCGCACGCGGTACTTGACGAAGCGCTTCATTGGGGGCTATGCGGGCTTTACGGAAATAGGTCTGATTGGGTCGAGGCAACAAGGATAAAACTAATTCCCGAGCCTTACGATCAATAGCCCGAAACAAGGGACATGCGGGAGGCCCTTCGGGCTTTACGAAAACCGGTGTGATTGGGTCGAGGCAACGAGGATAGAACTAATTCCCGAGCCTTACGATCAATAGCCCGAAACAAGGGATATGCGCTCCTACGGTCTGAGTATTTTTTGTGTCACATTCGCTTGCGATGAGAACTTCTTAAGCCATCCATTTAGTATCATATGTAAAGAATCTTTGTGTATTCTGCCAGGCTAAAGATAAAATTCTAATCTGCACTGACTACATGAAAAAAGAAAAGATCGAGTGCTGTGGAATCTGGCAATTGTCCGAGAAGTATTGACAAGAGATTGCCCCCAATTGTCCACCATGATAAATCTTTCCTGTTTTTAATTTATGCTAATGCAATTATCTGGTCGTGGAAATCTCTCTTAGTGACGATATTGATTTTCATCTGTCGTACGAGAAGTAGATACGGCCATATAAGCCGTCCGGGGACTTTCTAGCGTGTCGCATCATTTGCGAGCCCGTACCCCCAATGCACGATAGATTAGACCTAATCAGTAGACCAAGAGAAGACTGCATGTAGATGTTGATGTCACCGTCGAAGTTGAGTGGAACGTCGAGGTGGTCGAGCTCGAAGTTGTCGACGACTTCGTAGTGGTCAAGTTTGTACTGCATGGCAGACACTGAGAATCCCATGCATTGGAGTAGGTGCAGCAAGCGCCCAACACACAGGTAGTAGCTCTAGTCCGTCCCTTTCCGCCGCTTTCATGGATTCAATTGTTAGTATCGTTCATCCGGCGGGGCCTGGAGGTTGAGCGTTATATCACGTACACCAGCCACGGGAACAGTTTCCTTTTCGAGTAGTTTAACCAACTTGGCCTTGTGGGGTAGGATTCAAATACTGACCTTCTCCAATACACATCCAAGTGTGCTATATCAGCGATAACATGCAAAGGGCTCGCGTAGCTCGGCCGAGCCAATGGAAGTGTGGGGAAAGATAAGACAGGGATAGATATATTAGGATTAACACACAGCGTTTGACCACCTTTCTTGTGTCTCTGAAAGTTCCTTTCCGCAAACTTACCTATAGAAAATCTCTAGTATATTGAAATTATAGCAGAGTCTAGCGCTACTATCGATGCATCCACGGTGGAGTAGGGGAACGACATAGCTATAGCGAAACAAGTGTTACGTAAGATCGACATACGAATCGTGCCCTTACTATTTATCACATACATACTAAACT
Source organism: Penicillium brasilianum (assembly GCA_001048715.1). Classification (NCBI taxonomy): domain Eukaryota; kingdom Fungi; phylum Ascomycota; class Eurotiomycetes; order Eurotiales; family Aspergillaceae; genus Penicillium; species Penicillium brasilianum. Next base: position 4,431,712 of record CDHK01000001.1, on the reverse strand, counting down.
TTATAGATAAGACAATTCTTTCGAGTACCTTAGTCTTTAGTCTAGCCGACGATACGGTAAGATATCCGTTAAGCAATATAGCTCGGTCGCTAACTATATTAGTGTACTACGGCCTAGTAGGGCAGTAGTATAGCTAGGTCTATTTAATCTTCTACTTTAGATACTTAGGATAGGTATATCCGACCACACTACTAATAGCTCGCCTACCCACTACTAAGTATTTAACTACCAATACACTATTCTAGGGCGCTGTAGTAGCTCTCACTACGGCATACACTAACTTTAGTAGCCTCATGACGGTTCGCTTTAGTTCCTCATAGGCCAAGCCAACCCAGAGGAAAGTGCCCTTAGCCTTATCTCGGAGAATTTTGCGGACTTAATCCTTAACCTTATTAGTATACTTTTTTCTTTTTTAGCTAAGAAATTCAGTCTCTCTTTAATACAAAGATTAATATCCCCCTATCCCTCGGGAAAAGAAGCCAAATCTTTGTTCGGGAACATTTCTAGGCTTTCGCGTATCTCCGGATATAGCCTACTAGTCACTAATATTCGAATATTAGGCGAGGTTTCTTAGCTCTTAAATGTTTCTTTAAGCTGTTATAATAGGATCCGTTATAATTCTTAATTATATTTATCTAGCGCGTTAATAATATAGTATATTCGACCGATACTCTAGTCTGTTACTATATCTATAAATATACTCTAGAGAGCGTCGAACGGCGTAAAAAGCTCGGCCTCACGTAAAAGATACTCTAGTAAGATATAATCGAGAAGCTTCTTATACTTTCTAATAAGCTAGTAAAGAAGCCCTCGGACGATCGAGGTTACAATCCTCCGTGTATAAAAGCTAGAGTCATAGAAAAAGTAGGCTAGCGTCACCTCGTCCCCCTCTATATTAAATAAAGCTATCCGAAGTTCTTCCGCGAGGTATATCGCTATAATCGATTTACCCGTTCTAGGGTTCCCGTAGAGCCAAAGGACTTAGTTCGCTTATCCCTACAGACCGCCCGTTATTCCAGAACCAAGCTAGGCAGCAAGTTCTTTCGTTCGAAGTATCCACTCGCAGGTCCCGGTAGCATGGTCGCCTTTCTTACGCTTTAAAGCTTGCTTGTCATCATACGGATCCGTCACGAAGAGGGCGCGTTCACAGTCTGAGTTGTTTTTCTTCCAATTGCCTAGCAGTAGGTACGTCAGCATTAAAGACACGTGACGCGTATGCTCCGCGCTCGCATGAAGCTATTCACATCCCAATTGGGATAAATAGCCTATTCGCTAGCTCGAACTTTAAGTTTCAAGAATATAAATAAGGACTCCCCTTAGGTATAAAAGTCTCCTCCACCTCCACGAATTGTCATTTTTTCTCCACCCTCCTCTAAAAATTTCCACTCTCACCAGGCTCACTATGGCTGATACCACTGTCCAGACACCTCGAAAGACTACCGATGCGTCCGCTGAAAAGCGCTCGCTCGTCCGCAGGCTTGCCAAGCGATCCCTGAACTTGCTCCGACGTACAAGCAACCTTGACCAGAGCGGGGTCGATAATATGATCCAAGCCCTTGATCTTGCGGGGAAGGAAAATACGCAGACAGTCCCACGCGCTCTAGGCGAGCTCAATCTTGAGGAGGTTCACACCATTTTTAAGCTCACTAAGCTCACCGATCGGAATGAGCAACCAGGCGATCGATGGCGCTTGGTATCCCTACAGGCGATCTACGAACCATGGCCAGAGTTCGATGAATTCTACGACTTCCTCAGTAAGTTCCCTATTCTTCTAATTTCTGTGTCTCTTTTGCTTATTTATGAAACTAGTGAAAGCCCTCACCTACATTGACGCCGCCAACAACGGCTCCCAGAACAGTGAGGCGCAAATTCGCTCGCGCTTGGACCAGATCCTCGGCTTGGTGCTTGGGTTCGCGAAGATGGAAGGCCAGCTCATCACGCACAATGAGGTATCTTGGGGACGCGAGACACATTTCCGCCATAATGTGGAACTTGACTCTAAGCAGGTCCACCTAACCGGCCGGCCAGATTACGCACTCTGGTATGGAGCACAAGCCGACCTTGAGACTAATCTGGTCATTGTGGAGGCGAAGAGGCAGGATCGTCTGAGCACGGCTGAGTCCCAGTTACTTGCTTACATGGGTAAGTCGCTTATCTTGTATACCGAAAGCATCGCGGACTTAGTTATAGGCCTCGTCCATTCCGGCCGACTCGAGCGAGAAAAGGAAGATACGACTGTCTACGGGATCTCGAGCGACAGTTACACCTTCAACTTCTACCGGATCAGCGAAACAAGCAAGTGGTGCAAGAAGCCTATGATCTGGGGTCAAAGCAAGGCTGAGACCAGAGAGATCATTGGTTACCTCCTGACTATCTTCCACGAGACATCCACGCAATCCCCGGTAGACCCGGGAAGGTCCCGGCGCCAATTCAGTAGCTCGGCCGGTGATGACGAGGCGATGGACATAGATAACAGATAGAGGTTGAGAGGACGGGATTCAACAACAAGGCTGTTACTATCGGTAGTGTTATGTTTTTCGCTCAATTTCTATTTCCAATTCCGTTACAATTTCCATCTAGAATCATATTCACTATATACAACTGTCTGCAGTTCGCATGTCCGCAACTCTGAAGGTTCTTATATGCAGCATTAGCCCAGAACCTAGGCTCGACAGCATCTCTAGGTCTTAATGAGGGTTTAGGGGCCGTTGGTATAACTATCGTATTGTATGCTTTTTTCCTTAGGCTTGGAGACATTTTTACTCTAGTGAAAACCTAAAACCTACTTTGTTAACTAGTCCGCAATATGATCGTAGGGAAATGTACAGTACGTTGTAAGGTTGCTCTTTGTAATTTAACTTAGCTCCCGGACATCATATCGGGCCTTTCGACTACCTTTTCGTTTATTTCAGCAGTTATAAATCGTAGTTCCTAATTGAGAATCGAATATAGAGCTCCATTGAAGCTGCAGAATACGACTCAAGGCTATAGTACAGACACATCTAAAAATCTGTATTCCTCAGCACAATTAGTGGTAACCAAGGTAGATACGAGTTTAAATTTATCAGCCTAACGAATATGAACATAAAAACATCGTCGGACTCGGGAGTCTCGGCCTAACGGTGCTATAGCGGCCGAAAACGGGCCACCGAGGGTAGGCGGCCTTTTACATACCGCTTCAGAGACCGCCCTATATATACACCTCATGAATCGAGCATTAATACATTAAGTGATCTTTACGGCCCCCCTACCCCTATTCGAATCCTCCCTCGTCTTTCCCCCTACATCATTCTCTCTATAATCTCCTCTCTACCTCTGAAGTCTTCATATCCGGCTTTAACCATATTTGATGACTTCTGTCAGCACATTATAGTGGATAAGTCCACTAGACGACGCCGTATCCACGTCTTAATCCGGAGACCTTAGAAGTTGACGGCGGCCCCAGTCGGTACAGAAGGTTAGCCTCTTCTCTAGTTCGCCGTGGCCAGCGAAGGGTGCGCAAAAGAATATAGGCGAGTGGGAGTGCAGAAGGGAAAGGGGTTTAGTGGGTGGTTTTAATCGTATGTGATTCAATTCAATTTAATTCGCATACTATTCAAACCGATTTAAATCGCTCTAAAACGCATGGGAGATGGGCCATCAAAATCGTAGCCTCTCATTGGCCAAATGAGAACTACCAAGTGGTTGGTGGAAGTGGCTAGTGGCCGCGTATGGCCTAATCTTTCAGGTTGTCAGGTACTCGTCTAGCCTAATCAGGATTTCTGCCGCTGAATTCAATGCAAAACGCCACTTATCCTCGGTGGCCGTCATCGGCCTCCGTATGGTGCTTAGAAGAAACATGACCGAATTTGGAACAGGCCGCGGTCTAGTCCGGGTTACTAGTTACTATACATGGAAACTAGGCAAAAGAGCTTTCCCTTTGTAAGAAGTACCCACACTAAGTTGGCGCCTGTATGACATGATAACTAACACACCTATTACCAGCCCTCAAGGCAGGCTATCGTTTTCGTGTACACGACTCTTCCAGCCATCGCGTACTCGAATTTTACCGGCTTTTGAGATTATGGCTTTAAGCATACCGCATAAGGTTTTTCTGATAACCGAGATCCTGGAATCGATTTTAGTCCAGACCGATATGCAAACATTACTTATATCGGCCCAACGAGTGTGCCATCGATGGCATGAAGTAATTCAAGATTCGGCCGATCTCCAAGCTGCCCTATTCTTCAAGCCCGTGAGATACAAACTACCACGCGGGATACTCGGTATTCGCAACCCATTACTAAACAAGTTTTTATGGCCATGGTTCTGCTCAAAACAGGCACAAAGTTGGGGAGCACCTAACATCAGAGAGATCAAGATACCACCGGCTGATCCTCAGGATAACGACCGCTTTCTCCGAAAAGAAGCTAGTTGGACTCGAATGTTATTTCAGCAACCTCCTCGATCTTGTATCGGGCTAGTGGAGAAAGATGGAGGGGTAATACATGGATCCGCATACACAGAAGTGAAAGTCAGGAACGGGGATTGTTTACGAATTGGGGATCTAGTCACTTTCGATTTTAGGCATTCTGTCTTTATTCACCCTTTACCAGAAGAAGGGTTAATCTGGTGGGGAAACCTTTTTACCCACCGGGTTGATGTTGATCTCGATTTTGAGGAGCTGGAGCTCCGAGATGGAGTGCTATCGCATTCGAGAATCCACAGAAGCCAGGTGGCTTACGCTGCCTCTACATATCGAAGGGATTGTGATATTGTGATTTTCACTCATCATTGCGATCTAGCTCGAGGGAAACGGCATTGTCCACTCTTTGATGATAGGATTTGCGTTATTCGTCTATATTTATGGCTGCGTGACCTCGGGATGACTCTCGTGCCAGATCACATTTCTATTCCAATGCCTTCAAAATAGGTACTCTCACACCTCGGAAGGAAGTGTGGTCAAACGATGGAATTTGCTATTAACCAATCAATCAAAACTCATTAGCTTGATCTAGCTTCCTCACGTAAAGCCTCAAGAGAAACTCAGGAAATTAGAAAAGCCACTCCAGAAGATAACTACCTCTTAGCGAAATCGATATGAGGTTTAGCGGCCTGAGGATCAAGTTTGACAATGCCCGATAAGCTTGTGGCTCCAAGGGCTCTCTCTGATCCCGTCTATTGCGCACTCTATGCATTGTAACTAGAATGTTTAAGAGGATATATTTCATCGTTAGCACATCCCTTAGTACATACGACCATATGGTGTGGAGAACAGGGCTTCCCATCCGCTCAGCCGTACTTAAGCCACACGCCGGGTTAAGTCATATATAAGCGTGATATCTTCGCCGTTACCCTAACTTTCTGCGTAACAGAAATTAGTCAGCGTACCTTCTCTAGTTTAGCGTCTCCTAGTGCATTGTAACTATTGTTGTTACCTTACGCGTGTCTATAACGTCCGCTTTTTCGGGTCTCTAGTGAGACTGTTATGATATTTGGTGAGGCTATTCACACGTTGATATTGGAGCCCCAGGCACCCGCGGGCCGGGGATTCTGCCAAGGCGGTGGCCAACCGGCGGTAACCCCTTGGTAGCGATTCGAGACAGCCACACAGCATACCAAGCCGTTCATGATTGGTGGAAAGAATTGTTTCGATCAAGCTGAACTCTGAGAGTTTTCCTTTGGAACAAAAGAAAGGGAGATAGGAACTTGTCCTAGAAAGTGACCTTGAAAGATTGCCGAGAATTATTGTCAAAATGAGGAGAGTCTACGGAGGTCCATCCAAAAAGTAATGCACAGCGCACGTACCACCATTTAATTACATTCACGTACTACATAGTATAATTTACCGGCCCTCCTTATATTCGTTCCCCCCTTCTAATTCAATAATCTTCTTGATATGCGTAGGGATACGCTCTATCCAAGCCTGAATCTTTTCCTGCGGTAGTTCTTGCCAGGTCCTATTCCATATAGCAATAGCTTCCTGTCTAGACTTAGGCGCTCCCTTTCTAGTAGTCCTTCGTTTCATCTAAGGCCACGTAGGCTCAATCGCATTAAGATCAGGCGAATTAGGGCACCAAAGTAATCGCTGCACCTAAGCTGCATCGAATACTCGCTGTTGAATATAATGATTATGCGCTGGAGCTTTGGGTTCCTGTACGATCGTTTTTGGCCGCGTTATAGCGTATTCCTTAGCGAAAGGAATAAGCTTTGGTAGAAGAATCATCTTTTGGTAGCGATACTAATTAATTCTACCCTTAGATCCTCGTGAAAGCTTTCCATTTTACTTATTAAATCTCTATATAGGCTTTTTGCTAGCAGGCTGTCGACGAAGATTAATTCGCCGCACGCTAGTCTCTAGCTCCCACTACTCACGTAGTATAGGTTTAATCTCTTGATTAAGAGCTTCAATCTCTTGCTTAGCTTCACGTTTTTGTTGAGTAGTCTCTGGGCACCAACAGTGGTAAGGGCCTTTTTTATCGTAGGTAATACAGCCCCAAAACATAAATTTAGAAGAACCTTTCTAACGCTCACGAATACACGAGCGTAGAAATGCTTTATCCTTAGAGCGCTAAATACGATAACCGCCACGACGATATAAAAGAATCACCGAGGTCTTATCAGAGAAAATCACATCCTTCTAATCCTTAAGAGTCTAGTGCTCGTGGGCTAGGCACTAAGCTAAGCGCTTAGCTCGTATCTTCTTCGTTAGTCTAGGCTTCCTCGTCGGCTTTATTTTGCGTAAACCAGCCTTCCTGAGGATAGTCCACACAGTAGAGGATGATATTTCTATTCCTTCCTAGCTAAGTTCCCTAGTAAGATCAGCGTATGTTTTCTCTCGACTAAAGCGATTAAGGCGCACCTTCGATAGGATAGTCTCCACAGTCTTAGGATCTTACTTAGTTGGCCGACTAGAGCGAGGTGCATCTTACACGTATTCATCAGAGATCTTTATATAAGTCGGATCGAAACCACGTTCAATTGCACGCGTATATATACGATTAATAGTATTAATTGATAGATTTACTATCTTCGCAATCTCAGCAGACGTTTTCGTTGTATACGCTCTCAATGCAACGACAGTCACACGATCAGCAAGGGTTGATTGTTTTAGCATGGTGGTAGATGTAGGCAGTAGTAGGCAGTGGTAGGAGAGAGATAATTAAAGAAGATTAATCTAGTCAGGAGGATTGTATATATTCGCTTGGTAAAGCGCTAGTGGTAAAATAATGGTGGTACGTGCGCTATACATTACTTTTTGGATGGACCTCCGTAGTTTGACCCAGTCGGCAGATCCCGACAGCTCTGGTAGCAACTCACTGGCCGTAAAGAGCTGCTTGACCCGCCACTACGGGCCCAACGACAGGCTAACAAGCCACATCACTCTGACAGACAAACGTGACCACTCATGGCGAGGGCAGAGTGAGCAATAGATCATATGAAGTCGAAGCTTATCCTATCACAACTGTCGCCAGCGCCTGTGTGCTTTTGATAAAAATTCCCATCATTGAGACAGGAAAACGGAGCACATCCTGTTAGGTCTAGTGGTTGGTAAGGACCTAGCTCCGAACCGAGCTGGAAGGGAAATAATTACGCTAATGGCGGAGACTTGTAGATGGAGGATCACCTTCATGGATCATTGTTGGCTGTGATTTTTGCTGGGAAGATACACACCCTAGTCAAAAGTTTCTCTACACCTATCCGATAACGTGATTTCACTACCTCCTATCTTGCATCTCCAAATATATATTTCTCTTTAGGATATGGAGAATACCTCTATAAATTTACAATCAAAACACAGCAAACTCAATAGATTCAACTAGAAGGCTCTAATTATTAGTATACTAACCCTTAGCCTTACGTAAGGCCTCTAAATGCCTAGGCATACTACAAAAAAAGGCTATCAATTTTAGCCTAATTCAACGCGTTCTATACAGCTTCTAGGCATTCTATAGAATACTACTAGTCTACCTCAGACCTTCTTATACTAATTACCCCTAGAGATATACTAAATACATTAACCTTTAGTATGCGCTGGGCCGGATTAATTAGGTTTATATTAGGCAAGTACTAAGGCTAATTAACTACCTTAACCCTACATAAGAATTCGCTATAAAACTACCTTAGCCGCCTTCTGAATCACGCTCTATAATCAATCAATTAGACAGGCTACCTAACTAGATAGCTACCTACACTATCTACAAAATATCGCGTATATAAGGTTCTAGGCTTACTAGATTATTTCTATACGCTTCCGACTAAAATCGCTGGACCTTGGCGCTACTAGAACTAATAGATTTATAGTATCTTTAGATAGAACACTTATCCAAAAATATTTACTAATCCTACGCGCAAGATCGTCGATATACTAATACAAATCGATAACGTATACTATGATAAGAGGCGATAGAGGGCTTGTTAAGAAAGTATCTACTTGCAGGGTAGAAGGCCTGTCAACTAGGTAGGAGAGCAAAGCACCAAGTCCAATTGTAACAGAGACTGTTTCTTGAGGAAGATAAATCCCACTTCCTCAAGTATCGATTTAAATACAGCATCTTTTGGCAAACAGGAGTCAAACACGAAGTGAGGGGTAAATCATGACGAAAGGCCACTGTATGGCTAACGCATGGCACATACTGTGGGCGCGGCCTGCATGCAGCGTAGCCGTCGCGTATCGCGGACGAGAGGCTTCCGGCTGACCGCCGGATGGCTACCGCCTTGGCAGAATCAACCCCTTGGTGCCTAAGGCACCAATATCAATATGTGAATACCCTCATCAAGATATCATAACAGGGCTCTTTAATTCTATACGTTATTTATAGAGGCCGTATTACTTTGGAAATGATATAATCAACGACTGTAAGATCGAATTAGGTAGTTACGACCGAAACGCAAGGTAGCTCTATATAGGTAGGATTCTTATAGGTCAGCTAATAGACGAGACGTCTAGTTCGATCGCTAGTTAACGTTAGCCGGCGGCTACGAGTTAGGAATTTAAGTTAGTGGTGGTTTTACAAGCGCTTCTTTGTATTATATATTATGGAGCGCGGGCAGTTAAATTCAGCGGCTATTTTAGTAGGCGATTGGCTAAGATCTAGCTTAGCTAATATAGCTGCGCGTTAATCAACTGATAGCTCTGCTTTTGGTCTGCGATTACCACTAATTTCTGTACCGAAACTGCGTTCCATAATTATATAGAGGGTCAAAAACAAAAGGGAGTAGTTAGGCGGGTTATAGAAACGCGCTAAATCTAGCGTGTTGTAAGGAAACTTCTGGAACCCAATGCATACACAGCGTAGTCTACGTAGCATTTTCTCACCATAGGGATCAATTTCTGCACGCCATCCCCGATTTCCCTCTTCTCCCTGATGCTCCTGTGCGAGCAACTTTGGAGGGGTGATACGCCCTCGTGAGATGAACCCCAATTAGTCACTGGTCAAACGGCTCGTCAGAAACGGGGGATGGCAGGTCCAGACTGAGCCACAGTGGCACGCGGCACTCGATACTCGATGAAATCTTGTTGATGGGCTTTGATATGTACGCGCATCATGTTTCTGTGAGGATTGCGGCTGAACGGAAACCCCCAACGCAAGAAGCGGATGTTTATCTACTTCATCGGCAACCGACTGAATGTCTCAATCACATCTCCATGTAGAATTTCTCCTCATGAAGAACTGCAGATAGTTCATGGCTCACTTGTCGTATTATAAGTAAGAATAACCAATAGTCTGCCCATTAACAGTGAGTGATTCATGGGCTCTTTGACCAAGTGAATATCCAGTACTTTCGCATTGCATTTCGCGTTGAGAGCTCTTCCACTCCTCGCGCAGCACGACAACACAGCAACACCCACCGTTTTAATCTTCCAACTCGCATTCACTCACCATCGAATAATCCCTCTCCCTCTCAACAACTCATTGCTTAACTTATGGTCATCCAAACAACGCCTTATTGCTGGAATCATTTCAAGTCAATCAAGTTTCATACAGTACCGTATTTCACTCCCACATTTTTTTGAGGATAAAGCGCGTCGTACTAAATTCAGATGAAAGTCACAGATACTCTCAACATGGCACCTCTTCTTGGTCGAAAGACCCACGCCAAAGAGGCCACGGCGGCCAACCTTCCCCCTCTTCTGGTTGGACAGCATCACACGGAATCCAGTGCTCTCCACAGCCTGTATTTCCTAGGCCCTCTCTCTCGCTGGTCTAATTTTCTACGGGCTGTGGAAGCAACGAGCAATACTCAGACATGGAGCCCAAGAGTGATCAAGTACACCCAACGTCTAGATGAAGAGGCAGTACAGGTCGGTGACGAGCACGGAGTTCAGGGCCGTTTCCAGCAATCACTAGGCTCTTTAATGGGGCATGTCTTCAAAGCTCAATCAATCGACCTACATTTCGCCGACTTCAAATGCCTAGGAAGCTCATACACTGATGTACCTGATGTGATATTGAAGAACAGCAACAACGAGCTAAAGGTTATAGGGGAGCTGAAGGCACCCTGGATCGAGCAACACAAGTTAGGTGGTTTCTACAATGAAGACGAGCTAAGGCAATTACTCGCCCAGCCGATCAACTACATGCAAAGTCTGAACTGCATGTATGGGTTTCTGAGCACGTATGATGAGACTATATTTCTGAGACAGGAGCTGATCAACGGGGTGTGGCAAGTATCATATTCCCCCGTGATCAAAGGATCTACCAGTTATGTCCCATCCAATGCTACGAATGTGCTAGGCTCGCCGGTTGTTTCAGTCAAGCAGTGTTTTCTCTACCTTGCTAGTCTTGCAGTTCAACAGGGGCCAGTCTTTAACAATACACCACAATCCCAGTGGTTCCTTGATTAGGAGCAGTTTCTGGGCAGGTGATTACCAATAGTTGCAACTGAAACTTTGTATTTTTCCTCGTTAGAGCTAGGTATGGAATTGTGACCTATTCGCAGCTCGAGTCAACACAGGTCCGTAGATAGTAGACCATTTCATACTACGAAGGGCGTGGGCAAGTCTCGGGGACGCTTAGGCTACCAGGTTATTATTCTACCTACTACGGAGAGATATTAGGCACTCATGGGGCAAGAGACTCATGGCAAATAGTGGTATTACTTGGTTGTAAAAGGCCTGTATCAAAGGATTCCACAGAACTTTAGGAGGGGAGTACGCAGAAATCACATTGATGCCTACTGTAGGCATCGACGTCAACATTAGGTACCAGCCACCAAGTATCGATTGATGCCTGCGGCATCAGGCACTACATGGCCATCAACACCATATAAAGTGTCGGCGTCACGCTCGCGTCGGGCAGCTTCTTGAACCCTCCTCTGACTTGGCTTTTCATTATTGCAATCTACCTCAATCGTCCCGACAGTCGTGTTCCACTTCATTGTCAATCACGATTCTTCCCTGAACTTTTACAGACAACAATATGCATAGCGCCGAAAGTTCCTTTTTCTGGGTCACTGAGGGCACTGAGATCACTACGGAGGCTAAGCCCAACTTTCAGTTGCCATCTCTGACCTGGATCATCACCAAAAAGCTTGAAGAGCTGTCCGATCTTATGACGCAGCAGGATATCGACCATGGTTTTAAGCCCGGATTCGCTGCCGCAAAGTTTCTCTGCCACCCGAAGGACAACCCGAAAAAGCTCGCATTCATGCGAATCTATCGTCAAATCCCTATCTGTGGCACCGAATTCGCCCCCTCTAGTATCCGAGCTAGCCAGGCAATGCCGCAAAGGCCAAATAGGGAGTTGATGGCATTCAAGACACTGAAGCACCTGGCATGTCCCGTCGTTCCCCAACTCCTAGGCTACCAAGAAGGAACGCAGGGGGATCACGAAATCGTCCCTGGTGGGTATGAAATCACGATTGTCTGGGAGAAAGTTCCGGGAGAGCCTCCGTCTCAGGACTATTTTTGGAGTCTCAACGAACAGCAGCGGGATAGTATCCGCGCAGAATTTCAACGGGTCTACCCGTAAGTTCAAACCCTCAACCCCTACCTACAGATATTTTGTTAAGAGGCTAACTATTCGAATAGACAGCTTTTGCGGTGCGGTTTCCAGCCATGTATCGCCACCTCCTCGAAGCTCATATACGATGAGTCTACTGGAAAGATGTATGTAATATTTTCTATCTATGGTCCAAGATTTTTAACCAGGCATTGACTCTCATTCTTATTAACAACAGGCACATTTCCGGGTTTCGGCTGGCAGCCCCTTGTGATACAAAAAAACAGTTTCGGAAAGCAGACTATGTCATGTACGGATTGGCTAAGCGATCTGACCGGACGGACTGGTACAATGACGAGACTGGATGGAAATGGTAATCAAGTGGAAATTGTTGAGCCGGGCAATGCATATATATTATTGTTAGTTAAGCCCTTTGATAGGGTATGGCGCTAGAGATTCCAATACCTCGACCGTGCGGATTTGCCGTGAAACGGTAAGAACCCAACCGCATTTTTTCTTCGCAGAAAACCGGTATCTAATTCCCGGAACATAGTTTACGCAAATTAACTATCTGCCTCTTCTCAGTCGTTGCTCTGAGTACGTGCGCCGTTTCCTACGCTATTGTTTTCGCTTCCCGACACCTTCAAATTATGCCCGTCATCCAAACCTTTCCGATCAGGATATCGGTCGATTATTACATACGGGATATCTATTGATGCAGTTTATTCAGGAAGCACAGGGGGTAACGTTATCTAATACCTAGTCTGAAAAGTAACCTGACCTCGAGTTACGGCCAGTCACTTTAAAGACCTGTGTATAATACAGAACAAGGGATCTACGGCTCTATAATTACAAGACTCTACCACACAGCTAAAATTGAAAATGATCCATTGCACCGAATGGATGAATTAATGATATACCAGGAGTCGAGGCCCAGAAGTATCAAGACGTGGAAAGACATGGGTAAGAAGTACAGGTTGTCGGCTACTAAAGAGGTGGCAATTCTGAAGGGAGGCAACTCAATCACTGAAATTCAACGACCAGTTTTGTGCCCCGACCTTCGCCTTTACGAAGTGTCTCCAATCCTTCAAAAACTTCTTGGAAACCGCCCTTAATAGTGGTGATGGGTGGAGGTCTCACAACGTCAAGGCACAAAGTTGACAAGTTGCCATAAAAGTTGCTGATGACCTCGCGATCTTTTGGTATCACCGGGAACACGGGGCCAAGGGGTGCCATCAACTGGAACCCGCGACCAAAGACAGTGTAGATCATGAGGAAAGTGTAGGTCACGTTTGGTTTCTTCGGTTTTCCTTGGTCGAGAAGCGTGACCACTTTGCCCTCTCGCAACACATCAGCACAGAAGGAGGCCGAATTGCCTTCAGAAAAGCAGTCAAGAGCTCTCGTGATATTTGGATAGGCTTTCTTGATTTCACCAATCGAAGCAGAAGTCCGGTAATCATATACTGCATCCGCACCATAGCGCTTTGCGAGGTCAAAGGAACGTGGCGAAGCCGTGGCCACAACCTTGTATCCGGCTCTCTTGGCGAGCTGAGTAGCGAAGAGACCAACATTCGAACCTCCCGAGTAGATGAGAATCGTCGGCTGGTCGCCCTGGGTGCTGCGCCCGTTCTCAATATCCGCCCAGGGAATGTCGAGATACGCAAGACTCAGCATCGCGGTGGCTGCGGGAACACCATAAGTGGTGGCTTCGCCTAGAGTCATTTCGTCAGGCACCTTCCAAGCCAAATCTCCGTCGACTTTCAGGTACTCTGCGAATGAGCCAACGTCGGGATATAATCCACCGTGAACAAAGCCAGCGATTCGGTCTCCCACCTTCCAGCGCTGTCCCGAATTCTTGCCGACCCGAGTTACCTCGCCCGCATAATCGCAGCCGATGGCGGAGTTACGCGGGGAAATGAAATCGATGTCTTTGAAGTCGATTGGGTTCAGCGCGACGGCACGCACCTTCACCAAGACCTCATTGTCGGTGATGTTTGGAATGGGGACGTCCTTGACTTGGGCGCCCTGTCCAAGCGGACTACCGAGAGCCAAACTCAGCACCCGCTTGGGCAAGAATCGATGTGTGATGACCGCTTTCATCTGGTCGGTGGAACGGCAATGTTGTAAGCTCGGGTTCGATTTAGTCGGTGGGATGTGGAAGATAAGCAAGTACTGAACAGACGGAGGAGTCCTACACCTTGCGTGTGAAGAATGTTGCGAAAAATAACCTTACGTTGATATAGCGAGCGAACAGAGCGTTTAACAATGACTCTCTGGAATATGCTGCCTTTTCTAACGGGTTACAGGCCGGATGAAACTCAGGCCGACGGGAGTAAGGGGTGATCAACAGGTGTGCAGTTCACGGTAGTTGCATTTTCAGCATGATTATCGAAGGAGAGGAAAAAGAGCTTGGTTCGCCAGGATTTCGAGGTGATTACAGTTCACGGCCAAGTCGATTGATTCTCTACGGAACCGCTGATGGGAGTGGAGCCTCGGTGGGTCGGGAACGATGAGTCGACTCGCCGAGTGTGGGTCTAGCTGTTAATTGCTCACTCATCCACCCGATTCCGAAACTAGGAATGAGATCGCCAATCAAGTGCCGACGATGAGTGGGGATTCCATTCCCCCGTGTGCGGGCTTCATTAGTGAGTATTGAGTATACTGAACTCTCACTCCACCGACCCGACAACTGTCCTGGAGCAACTTGGGAGATTGAACAAGTTACGGAAACACCAGCATAGAAGTCTCGGGCTGCTCGGATATTGACAACATACGCTATAAAATAAACATCCCGTCCCTGTCACAAAGACCCTTCCGCCAGTATCTATCCTCAAAGAAACCTCTTCAAGCTCGATCGCGCTTCATTCAAACATACCACCACAATGACTACCCTTCAAACCGTTCCGACTTCGTTTGTCTCCGTCAATGGACTGAAAATCGCTTATCGGCGCTTCGGGGCAAGCAGTCCATTGCCTTTGGTCTACGTCAACCATCTTCGTGGTAGCATGGATACGCTCGATCCGCTTCTGTTTAACACCATTGCCAAGAGCCGCGAAGTGATTGTCTACGACAGTGCTGGTATTGGACATAGCGAAGGAACCGTGCCGGACTCCATTCCCGAGATGGCTGCGATCGTTGTCAACCTTCTTACTGCGCTTGAAATTCCAAAGGCTGATTTCATTGGCTTCTCCATGGGCGGTGGCATCGTGCAGCATATTGGATATGAATACCCTCAAATTGTCAACAAATTGGTCCTGGCGGGCACTCAACCGGGAATCGGTGAAGGTGTGGCTTTGCCTCCACGGGAGGTCTTGGAAAGCGCTGGAGCAAACAACGACCAGCCGCCAACGGAGGATGACATGATGAACCTTTTCTTCTATCCCTCTGAGACCAGCCTAGCCCTCGGCCATGCCTGGTGGAAGCGGATTCACGAGCGCAACGTTGAAGGTGAGCCCCGGAAGGCGTATCTTACCGGGACCGGGGCACAGGCGCAGCTCGCTGCGATTTTCAAATTCACCACCGATACTAGCAATTTCGAACGCTTGGCAGACATCAAGGCCCCGGTTCTTGTGACGAACGGCCACACGGACATTATGTCGCCTACTTCAAACAGTTTCGTGCTGCAGCAAAACATCGCCAATGCCCACCTGCATCTTTATCCTGATGCTGGGCACGGACATCTCTTCCAGGTGCCGGAGCTTTACGCAAAGGAGCTTGAGCTGTTCTTGAACAACTGAGCGGTTGATTATTGCATCACTTATATTGTTGGATTGCATCTGTTGGTAACTTGGTAGCGGTTGCATACATATCGAGCACCGAGGGCACAGGTCGCGTGCGATGATGCTAGTCAACACAATCATTCGGAGGAAGGGTTTGATGCAAGTGTTTGCTGCAAGTGTTTGCTGCAAGTTTTTGCCGCTAGATTACTTCAGTTTTCACTATAAATCAATTTTTTTGTCTAAATAGAATTGAACTAACTCAGCTCTTCTGTATATCACTGTATTTTCATTTCTCTGGAAAGCCCCGCGGCCTACGACATCTCAGGTTGCGAGTCCGCTGATCAAGATTGAGCAGCAACCTTGAGAGCTGTCCAACCCAGTCTCAAAATTAGATTTCGGTATGAAAGGACAGGCCCTTCAGCCTCGTGAAATCTCAATAAGTGAGAACACCACCTTCACAATTTGAGATGATCCAATGCCGCTACTACAACTAGTCCATTTACCGATTCCATCGTTCTTGGGCGAAGAGACGATGAGCCCTCGGGTCGGCTGACTACCAAAACCATGACCGCGCAACTTTACGTGGCCGATAAAAATGGTCTTATTCTGATGGTTGCATATGGGTTTACGCCAGCACTGTGTGAGATCCAATGGAGCTCGAAAAACCTGCGTCGATGAATGCATATATGGAAGCTACTTCGAGCGGTATTTCAGTTTCAACAAATAGACAGATCTGCTTGAATGTTGACGGCCGTGGCCTGGTACGTAATCAAAGGATGGATGAAGTAGATTAAGACTGGGCACACCCCTATTTGCGCTCTGTTTGGCTCCAAGGCCCTCCAGAATGGCCGAGACAAAATAAATGCGGGGAAATTCAGAGAAACAAAAAGCGCCAAAGTTTCAAGCAAGAAAAAGACCTGTGTCGGCCGACTGTGTGTGGAAATGTATAGATCGAGTCAAACGTCCAAAATGAACGCCAACGACGAGCAAGAACGACAAAAGATACCACTAAATGAGTGCTACTTTCAACAAATTGAGCTGGGGCGACGGTAATTATTTTGCCTTCTGCCGATCCTGTTCAGCCTTCTCCACGGCGCGGATCTTGTTGGTGATTTCCGGCAAATGAGCAGCAGATGGGAGCAACGTATCCTGACTATGAGTTAGCGCATCTGAATGGGGCCAGTAGCTCATATATCAACGGGAAAATGCCTACCCATACAGTCGACCAGCCAAATGTTGAAGCCAGCCAAGTAAGTAAAGCCCCGCCTCCAGACCAAAGATGCTTCTTGGGGCTTGATCGGAGTGCGTTGTTGACCACGACCTCGGCAAAGGAATTGACATCCATAGCATTTTTCTCTATCTCAACTCCAGCCAATGCAGGCTCGATGACGTCCTTTGCGGGGTAATAGAGGGAGTCCTCCGGTAGACGTGGCGCACTCGGGAGGTTGTCGAAGAACTTGGTCTTAATTGCGCCAGTAGTGACGAGGATTGCGCGGACTCCCCAGGGAGAGAATTCGAGGCGCATCTGGTCGGTCATAATAGCAACTGCAGCTTTGCTTGCATTGTAATATCCTTGCCATGGGAATGGCATTTTGCCGAGCACCGACCCGATGTTGATGATAGTTCCTTTCGAGGCAATCAGAAGCGGTGCAAATGCTTGAGTCACGGTGACGACAGCAAAAACGTTGACATCAAACATTTTTTTGGCGACTGAGACATCTGAGTCCAGTAGAGGCATGCTATAACCTGTTGAACCGTAAATACTCGAAGAGAATTTGTGAGGGAATTGCTTTGAACTGGTGAAGCTTACCTGCGCCCGAGTTGTTGACCAGGATATCCAAATATCCACCGGTCGCAGCTTTCACGGTTGACACTGCTCTTTTGATTGACTCTTCGTCGGTGACATCGAGCTGTACAATTTCGAGACCCATGTCCTTGAGATGTTGGACTTTGGCGGTATTGCGAGCGCTGGCGAAAACCCGAAGGCCCTTCTTGTGGAAGGTTTTGGCGAGAGCGTCACCTATTCCACCTTCACTACAACCTGTGATGAGGACTGTCTTCTGACCCATTTTCACGATGAAGGTATTTTAATGGTGATGAGTGCCTGTGTAGCACTTGGAACTTGTCTGGTAGCTATAGCAAGAATACAAGTGATGTTGAAAATGGAAGCATGGGAGCTAAATATTCAATGCACGCGTTCTGATAGACGCCTATCAGTAAAGTAAGACGAATTGAACGTATTCGGTGCAACCTCATTCCCGGGCGCGGATTAGCAATCATGAAATTGTTCATCGATTCCATGGGGTATACTGATTCAGGCAAAGCTTAATGGTCGGGTCAGTGAATTGCCACCGTCGGGTTGCTTAGAAGGCATTCCCGCACCGGGTTCCATCTTTGCCCCGGCCGCCAGCTAACCATTTGAAGTTTGCCTGCGGCCCACCTCCTCAAGTTAAGCGCGATCCCAGCGGGACCCAGTTTTTCTCAAGAGGCATATTCCTTTATGGCCTAGACTCAGATGATGCCGAAAAAGGTTTGGAGAACTAGGTCTACTAACCTCTGATATTCCCAGATTTGCGACTATTCGAGGGTGTCAACTAAAGCAAGCCAGACTACTAGCCACCCTTGCACCTATGTCATTTGGCGTGCAATGAAGACACCTAAACTCTATAGTCGGTGGAGTGTATCGCATGTATAATCTAGGATCCGAGATCCTCTATCTGCTGCGTACTTCTTCGACTCCGCATCTCGCTGTGGGGCAATTTTATACATAGAGTAAGACACGCTGAAAGCATAAAGTATGAATACAGGCCTAAATGTGAGGCCTCGAAAGAATTATTTCAAACCAGATATCAAATCGGGAGGGCAAGACCACCACAGATATTTTACAGTAGTGTGTATTGACACATTATGCATATTTCGCCAAAATTTGGTGCCCAAACTAAATGAGTTCCACAGGTTTACACAATTGTTGAAAAATGTAGGGCATCCTCCACATCACCACATTGAAAGCCAGGCGTTCGGCCCAGGCAAACTCCTCTGGGGATCAATGCTATCAAGGTCAGAATGATCATTACGAACAAGCACAGACGCGCAGACTTACCTGATATAAATCGCAAGACATTGATATTGACCTGACCTTCTGAGCATCTTGTTGGCTCACCTGGTGACACGACCAGGAGAACATTCTTTTCACGAAGATACCCCTCTAGATCTTGCAAATCTAACCAATCCCCTTCTAGCTGCTTTCGTAAATCTTCCGTAACCAATGACAAAGGGTCCTCCACGGTGCCCCATCTCTGATAACGAGGGACAAAGACACCCGTGCTCCCGTCAGGATAATGTGTTCCCGCACGGCCCAATCTGAAAAAGGGGACTTCTTCCCATCCGTCCAAAGGCTTCCGATTGACTTGAGCATATATTTCTGCCTTGAAGTAAGCTGTCAGGCGGTCGCGGTTCATCATAGTGAAAATGAGCCCAAAGGGCCTTTGGAGTTGATCCATGCTGAAGGACGGATCGCTTAGAGCCAAATGTCCCTGATAAAGAGCTGCTAGGAGGAGCCTTTCAATGAATTCGGTCACGTCTATAATCGTCGTTCCAGTTGACTTGACGGCCACCGGTTGGACGGCCCTTTGAGGATGATATACTCGGCTGTCCACCAGGTACAAGTGAAGGGGGCCGTCCGAAGATAAGCGCTTGGTGGTAGGTTGTGGTGGGGATGGCGGCAAGTCAGTTGCTCTATTGAAGTCAACTGGGGTCCTCGTCCCCTCGTCGATGCTTGCCCCGGATGCCAGAGATAGGAATGTCTTCATCGTATCACGTAAATTGGTGGTCAAAGCAGACTGTGACCTAAGGACACCACTCTGGACCAGCTGCTCACTGAAGGACAGCATAGCAGAGCTCATTTTCTCTATCGAGGTCTCTAAAAAGGAGATTCGATTCCTGAAGCTATCCACTGATGCTTGCTGTCGTGAACGATATGCACGTTGTGCTAGGCGAGTTTGCGTGCGCCTCCGCTGTCATAAGCAGTTGATCCGGTCAGTACCCTCACATCATTCGTGGAGGTCGATAAATGGCCCACGAACCTCTTCAGGACTTTCATTTCTACCTCCCTTGTCTCCGGGAGCTCCGCGGACCTTCCCTGACGGTGCGGCCTTCTTGGATCCAAGTCGCTGGCGTTTTTGTGGCCCCGGTGCTGTCGCTTTAGGAATGGGTGCTTGGTTTGTGTTTGTCGGGTGAGAGTAAGGTGCAAGCTCAAGAGCTAAGTCGCCATGACTGGGTGATGGTGTTTTATTTTGAGCATTCCGAGTGTTATGTGAATTTGGTAGGGGATAGGAGCGAGCCGAGAGCAATGAGTTGATATCAGAGGTTGCGAACTCGGGTAACAAAGGATGAGTAGGTTCGGATGAGGTTGTGCTTTCATAGAGCTCCTGCCAATCGAAGGGAGGCAAGAGAGGCAGGTCGCTTGACAGCTGCACTGGTAATTGTTGGTCCATAATGTGACGAATATAGTCACGGTCAGTCAATCGAGAGTCTGTCGGCTAGGAGATAAGGCAGCCTGTATTAGAACCCGACCAGCGCTGACTGATCGTGTCTAGACAATTAATTCAGTAGATAAGCCGTTTCGAGATTAGTGACCTATGGAGTGATTTCCTTCCTCCCTCCCCGACTGGAAGCGCGTGGAGGCAACCTTTGAAAGCTAAACTTGGCTCGGGATGATCACTCATCATTCCGTTCGATGACCCGTCTATCCGACGAATCCGTTCAAGTTCGGGCCGTACGAAACTTACATGCTTACTAATGAATTTTGAGAGGAGAATGGAAGGTAAGCAGCACGCTCCAGGAAGCTCAAGAAACTCCGTCCCGGCTAATTTCTAAGAAGTGGCAATTCAAAGAACAAGAAATGAAAAAACAATAAGGGGTCTCGCTAATTCTTTAACCAGAGACCGCTCATTACGTTATGATAGATGTGGCTGGAGGTATGCCTTGCCTTGCATCGTGCCGCCGATCCCCGTGCGTACCGTACCATAGTCTCCACAGATACGAGCCCACATTTGCCTTGCAACAACTGTTTATCGGGTCTATACTACCCGGGCAGGGTCCATTAGTTGACGTGAATAGCTACAGCAACCAAAGACAACAACCAAGACAGCACGGTGCTGTAAGGTACGTGGCCGCAGCATGTCCAACTTGTGGAATTGGGAGTAGACTTCCGAGGAGCACGAAGTATTTGCCTGTGAGCCTACAATAATAAGCAATTGTGAATTTTGCAGTATCATTTGTCACAGCATGCGTCCAAGCCGACAGAGCGCCGATAGTGGTTGGTAATTTTTGAGTATTGGAATTCTGAAGGTACCCGGTCGCATCTAGACGTGCATCATAAATCGACTAGGTTGCTCTGTGAGCGAGAAGGCTTGTTTGTGTGACCAATTTCGCCACGACGCGCTTGCATGGACTACAATCTCATAGTCCGATCTTTCGACCAATTCCCTTGGCCACTACTGAAGCTTATACTAAAAGCTAAGCGGATTCCCACCCTTAATCCAGTGGAACTTGGACCAAGAGGTGGGAAATGCTGCTCATTTTAGTTCTAGTGTGTTCACAGTTGGCTAGGCTTTTCCAAAAAAAAAAAAAAAAATCTAAGTTCGCTAAAGTCAACTTGGAAGTGACGTTTCAGTACTAAAAGGATGAGAAGTAAATTCTTAGTATGCCTCAAGGTCATGAAGAATCATGAGTCTAATCAAAAACTTCAGGTTTTTCTTGGGTTTGCATACAATCGGCCAAGGGTATCACCCTTAGTGAGCCTATCCAGTCCCTTAGCAATATCAGCAAAGGGAATCTCTTCCAAAAGTGGCTGAATCTTCCCATCGGCAATCAAGTCAAGCACCTTGGCTACCTCGTCAACCGACGAACCTGCAGAGCCTTTGAGCGAAACCCCTCGA
Source organism: Penicillium brasilianum (assembly GCA_001048715.1). Lineage (NCBI taxonomy): Eukaryota > Fungi > Ascomycota > Eurotiomycetes > Eurotiales > Aspergillaceae > Penicillium > Penicillium brasilianum. Next base: position 4,410,130 of record CDHK01000001.1, on the reverse strand, counting down.
GCTACCAGCTCGTAAGTGTTCAATGTTGTCTCTTTAGCTGCGAGCCCAACAAGAACAATTCGCCCTCCCGGCTTCACAGCAGTCACGGCAGCTGCAGTAGTGGTGCCTGTGCCTGCAAAATCCACAATCGCATCGAATGTAATTCCAGATAGCTTGTCGAGGCTTTTGACGCATACCAATGCCCCGGACTCTAGAGCGGGGAGGTATTTATTGGGGCTGATATCGATCCCATACACTTTCGCACCCATGTGGGACGCAAGTTGGACTCCTGAAAGACCCAGGCCACCCAGGCCTATGATAGCAATGGTTGAGGATGGCGACGCCTGGGCTTCGACAACAACAGCATGGTAAGCAGTGGCGACAGCATCGGTAGCCACAGCAGCTTGAGCAAAAGTGACACAATCTGGAATTCGTACTGCCTTTTCGATGTTGATGATAACATACTCGGCATAGCCACCGTCGTAGCCAATTCCGGCCGTTGTCAAAACCTCTTGCAGCGTCACAGGATGGCTGATCGCTATGGCAGAGACAATTCGTTCGTGGATACAGAAATCGGTGACATCTGGTCCGAGATCAACAATGACTCCCGCAATCTCATGACCCAGCGTAACAGGCCGTTTCGATAAGAGCATATCGTCTTTACCAGAAATCACATTGCAGTCGGTGTGGCAGAGACCAGTGGCTAGAACTTGAACGAGCACTTGGCCCTTCCCAGGCTTGGGAATTGGGATATCCCTGAGTTGAAGTCCCTTCGAGACATCGGCAAATTGAAATGCTCTCATCGTAGATTTGAATTGCAGCTCTGATAACTGAATAGGCGTATCGTTGCGTGTACGGTTTATGAAGAGGCGGGTTATTCCTGCAGAAGGGGGGCTTTTAATAAAGTCTACCTCTGAATCAATGGGAGATTTGTGTAGCAGAAATCCCAAAAGTTCTAGTACCAGAAGGTATTGGTGCTACTTAATAGTGCCCAGAAAGTTTTATACTAGTTGACAAATCGGCTTGCTGGCACCTCTTACGGCTAGTGTGGATCAGAAAGTTTCCAAGACTCATGCGAAGGTGCCCGAGGTTAGACTGCTTTTCGGTATTCTGGGGCCAAATTTCATATTGTGGGCGACTCCCCAGGCCCCGCATATGCCCCGTGGGGGATCCTACTCGACCAAGACCCAGAGGCTCTCGGATTAAGTTTCGGAGTTCATCCTTTGATATTGTCATGAGAAGATGAGGCAGCCGAGGTTGCTCATCCAGGGGGCCGATCTTCGGTTCTTCCAAAGATAATGAGCGCAATATTGTTTGCTAATCACTAATCACAGTCTGAATTTGATCTAATTTAATGCGTGTTGTTTCATCCTGAGCATTTTGGGCCACCGGTGGATAGTAGATAACTAAGCAATCCGAGAACCGGAAAGTCGGCTTCGGCGGAGCAGGCGGAGCTATGACTGATTCCTGGTACGTGGTCTATCTCTTCTTTCATCTCGCTCATCTCACAAATCGGTGACATGCTGGGCATTTACCGAATTTCGGTTTAGTGATGTAGAAATGCTATGCCAAAAGTATATCCCAAAGCCGAAATGAGTTGATTAGGTAAGAGCGCTGCGTAACTACAGAAGGTCTGTGATACTGACACCTCCCTAGATCACTTTATGAAAATAATTACTTTGAGAATACTTCTTCGTGGCGCTCTTGATACCCTTGAGCTGGAAGCTAACACAACCCATGTTAGCAGACTCAGTGACATCTTCAAAAGATTTATTCATCCATAACTCTCGGCCTCGGCGTGAAATGATGGAACACCACCTAACGACATTTGACGCAGCACGTTTCTGATTGCATTCGCATTGCTCGACCAAGCCTCCTCATGGCTCAAGATTCTCATTGACTCCCGAAGAATGAGTGGCACGCTATCACGGCCGTTGAGCACTCCAAACCCACTGATATGAAGCTGCTGGGGCTTCTCAAATCCGCCCGTGATCCATTTCTTCCGTAAATCCTCGTTCAAACCTTGATCAATTTGAAGAATGTCCTCGGTGGCTGCGTCAGAAGGGTATTGTGCTTTGGCCGAGACCACGAATCTATCATAGTTTCAGATGCACAGAACAGCCACAAGAAAGATAAAGGAGTCGTAGGGGTCAAACTGTTGTTGCGAACGAATTATTCGAAACAGTTGAGCAGCATGCAGCAGACTTGACGTGCCCGTTTTGGTTCTGCCTAAAGTAGCTATGCGATGTGTTCCGCCGCAGCTTTAACCTCCTGGCGCTGTGCCATCCAACTTGAAGAGACATACAAAAGACGATATCGGATAAAGCGAAGTAGCCTAAGAATGAGGGAGAATTTAGTCACGACGAGAAGGAGAGGCGACCCTTGGCGGTGACACGACACAGCTTGCTGAAAAGTTTCAAGCATTTTATCCACGGTATGTTTATCACGGTAATCAGGATCGACGCCCACAGAGAGAAATTCCAGGTGCCTGAGAAACTATGCATGCTGGGATAAGGGTAAATTGTTTGCTGTTTAGTAGAGTGCCTGTCAGCAATATACACCGCAAATACCGATATCCAGAGCGCTGAGTCACTCAATGAGCGGATGAGGTCCTGATCAAAAGCTTTCATTTTGAGTAGCAAAAGAACGCTAATACATTTAGTTGGGCCTTATTAGACAAGGTTAGGTAGGATCCTCATCAACCCTGAAATATAGCATGACATACTTCTCTGTGGGGCTTTAGCAATCTACCAGTCATGGGAGCTTGCGGAATGCCAAAGTTCATCCTGACAAGGCATGCTCAGATGCAGGCCGTCAACGGTAATAAGAGTGGGCAGATCGAATACGACCATTTGAAAGCACTCATTCACTTCGAAACTTCGAGACTCAGCGTTCTCCGTACATCCTTTCAAATAATAATCGAAAAACCTCTTCAGGTCACGACAATTTGAGTCTGCGTAGTAATCTGGTCATTCCTGTGAGTTATGTATCCGAAGCCACTTCGGAATGCTATCCGGAGTCATCCTGAAAGCCCGAAAAGTTCCAGGTGCATGGACCGGGTTGGTCCAAGAAGCAACGACATAAGTTGGCACGTTGATCTGGTCCGGGTTGGATTGTTTGTCTTCCCAATAGGGGATCCAGAGCCCCCCTGTCTTTTTCAGAGTATTACTTCCCTGCAAATACGTATCAGTACCAAAAAAGCCATCCAAGAACCCTTTTCTCAGTATATCGTACCATGGCGCAAAAGCAGCTAACCCCCATCGACCATATCCACGTTCATAAATGCCGTATGTAGCATATTCACGGAACCGGTAAAAGGTTCATTGTTTGTACATTCTGCAACAAATTTCATACGAGATACATTCCGGGGTTATTTCTGGTTTGCACTTAGCCAAATTGAGCCAATTGCATTGTAGATATCAAAATTACAAAGAGTAAGTAACAGTGACAGAAAAAACCCTAACTGCACTCATTGCTATTTTTCTGACCATGGAGGGATCTCACTTCAGGTTAGGTCGCTCACTGATGAATAGCTTCCTTGAACTCGGCCGCCGCCAGTTGAAAGGCAGTCGCAGTCGACTGAAGGGCTTTCTTATCCTCAGCAGACATAAGATCTCGCGCGTCGACGGGCTTAGCTCCAAGCGGAGTCTCCCAGCTGCGATCGCGGGCAAAGTGCCAGAAAGCATTCATTTCCCCCATCAAGTCACCAAAACCTGGCCACAGCCAGCGGTAATCGTCATAAGAAATGGTCACCACGGCGGTCGAGCCTTCTCCCTTCGCAAGACCAGTGGCTTCGCCCCACAGCTCTAGGTATGACTGGAAGGTGAAGTCCTCAACCACGCAGAGTACGTAGGTACCGCCCGCGGGCTTGTTGTTCAGAACAGAGCGGACGAAGACACCTGTGTTGACGCTCGCATCGCCAATGGACTGAAGAGGCGTGGAGCCGTCCAAAGGAAGCAGCTGGACATGCTTGTTGGCGGGTTTCTAAGGTTGCCGAAGTTAGCTGGTTTCTTCTTCGCAATATGTACCCATATCTAGTGAATTTTTCTCAACGCAGGTAGGGTTGACACTCACCAGGTACATCGGCACGTATACTGGATACGACATATTCTTCGAGAAAAACGACAAGTATATGAAGGTTGTCTTGGCCAAGAACTCTTTGTCCTGGCGAATGTAGTCATCGACGGAGGACTTGACATCAAAGAAATGAACGTTGAACTTGCCCTTCGACAGGGCATTACTATTAGGCAGTGTGCTCCAAAGGTAATGCTGCAGGGTGGTTGTTCTCTTCGCTGCATGGACCATATTGATGGCCTGCTGATATTCGATTTTTCGTGCTTGCTCGACACCAACACTCTCTGCTGGTTCAAAGAAATTGGTCACGGCGAAGATGGCGTAGGCGCCTGCAAAGGCATCGACCAGACTATTTTCATCGTTGAGATCGGCACCCACTACTTGGGCGCCTTTGGCCTTGAGGGCTTTGGCGGCATCACCATCGGGGTTGCGGGTGATGGCACGGACGCTATAGCTAGAGTCCTTCAGCAGGGTGTTGACTACGGAGCCTCCTTGGGTTCCAGTAGCGCCGACAACGACAACCAGGTGGGCCATTTCTGAGGAACAACTGAAGATGAGGAAGGTTGCAGATAGAGAGTCGGCTGGATTGACTCGTAGGCGAGTTCCACGAGGCAGTTGTGGGTTCACTCTTGTCACAGATGATTAGGTTGCGGTTACAGAAGGGAATGGTCCTATTAATACTCGAGAGGGATTTTTCGAGGACTATCTTGTTCGAGGGAGACTATGGCGTTAATTTCTTCTCCGTGCAAAGGACACACTGCGTCGTCCACTCAAAGCAAGTCTGCGTAAATGCAATTGCTTCATTAATCAGCCAACAAGTTTTGTTTCCACGGTGAAAAATAAGTAATTCGGGTCTCGGGGTTTTTTTGACGCGACTGTTCATTGTTCATTTCTCAGTCATCGACATCATCGACTTAGTGGCTGGCCCGGGCTCTGCGGCAACCCCCTCGTGGTTGGTGGCGGATACGGCGGCCCGCGGCCCTATGGAGCAAGCCTGTAGATTTCGCACTTCTAGAGAGAGGAACAATGAATTGGGCTACACGGTTGGGCAATGGTCTGAAATTTTAACGGCGTAAGCATTATCAAAATATCTGCTCCTATTACTGGATGGGTGCTACTTTCGGTTAACGCTATCCATGCCTTCCAAGTCGAGTCTAGGTCCAGTTGACTCGCGTTTGATCACCAACCATTAAGAAATTCAGTATATTTGGCGGCCTACTTGTAATTCAGATGTAATTTACTTTGACGCTACTTGCAATGAGCACAATGAACAACACCGATAACCCCCGCGAAAGAGCCATCATCTCCGGATCTTTGTATGAACAGTATGATAAGCCTAAATATCATGATATCCATATAGAAGAAAAGTGGGTACACTGTCTGTCATGGGGGAAATAGAGGCCACCAATAGGTATTACACCACACACAACCAACTCCCTCACGAAATCTGAACTATCCTTTTTGAATTTTGTGGTTTGCCTCTAAAGTGGCCAGTTTCAATTGGTTCCAATTTGCGGGATGAAATTGTTCCATGGCCAGTCCACCGGTTTGTCAGTCAGTCAGTTTGTAAGCGCAAAGGGCCGCAATACCCGCAATACCCGCTGAAAGTACAGAAATCTATCTTACACCATTCTAGCAACCATTTAGTGAATGTAAGCAAGGGATAAAGCGGTTGCGTAGCTTGGTCAGCTTGTTCCCCAAAATGATTCAATGACGATATGTCTCAACCGATGGGTTTTTTTCTTCTCACAGCTAGGTAATATCATATTGTAAACATCTTCCCTCAATACAATTAAGAGTGCAACACCTCTTCTCAACTCCAATCATCAAGTTACAATGGTATCGCAGGAAAAACCATCTTGGTGACAGATGCCTCTGGGTTTATCGACACATATCATCGACCAAATCTTGCAAACAGGCTATGCCGTACAAGGTACCGTGCGATCGCCGCGCTTGGCCGACAGAGTGCTCCAGAGCCCCCTCCCCCGAATACACGGACCTCCTTGACTTGGGAGAAGTCGCAAACTGTCTCGATCATAGCAATTGTTATACATGACTTGAAGTCATGTCTCAAAGTCCAACAAGACGCGATATACTCTTCAACTCACCGTAGTCCTCATATCGATCTGACCACACCGTTCAACACAAAGGCAGTTTACAGGGAGAAAGAGGGAATTAGAGATGATGAACGTGGGCATAGGCGCACTAAGTCACCCTTGCGGTTGAAGTATGTACAAGAAGCACATTAGAATTGCGGAGAGCATATAACTCTCAACACAATAACAACGAAGAATGATACTCCCCCGTTCTAGGGAGCCACAGACAGCTAGTCCACAGTTGTAATAGACTTTCAATGAAAGGAGAGCATAAGTTCAAAGAAAATCCACTGGAATGTCATACCCCAGTACTTATCCGCAACTGAAACAAAATTGGGGATTGAAGGGCTGAACGCCAGCAATTACGCTCATCGCACAGTACTAACTTCGTTTAACAACTGTGTATTTGCACATGGAGCCCCACTGTTGGCAGTGTGACCTTAAAATTGAGGATATTGGTCTAGCACCGTGCCAGTTCCAACGTCATAATCTGTGTCCAACATGCTGACATACTGGTCCAGAGAAGAGAAGGTATGGAATGGAGTAGGATTACCCAGATCCATACCAGGAGTAGGATTGCCGACCCCTGAGTTCAAATGTAAATCTGTTCTCGGGTATGAAGAATCTGGCGAATTCATTCCTGGCGCAGAATGAGCGTGACAAAAAATATCTTCTATCGAGTCCGGACCGAGGAAACGCGTGCTTAATGTGTTCGGCGCAGTTAAAGTTTGGTTTGAGATCCAATGATTTGAGTCGAGATTGAAGTTCAGATCCCCAGGGGTGATGTCGATAGGATCATACCCGACGATGCTTTGCTGTCTAAGATGGTTGGCATCCATGGCTGGATGACTCTGATGTACAGGGATGTTCTGCTGCTGAGCCTCCACGAGATTCGGCCGAGATGGAGATTGCGGTCGTTTCCTTTGCGGGGTCAATTTCGACCTTGGGTGCTGCTTGTCATTCCCGAGTCTCCCAGGTAGCAGTGTAAAAATGATCTTAATATTAACATTAGCTCTCCGACAAAGCTATGATAAGTATCTGGATCCAAACTCACACCCAGCGTTTCCGAAAGGCTTTCGGCAGCTGTACTCTGATAAGCCAGGTTCTTAAGCACATGCCGACCAAACTCGGCATCTTTGATTGTCTCCAAAGCGTTTTCAACTTCCGCGTTCTCCCAAACATGAAATGTTAGAGAGAGCGTTGCGCAGAACGTTGTATAAATCGAAAACCAATATGGACCAGAAAGTATATCTTGCTTTTCCATCTGTCTGGCGTTGTATATCGCATTTCGCCCGACATCAACACATGCGGCTGCGTATGCGTAGCACTGATTGCTAGTGAGGTTGTCCTTGCGAGATTGGGAGATGTAGTGGAGGAACGGTTTGTAAAGAGTTATTTGAACATGGGTAAAAGCTAGCCGTAGAAGATGCTGGGCTCTTTGAAGTATCAGCGGTGACCGAATATTCAATGCATTTGAGATTTGAATACCTTGTTAGATCATTCGATGAAGCCGGACCTGGCCGAAGGTGGGTTGGAAGACTCGTCAGCCAGCTTTGCAAATCGTTCTCGACTTCACGAACTTTTGCATTATTGACGACATATGCCCTAGTCTTCTGGGACACCTCCCTCTGCATCCGTTTCGCCGGATAAACGTCCGTAGAGACTCTGCCGAGAATATAGGCCAGTCGAATGTGCGCATTGGATGCCGTTATTAGCGATACTCGCCTTTCTGGCATCGGAAGGATTCCTGCTTCCGTGATATACTCGTCGTCAATCTCAAGTGGCATCTCTTGGTCAATATCATCGTCCGAGATGGTTCTTGGAAGGCCAAGAATTGCAATAATGTACGTCTCCAAGGTGCGGATCGCCCAGAATAGTCTTTTTCGAGTCTCCCTCTCAACAGGATTCATTTCTGCTGGTTGGGAACGGTGTAGACCCATTTGGAGAGAGGCGGCCATTGCTGCACTGATGTATGAATGGCAAGTAGGCATAGACGCCGACGAGTGAAGAAATAAAGTCATGCATACAACCGTTTGCAGAGCGAGAATATTTCGACACTGCGCGATATCAATCATTTGGCGGGATGCAGAGAAGTATCTCATCCTTAATCAATCAGTAAGACTCGCGCGCAAACAACCTTGGGTTTCACACATACCCTTCAGATATGGCATGCGTATAGCCAGAGCGAGCCCGCTCGTTGCACGAGAAAAGGTAGCCCAAAGCCAGAACTGCATACAAAAGTGGCAGAAACCTATGCTCCTTGTCGGTGTATTGTGCAGAATTTAGGAGGTAAACCTCTTCTAACATAGAAAAAAAGCTTGGCTTATGCACGAAGTTGAATAGAGCACAGGCCTCATTCAAGGCACTAGTGGCCAGTTCAATAGCAACCTCTCGTGGTGGCAGTGAGATGAATTCACGTGATGAATCTTCGAATGCAGGATTCATCGAATGATTTGCTGACTCAAAGGCGTCGGATATGCCTCGCAATCGAAGATTTGTCGTTTTGTCTTCGATACTCAAATCAGACATGTTACCAAAACGCTCGCCCAGTCTTCGCACGAATGCAGATGATGATCCGTGACTGTGATAACTCCAGTTGCCGGTATTATCAAGATTCAGTCTCCCCGTTTCCTCAAGTACAGTTGCCAGGTTTGCATCTTGCTCAGGGCTCGCAGGACGGTGCGGGATTTGATGAGGAGACTCTGATAGCTTGGCACCAGTAGATTCCAGAGACCTCATGTTAGAGATCGGAAGTTGTAACTTGCTCAGGACAGTTGCATCTAGATGAGGATCATCCAAATCAAGATTCGGAGCGAGAGCCCGCAGGAGGTTCCGAGCTCGCTGTAGTTTAGACGCAAGGTCTTCTACCTCTCGCCGTGAAAGTCGCGTAGATCGTTTGTCCGGTTGATCATAGCTGCAATCTAGGTCCAATCATCAAGTGGCCAATACACTGGTAACTTCTGGCATATGCCATGGCTCACCAAGATTCAGTGCACTACAGGACAGGCAAGGGTGTCGCCCATCGCATCGAATTTTCCGTCCACGGCAATCGTCACAGGCCCTTCTCGCGCGATGCGCTTTCCGTGCCGTTGTAGTCTCCGGGGAGACCAGCTTGTCTGAATTACTATCTGCTTGCGAGGGATCTAAAGCAGGAGATGGCGCGAACACTCCTTGCGCACCCTGGTGGGTATTTCGCTCTTGTGTTACGCCTGAGTTATTTTGCAAATATAGCTCTGACGAAGTCGACATCTTGAACGGAAAATTGTTTTATCGTTTGATCATATTGTCTGGATGGAGAAAAGAAGAGCGTAGAGCGAGATTCGGGAATCGGGAGTCGCGGAACAAATCTCGCAAGGGAGTCAATCATCAGTAGAGTGTGGCCCGCCCGATTTTCGGTCGCCGGCTATGCCATTTTTGAAGGCGGTAAAAGCTCCAGGCTACGGGCTCACAGACTAGCAAGGTGATGGATGTCTCCCACTAAATATCATTTTCTTCGGGCGTCTTACTTGTATATTAGAGGGTAAATTATGCGTGAGAAACAATGGTGTGACTGACCCGTCGTAATTTTCGTGGAGCCGCTGCTTGTAAGCCGATCATCACACTGTTGAGCAGTTCTACCTCCCCCAGACGGATTCTAGCTCTCTATAGGTGATCCAGGAGATTGTATCTGCCCAATACGGCGTTGGTTGTAAGTCTATTGCCATGAGCTCTATCATCTGCTGATGATTTCGTGGACTATCACTGGGTATGGCCAGAGGGATGATTATGAATACAGAAGCAGCGTTTCCTTGACTGAACCGCAATTATCATTCTATCTACAATATTGACATTCAATGGAAAACCCCAGACTTTTATTGAAAACCCAACGATTGCTTTTTTCTTCCCAATGGTTATGTGTCGCTGGCGGTGAGGTGTACCTGAGAGCTAATCAATCATAATTTCTTGAAAGAAGGTATATCTATCTGTGAGTGGTCTATATCTTGACAAGACGAGTCATTCGGGTCAATCCACCAGGATACATAGTTATAATCCACTGCTTTCATCTTCGAGCTGCTTCAAGCTAGGAGAAACAAGCAAATCGCCAGTAATGGTGCCATGGATGGTGAACGCAAATACTACCATCCAAAGCAGAACGAGAAAGACTGTGCAGACCTACGTGTAATGAGACATTAGCAAATCTGTACTTTTACTGACGAGAGCAAAAGCCGTCACGGGAAAGAAACTCACTGTTCCAAGGATTTCAAAGAACCTTGATCCCATCTCTTCGCCTAAGGTAATTGTAGATCCCGTGAAAACACCCACCGCAAAGACGATACTCCACCAGCCCATGTTGAACGGTGGTCTTGTTCGTGCACAAGCCATAGCTCCCCAGAATAGCCATGCAAGCCCGAATCCCCACATTAATAGCGCCGTGAAGATTGCGAAGACAAAAACGATGTCTCCTGCATCTGATGCAAGAGGTAGAGTCTTTGTTAGTGGGAATACGGTTCGAGATACAGCACCCAGCTGCATGATGCCGAATCCGCCCTCTCCCAAGGGACCCAAAGGCAGGAATATTGAAGAAAGAACCGCAGGTGGCGGTATGCTGTGGAGTGTCAAGCGGTGATAGTAGAGAACAAGAGTAAAGAGGGCGAGAGGGATGCCGATTCCCCAAAGGACGTAGCTGACTATTAGGGTCCAGAGAGCATGGGTAGGACTCGGTAGTGCGCCTGCAACCAAGCCGCCAGTGGCTGCACATATTATGGTAGAGACGATAGGTAGAAGCCAAAAAGGTGTCACGGATGCGATGTCGGTCTTGTGTATGGACATACTGAGTTGAGTAAATTAGCTATTCATTGGCCGTTGTGCCATCTGTTTGCTTGGAAAAAAGTCGCTTACATATTGAACGGAATATACAAGCAGATCGCAACCGAAGCCACAACCTCAACCCACCACAATACCCAGGCCAGGGTTGCAGCCCAGAAACCCCAAGCGGGTACGCAAATGTTCACGATCCCTTGGGCTATAATGCCCAGGCTCATGGGAAACGTCGCCAGGAACAAAGACTCAACGGGATGAGTGATCATGGCGCGCCAAAGGATCGGGTAGCAGAGGTACCGTAGAGCCGAAATTATGGAGAAGATAGCGAAAAGGGTGATGGTAATGACAAAAATCGCTACTGATATCCAGTAAAGCCAGGCGCCATTGTAAGGGAGCTTGTAGAGGAGGATCGAGATTATTCCTGTTCCCATAACGATAGCAAACCACCTGTTCAATGCGTCCTTGTTATTATTGGTTAAAGAGTGATTTGGCGTATCGATGACACATACGACGGAGCGAATCTGCGAATGAAGCCACGCCATTTCGGCGTCGGGATCTTAATTGCTGATGACTCGTGTTGATCTGCGCGATCTGTCATCGAAAGTTGCATGGTCGACAAGAGGATAGGTTTCAGCGACGCAGACGGAGAACTCTGCTTAGATACTCGCAATGATAAGAGTGATAGAGGTCAAGTGTATCGTCAAATAAGGCTAATGTGTAGGTTTATATCGACAGCTACACGGTGCCAACTTATTTTCGCTTAAAGAGGAAAACGACAAGACGGATTTGCATTACCAACTCAGTGGCGAGGCTCGGGGGTCCTAGAATGACAAGACATCAAAAGGAGATCATGAAATGTCCGGATTTGAAGGTGACTGATTCAATTGCGGCATGGTCGGCTAGAGGTGAGATGCTATTGTACAAGCCTGTGTGGAGATTTCCAAACTCCAAGGTCCGGACTCTGTTAAGACAATCGGTAATTACGGAATAAAGACTAGTGAGGGTAATGTGTGCATGGAAACCTACAGTAACAGCCGCGTACTCGGGCTGTATTGCGAGTATCATCGGAGAGGACGGCAATATGAGAGATCTTATTGGTCGAGACGTCCCACGGGACTTGAAGTTCGTATTACAAAGCAGCCCGGTACGTGGAGTTGCCTAGTTAACTACACAAAGTTAAAATAGTCAACCTACCTAGCTGACGCAAGTTAATTCGTCCGAGTGAAACATCTACAGCCGTTAGGAAATTTGAAAATCAAATATCTCAACCAAAACGTATTAGTTCAACTCAATATAGCGGTTTGTACATGTATTGGACCCCAAGTCCCCTACACCCACTACACGGGTAGGCGGAGCGTTTGCCTGACTAGGCAGTTAGCTACCCTTGATAGTTACATGAGGTGGTTAGTGGATTCGTCAGCCCGGGCCCAAGATCACGTAACTGATCCTTCTTTTTGTTTCTCTAAACTGACAACATACGGAACTGTTCAGAATACATCAGCCATCCTTTAAATTCGGGTATTGGTCTGCTGTCTTCACCAGAAATTCTTCTTTGCTTTCTCCAAATCTAACATTTTAAGGTTGATAGGTCGAACAATGAAGAGCGACGTTAGTGGAATTCCGCTCCAGGAAAAAAAAAACTCTGACATGGATACAGGCACTGATACCACGGAGCGAGAACGGCGACTTTCAGCGGCCAGGAGCCCAGTTCAGAGATGTCATTTCCCCCGACCCTGATGGTAGATTTCCTGCTGAAAGTGGACGCTACCATCTCTACGTCTCATATGCCTGCCCCTGGGGTAAGTTCAATACTTCCAGAGTCCTCAATAGCTTACAGAACGCTCTGAATAATATCTAACATCTACTGTAGCACACCGTACACTGATCGTTCGCAAACTAAAAGGCCTTGAAAATATTGTGGGAGTAACCGTTGTGCACCCTCATATGTCTCTCGTGGAAAGTTGGCGCTTTTACAACAGTGAAGATGGTGCAGCTGAAGAGGGTTGTGTTCCCGACCCCCTCCATCCGGGAGTCAAACGATTGAAAGAACTGTATCTGAAAGCTGACCCGGAATATTCGGGCCGCTTTTCTGTACCAGTTTTGTGGGATAAAACCAACGGGACTATCGTCAGCAATGAAAGCAGCGAGATAATTCGCATGTTGAATTCCGCATTCAATTATTTGCTGCCACCAGAAAAGCAGAAAATAGACCTCTACCCACCGAGACTGCAATTACAGATTGACTCCGTTAATCTTCAGATATACGAGAATATCAACAATGGGGTCTAGTAAGTTCGGCATCATGAACATGGTGACTATAATGCTAACATCGCTCAAGCAAATGTGGCCTTGCAAAAGGTCAACAAGCCTACGATAGGGCCATCGAAGACCTTTTCACCCAGCTTGATGCCGTGGAATCCCATCTGCAGGTCAAGCATGATGAAGGGCCATTCTACTTCGGGAGATTGCTCACGGAAACGGATATACGACTTTTTGTGACAGTCATCCGGTTTGACATTGTTTACTACAACCTCTTCAAGACAAACCGGAAAATGATTCGACTCGATTATCCGAACATTCATCGCTGGATGCAGAATCTGTATTGGAATATTTCGGAGTTTCGTTTGACAACAAATGTTGGCCATATCAAGCAGCACTATTTCAGTTTGACTATTCTTAACCCCTGGGCCATTGTACCGGATGGCCCGTTGCCTGAGGTGGTACCGATTTCTTGAATGATTCCCAGCTTCTCAACTAGCGTTTTTTACGAATGTCGAGTTCGGAGGTTGCGAAGTTTACGCTATTTTTCAAATATCAGAAAATTTACTATATTTTGCCAGGACCACGTCGTGCGATGATGCATATCATCATTTGCTCTGTAGCAGGCGGGCTGTAACAACCGTTGACGCGACTGATACCACAATATTCAGACAAGTATTTACGACATGGTATACTCAACCTATTAAAAAACTCAGGCCAACTGCTCGTTGATTATTATCTCAGGTCTGGAACACAACGTCGTTCTGTAATCGGCGGTACCTGAAATTGTTCTCCTTCACTCCTGGGCATTTTGTGCGAGAGATATCATCCATATCTATTCCAAGCATGATTTCGATAAAAACACTTTTCCGCAATGATAGATAGAGTCATCGTGAACGTATTCTGATGATACGGCCAAGGGTCGAAGCAAACTGCTCTATTGTGCTCTTCTTGCATGAAAGTGAGATAAGTACATACTTTTTTTGGAATGATCTAGTCGCTTTCTACTCGTGAAGCACCTATTTAAAGCGCTTCCTTACCCATAACTCTTGTTTTCCCATTGTCATACCATTGCCCGTCGAGAAACAAAACTCAGTGGGTTTGAAGTCGCCATCTGAGGAGATTGCCCAGATGGCGGGCTTAGGGGGGTTCATTTCGGGCTTCGTTCCAAGGCACAGATGTATATGCTGCTAGTGCACAAAATTTCCACGAATAACCATTTAAGGCTGGAAAGGGGATCAGCCACCATTCAAGCCAGATATGGGTACCAGCAAAGGCTAGGCCGTATTCGTCAAGCTGGCCGGGTATATATCCTTCGAAGAGATGGCTCAGCGATGGTAAGCCCGTGGGGCCACTGGTATGTGGTTAGCAGGTAGGTCGCATCAGATCGCCGAGGGCGCTCCCTATTCAGTTGTTTGCGGCCAGGAAGAATTTGCCATTACGAGGATTATATTTAACTCACATATTCCGCAGGTCCTAAGTCGTTAGCCCGAAGCCCTTCTGGACAGCTTTTAGGCTCTGCAGAAGCGCGATAGCTGCAATAGACTTCTCGTAGCAAATGTAATTACAAAAAGATGAAAGATGGCCTCCTCAAAAGTAGGTCAATTCGTGCATTTCTATCTCAAGTACTAGCTCAAGATCTTCAGGTCCACCTCCTTCCCAAGCTAAAATTCTCGTTCCCATCTCTTCCAATTCCTTCTCGACGATCCTTTCCATGTTTGCTCTTTCGTCATCAGTAAGAAGATCTATTCGGTCTTTCCAACGGTCGTCTTCAGTGCTTGTTGCCGGTCCAAAGAATCGGCTATCAAGCATTTTCCAGAATACAGCATCGAACGCGAAGCTTTTCCGTGCCGCATAGGTGACCCAAAAATCACCGTTCTCCCAGCTTTGTTGCATTAGCGTAGAAAGCCGCTATTCATCTTTCAGTCTACCGCGGGCTATAGCTATGTCCTCCTGTTCGCATAGAGTCTTCAAGAACGTCTAGAGACGTGACTTATATACTTTCGACCACTCTTCTATCCTATCCGGCTAATATACTAGTTACTCAAGAAGCAGCCACCACGGTAGGGAGTAAGAAAACTCTACTAGCGCATCATAAGTGAATTCCCAGTCCACCACCCCGACAATTTAAAGATCTTCGTTAATCAAGACGTTAGAGGGCCGAAGATCGTCACACCAGATCCTAAATAGTCTAAGATTCGTGGAATAAGTCGTGAATCGGCCTTCCCTAGCTAGCTTAAGGAATAACAATCTTACGATATACCTTCGTCGACAGTCATCCGCGGAATTGACGGCATCGTTCTACTAGTATATAAGATGCTAGAGATAGAGATCTGCTAGTGTATTAAAGTAGGATAATACTAATTAAAAGGTCTCGTTTACCCTAGGTAACTCCGAGCGCGGGAGAGTCCCTAGACGGACGAATTCATTTACGTTATGGATAGTGGTCGTTAAGCCACTTCCTAGGTAAAATCGTTAATCTAGACCAACGATCCTATCCGAGGCAGCTATAGCGTAGATAGCTAAAGCAAAATATCTATAAACTATCTATATAGAAGTTCAAGCTTAGCGTCATCAACATTTAAGTCGAGAATCGGACGATCTTTAATCGCAATTCTAGGGGTGTTAAGGACATCGCTTAGATCTATCGCGTAGTCAATGTATTCCATAATAATAAATGGACCAAGGCCGAGAGGATTTTCCTCTTTAGTGCCCCAGTGCAAGATAAATAGCACGGGAATTATCGTATGCTGGTAAATATACCTAATTATATCGACTTCATTGCGCACTTTCTCCTCGGGAAACATCGTAGCACCTAGTTTGGGAAATCGAATAATTGCCGAACCGCCGTCTTCAAATTTCATTCTGAAAGACATATTAAACGACCCAGCTTTTGGATCACATAGCTCGACGGGCACTCCTCTTCGATATTTTAAAATAAATTCACCTATAGCCATCAAAGTCTCTTCCTTAAACATCTCATGTACCCAAGCATCTTGGATGGCCTCACTCCGCTCCCACGCGACATCGTCGAAGCACATGCGAGTCCGCATCTCTGAAATTGTGGATTGGATAAACAAGAACGCAAATACGTCGGAAGTTTGATGATTGAAGAGGACGACGCAGCACTCTTGAAAGGGGGTGAACAATATTTCAACACACCGACTTCTTGCTTTTCGCGATGTGTACAGGCGGTTCCACTTCTTGTAAGCAGCCACCAATGGGAATATACCGATAGACGCTGCCGACGCCACCTAGTTTCTAGTAGAGAAGGTAAATTCCTGAAAATTAAATCGACCCCTCAAATAACTTGGCTGAGGAAACTCAGCTCACTGAAGCCGCGAGAGTTTTCTCCGAGAAGCGGTAGCATGTCATCGAGGATGTTTCCAAGGAATGTAGGAAAAGTTGAGAGATGGTGGGAGTTTGGTAAGCTTTTGACTTGATTGGGGGCTAGTTTGTCACTGGTAAGGATTGTTCAAGTACGAGTGTATTTCAGATTGATTTTGCGTCATTCATCGTATTCAGTAATCTGTGTGGGAATTAGAAAATAAACCACGACTCAGATTTCGACTGAAAAACAATAGAAGTATTGTCCGCATTGACGCCAGCATTGACATCTAAGAGCCACAGTCTTGCAAATTGTTCACTGCATTGGATTGATCTCGCAGGCGGCTATCATGGAACCTTAAAATATCTGTCACGTAGGACTCTACAGTTGAATACGTAAAGTCACGGGGTAAGTTGGTCGGTATGTTCTCGTTTTCCAATTTCTGAAGCTCCATCGAAAGCGGGCGATTAGTCAGGGTCAAATACTCCTTTTTGTCTATGATAAATGTCCCAATACAGGGCAGAGGCACTCTGCTGATACTGAGCATGATCCAGACAGGTCTTGGAAGAGACTGCTCCGCAACTCGATGTTATGTTGCTTGGAAGATCAGGTCTTGGACACCATTGTCCCCTGTGCTTCCTCAAAGAACTCTATCAATAGTTATACCGTATGTGATAATCGGCCTGTATCCCGTTCGGACTGGTTTGGATGACGGGCATAATCCAAAGGTGTACGGTGGACTATAGGGGGGAGAAGGCCATAACCCTGAATTTCTTAAAAGACCATTCACCGCTTCTCGTCTATCCCAAGTACATTTCATGCTTACTACATCACTAGGAGAACAACGTATAGATGAACTAGGAAATCGTCCAAAAACCGTCTACGAAACTATTTAGGGAACTATCTAGGAAACTATCTAGGAAGCTGTCAAGAAAAAGTTGACTTATGAGGGATACATTCTGCGGCGATCAGTGTTTATCATCGCACCTGAGAGTGGACTCAGCCTTGTATTGATCATAAAGCCCAGCGACAGACACATCATGGAAGGCCAAGAAATAAATGTAACATCTTCTCGTAGTCCGGTGTTCCCAATCCTGTCACAGGATCCCACCTAAATATTATGTATTAGTTGGATCCGAACCAGTAAAAATTGACATCACGTACCCTACAGCAGCTCTAAACCCCTCGGTCCCGCATCCTGGATTCGATCCATTGACGATGTCATTAAGGACCCATTCATTGTCATAGAGTACCGAATTCAAGAAGCCAAGAGGACCCTTCCCAATAGCTAGTCGCTCATCAATAATGCGGTTAATTATGGCTGCGAATATCGGTGTACCTAGAACCTATGTCAGCTATTCTATGACGATTCGGCTGAGTTTCTTGTGATGGGGAACATCTCACTCGCACTGGTTCCGCCTGTATGGCCGAATTTAGCTTTATACCAAAGCGCGATATTATCGGCAACTGCAGCCACGTCAGGGTAGCCTCGACCAAGACGATTATATAGACCAGAGTCACCTCCGGATGTCCAATTTCCCTCGTAATAGGGATATTCTGGATTAGAAGTGGCAAAGTACCTTGATAGTGGACCCTGGTCAATATTCTACGCAGGGAACTATGGGTGACACGTCAAACAGTGACTTACTTGGATATGGCTGCTGTCTGATAGGATGAAGCTTGGAACACGTTGCTAAACCCACCACCGGATGATAGGATATTATTTCCATCACTGTTGTATAACGCACTCTCGGGTACAGAGGGCGCATGTTCCGGCAGCACCTTCGTGCCCCCCACGGAAGTTACGTACGGACAGCTGTATGCTACTATGTCAATTTTGACCAATTCCATGTTATTGGGTGTGGGAACTGACTTGGCTGGGAATGTTGGGCTGAATATGTCCTTCTTTGGGCCTAGACAGCCGTCGTGGCCTGCGACACCATTGTCACCCGAAGCAAACAGAACTGACACCCCTTGAAGACCGAGCTTCATATACCTGTTTTGTATTCGTATTAGAAGTGTCGCCAAAGGTAGTCAAATAGTAAGACGGTATGATTTCCATGACGTCACGTACTCATTGCACTGTCGTCTTTGATATGCAATTGGGAAATTTTGCTCAGGACCTCCATACGATATTGAAATGACGTTGGGTGGTTTGTAGATGCCGCAGAGTATCCGGTTGTCAGATGCGGGAGGGTTAGGATTGGCTCTTTCGCCATCACATTTCCCCAAAGCACAGTCGGTGCAATATGACTGCAATATCATTAGAGCCAGACGAAGATAAAAGCTACACGGGACTTACCCCATCAATTGCATTTAGAAACCCATCGAGAAAACCTTGGGATGAATACTGAGCGTCAAGGTGATCATTTGTTTGGTAGACTGTGATTGTTTGCGGATATACAATGGGATACGCCACTTGGAGGTCCAACGCTGATTCGAGACCGAATTTCGATGATGATCCGCCTCCATCGGTGTTCGCAATCATGACTTCTAGAGGCCGAGTACCAAGTGGAATGTGGGTTGTCTGGTTTTCGAAAAATAAGTCCAGATCTTCAGCATGGAAGTAGTTGTCTTCCTGAAATATGCCCAAAGAGTTTTGAGGATGAGACTTGGTGGCAAGTGGAATCTTGTACAAAGCTCTGACGCAGTCCGGGGTGATTGCCTTGTCACAATCTAGTGATGTGAGCACGTCACGGTCATCTGAGTCAGGAAGATGCATTCGACCTGAAGCACCGTGGATCAGGATTTTGTCCCGTTTGTGAAGAAACTTCTGCGGTTGTTGGAATACTGGGAGTCTGATCCCCGGTTCTACATAATCAATATGTTCCTGGATGCTGTGCGGTACATGGTATCTGGTCTACTTAGCCATCGGGAGTTCGAGACGAAGCTCAAAGGGACTCAAGACATACTGGTCACAGGCAAGGACAGACTGGCCGGTATGTACATTCTGATACTGAAAATATTGATTGTGTAACAATTCTTCCGCCTCTTTGGCCGTGGCCACAAGCTCTAGCCAGCCTTTGTTACGGTTCAAGAATATGCGTGCATCGCTGATGCCGGACTCGATTAACCATGACCTCGCCAGCGCCATGGTACGGTTTGAGGGTGCAAAGGTATCAATGATCTGGTTCGCAGACCAGTACCTTCCATAATTTGAAGATCGAGGATGGGACCTTTATCACCTGTTAGACACTGTGAGATTGGTCTGTGCGGACAGACAGTCATGGTCGTCTTAGCTTACACGTCCAATAGATACTCATCCGCCCGATGTAGGTTGTTTTGTTTCAGTCCAATTCGAACGCGCAATAGCGAGTCCGGTCTCGGTTGGCCAACTGATCTCCATTCTGACGGAACCCGATCTCGTTTCTCATGAACAGCATGTGTAGAGGGCAGAGCGTTTGCTATGGTGCAGAACACGGTGGCCAGTACAATCCCGAAAAGTCCTTTTGCTCTTGACATAATCATGCCGGCAAGAGAGGCACTTGGAGTGGGCTACCAGAGGTGTGTTATTTCGGAAGTGTGAAGATACCCAAGGCTGCTTAAGGGCAGGAATCTGGAACTCGCTAGGAGCCCAAATGCACTGTAACGTGCATGCCCCACCCGCGTCGATTCCAATACGTACACTGACTAGTACAGCGTACAGCCTCGGTATTCCTTACAAGACATAGAAAAAGTGACCTTATCGTTGCTTACTGCGGACATGATCCCAATTCTTTCATTTTTTTTAATAGATTATATAGACGAGGTCTTCAATATTCTAGAGACCAGCTATAGTTCAAAATTTAGGGTACTTACGCATGCTTTGTTGACCTTTGCAAATATAAACCGGCTTCTTGACAACTAGAAGATCCAGCATCTGCTCTAGATCTATGGCTCACACTTCAAAGGCCAAATATTCATCCCAGTTTTAGTTCCAGTATGCACCGGTAGACCTCCATGTATAACGCGCTTGTCCCCCTTGCCATTGTCTGGAAGATTGATCCAGAACAGCGCATTCCCTGGGATTGGTTTAAACATAATTCCCTCAAACGTGGCATTCCAAATGGCTTTCCCGTCATCAACCAAGCTCGAAGCCGTGGATGCAATGCGCGGGAAATATGTTTCTCCCCCAGTGCAGTCGGCTTCCAAGAAGACAAAGACACTGGCAACGCGATTGCATAATCGACCGTCTTTATACCGCATCGACTCTTGAAACCAGTCATAATGGAGTTTGTATTGCTGGCCAGGTTGATATGTTACTAGCTGAGGAATGCCAAAGTCGTCCGACGGCTCTGTCAAAGATGCCATCAGAGAGAGTGCACGGCTTCCCACACACGAGACCGAGGGATCCGATGGCGGCAGGCCTGCCGACTGAGACGACCGATACGCTTCGCCACTCGCACCGGTTGACAATTTTGAAGGAGCAAATTGGGTCTTCCTGGGAATTGTAGTTGTCGTCAGCTATCAATAACCTTCGGCGACGGCGCACAACCACTTCTTTGAGTAGAAGACAAAACGAGAACCAGGGCTCACCCAATATGAAGTAATTGAGATGCCTCTGCCTCACTGACGAAATTATCGATATAGACTAGCAAAGGGTCTTCCGACACGATCTGAGTCTTATAGCTCGGGATTTTGCATGCTGCTTCTTTGGGCCACCAGTGCGCCACATAACCTGTGTTGCTGGAGTAAAGGTAAAATCCGTAACTGCAGCATATTGCAATGAATATGCTGACAATGTTGCCAATGAACATTATTCGACTAGAGTTCGTGCTCCTCAATGGGGATTTTGGTGGGCGAGCTCTCAAATTTGGGATTTTGAAGCTCAGCTATGCGGGGGAGCTGGTATATGTACATCTGGGCTGTATGTAAAACGCTTACCGTTTATTACAGCAGCGAGGGAAACAATACATACATGTATTGGTTTCTCCACTGCACTTGAAGAATCAGGTAAGCTGACAAGACAAGAACCTCGGTAACTTTCGTAAAGGTAATGCGGACGAAGTCTCTGCATTGTGATATGTTCAAACACGCCCATTTTCGGCTTGGTCTAGCAAATGAGGTCTCAAGTCCTCGATTTTCCGCAGTGTTAGCCACACAGACGGACTACTGCCAAAATAGTTTAGAGCCGGGCTGAGTGCAAACATCGAGGGCGAAGTGGATTAATTAGGTTGTTTAGACAGAAAATACTTTTGAACCCCTCAACCCATTTGGGATTGCTACAGATACTCAGGACCAAATAAGGAAGCTGCTCTGATTGCCATCCTAACTATTGCTGCAACCTTCCGGGAACTAGTCCCCCATGACTAGGCCACCCGATATTCTCATTTCCTTGGCCTTGCAGGGACTCATCTACTCTTCTTCGGCCCTACCCTCTGTCAGACCCTCGACATAGAACAGGGCGACTTAGCACTGTACTTACAAGAACCCAAAGTCATCTGAAATATGTGTTAGCACAAGCATCCATCGAACGGATTCAAATGAGAGCCCAAGTATACATACAGGGATAAGACTCAATGTCAACATTTCTCTTCTCCGAGGCGTCACGCTTCTCTTCGCTCCTAGAATCATTTATTAGACCTCTGTCGTTGGGGGATTCTTGCGTTCGGAACATCTTGCTCACAAGAAGCCGAAATCATCTGTATTTCCCAAATAGTTTAGTATTGCTGAAAGGCTTCATGAGCTTGAGCGGTGGATAGTAGATCTTACAGGGGTAGGACTCGATATCAACGTTTCTCTTCTCCGGCGCATCACGTTTTTCTTCGCTCCTAGGGTTATTCGTCAGATTCTTATCGCTCGGGAATCCTAGGAACCGGGAAGTCTCGAGCATACAGGAAGCCAAAGTCATCTGAATTTCCCAAAGAAGTCAGTATGGAGATATTTGATGAGCTTGAGTTATAGATCATATGTCTCACAGGGATAAGACTCGATATCAACGTTTCTCTTCTCTGGAGCATCACGCTTCTCCTCGGTCCTAGACATTTGTTAGGATCTTGCCACTCGGAAAAACTCAATTCTAGGGTTGTCGCGCGCACAAAAAGCCAAAGTCATCTATGTTCCCGGAAGAAGTCAGTATAGGGGAATTTGGCGAAAACGGGGAGTACGTTTGGAATCATACAGGGGTAAGACTCGATATCAACGGCACGCTTTTCCTCGGCTGGTCCCCGTTTCTCCTCCCTAAGATCCCGATCTCTTCAGTAACATATCAGTAGATTCACCAAGAGTGATACACTTACAGGAATCCAAAGTCATCTAGACACAGTATCAGCTCACCATCAAGTATTTTTCAGACTGAATACAGGGGCTCCAGGTCACAACTCACAAGGATAGCTCTCGATATCAACATTAGCATCACGCTTGGTGGGGGTAGGGGTCGCTAGGCTGGCAGAGGCCATGGCCAGGATAGCGATACACTGGGCGATCTTCATGTCGAATCTGTACAGAAAGCTTTATTGTCTCGTCAAATGTGTGTAGCAATGCTCAGATGAAGATATTTGCCGGCAGGTCGGGGCAGGAGGGTAAGGGATTATCTTTATATGATAGATACATACTGTACACCACTGGTACCCTGTTCGTACCACAAATTCTGTCCAAGTAATCTTTACTTTGCAGTACGAAACGATGCTGACGACATTTACGGACAGAACGTGTAACATGGTACATAAATGTTTGCCATTGGCCGTTCGCCATTCGTCTAGTGTATGCGTCTAAACTGTAAAGTAGGTGTTAGGCGTCCAGGATGCGCACTAAATCCAATATGGCTATAGTGCACCATTCAAGGTTAATAAAGTGGAATGGGCCAATGTCACCTCACTAGTATCACTTGAGCTTAGTAGCTAGTGAGACTACCTTCTTGCCTATTATTCACTATCGCTAGCAATTTGACAAAAAGTCGTCAAAAGTCGCACTGCATGCTGAGGCTTCAAGTCTTATTTCAATAATTCAGTAATGGATCATATTTCCGGACCCACCCAGGCGATTGTAAGCATGGCAGCACTGCAGTGGTTAAAAGTCCATTGCGACGTAAATTTGGCCCCCCTTCCCCCCCCGCGCTCTTCAGCAGAAACTCCATTTTCCTGTTTTGTTTTGGCTATCACTGATATGACTACTGAACATCACAGCTTGCAAATTAAAGCCGGTGATCGCCGATGATATCGCATATGAGGAATACCTGTGCCAGCCTCAGTAGCATCCTGTGACTGTGAAAGCTTCTCAAGACTCTAACGAGCCCTCCATATTACAGCCGGTTGTACTCATTGAGGAGTATATCCCCCAATGGCTGCTTCCGAGTATCGGAAAATCACCGATGAAGCCTCCGACATCGACTCCCCAACACTCGAAGCCGGGGACACTGAAGAGGTCTTATCCCAGGCACCTGCAAACACATCCCTCAGAAGACTCCCCGGCTGGGCATATGCAATCATCAGTCTAGGCTTGGTTATTCTAGGCTTTGTTGCCGGACAATTCATCGACCTCAACTTCGACAGAAAATGCCTTGTTCGCCATTCTTATTATTGTGGGTGGCATTTCCCTCTAACCCACACCTGGACTGCGTTCTGAGAGCAAACAAGACTAACGATAATACAGCCCCTGCACTGTATCAAATTGATGCGGGATACAAACTTGTTCGGTTCAATAGTACCGTTGGTAATCCCACGCCATTCGGTGGAACTCCACGACCCGAGGTCGACGACGCCTGGGCAGCTGTGGACCAAGGTAGCTATGTGCAGACCTACTCTACCCTCAACATTCATCTGACCTTCGTCTAGTTCGAGTGCGGGGTATATCTCATGACGAATTGGTACGCATTGGTGGTTCAGTGAATGATGTGAGATTGCCCGACGATCTAGGAGGTGGATACATGGCATCGGACATGTATACTCATGAGCTCCACTGCCTCAACTTCCTCAGGAAGGCTACGTACCCCGAGTACTACAACCAGTCACACGGATTTACAGACCTACCGCATGTGGTGCGCCTGCATCTAGGTATGACAAATTTATCTTACGCTGATCTTGCCGGATTTACTCTTGGTATTATCCCATCTGCTAACACTGCTCACTTCATAGACCACTGTATTGAGCTACTACGACAATTTGTTGTTTGTCAGGGTGATGTTGGGCTCTACACATTCCAATGGCTGGAGCATTATCCGACGCCTTACCCCAAATTCAGTACATGGCATCAGTGTCGCAACTCTGACTCGATTGAAGCCTGGATCACGCAAGGGGCAGTTCAAACACCTTCTAACTATACATGGCCACGCGTTCCTGGGTCAGTGATATTTCCTCAGCCTGACTCTGATTGACACTTGCGATGAGGGGGGAATTTTCAGCAATAGCGGTCTGCACCATTTTGAGTGCGGGGTTATCGAATGAATACAATTGTTGGTTAAACATGTTGAGTAGATATTGCGATAACGTCTAAGAAGTTCTATAGCGCCTTTGTCCATTTAGTGCTTATGGTGGCAACCTACTGAAACTCTCTTTATTATATGAATTTCCAATGGCGCACCAGAGCCAAAAGTCGACGCCACTCAGCGCCGGATCTGCACCTCAGAAGGATTCAATGGCTTGCGGATAATGAGCCGCTGCAGCCAAGACAATACGATTGAATACACCTAGTGGAAAATAAAACATAAATAACTGTATTGATCAGCCTTTTCAATGTCTCCCACCTAAGCTTATGATAACAAGGGTACACTTGATCACACCGGTATAACGTTAGAATTTGTGATATATTGAAGCCGAGGCTATACCGTATGCTCTGTTGTGTGCATGAGCCAATCGCTGCTCGTGTCAAATTGCCAGGTTACGATGAGCGATAACACCCCTTGTTGCAAATCTGCTTGAGCCGTTTGCTGACGAAAGGGCCTCACGCGGGGTCAAGAGCTTGATGTTACATCCTCTAATGCACGTACTCCTTTTGGGCTTTCTGGCTTGAAGGTAAGCAATTCGTGGTCGGTGGGGGCGGAATCCCGCAGCGCTGGGGAAAAAAGCAAAGAGATAAGCTACAGCCACCGTCACGGTATGCCACCGTACCTTACACAATGGCGTATTCATATACTCAAACCATAAATTTCGAAGAACTGCTGACAGACTGGAGATAACCCCGCCCGTACCAGTATGCCAGCGAGCGCACGATGTGGATATATATAGTTCCCGTACCGTAATTGGTACACACGGGTAGCCTGAAGTGTATACAGTATCTTACCAAGGCAACTTGTAGCACTGGTACTCATCAGAAGTCGGTTAGGGTATCTCTGGTATTACTGCACTCTGGCTCGATTGGACTAAATGGACTTACATAAACCTGGGATTAAGCCCCCGCAACTGATTTACTGCAGTTCAATAATTACACCTAAGATGACTTTCTAACATTTCAACAAGCCAAGGCGCATGGTATCTACCCAGCAAAACCACGACCCTGTTCAAATCTCTCATCCACAAAGCCTCTCTCACGATGGAGGATGCTGAGGAGGGTAAACCCTTTCTCCCTAATGACTACACCCCGGCGGAGATTGTCCGGGACACGCGAAGCCTAAGGCGCCGACTACTTGACTGGGCCTGGGTTTTTTCCACGGCGATATTCGCATCGCTTTCTATTTTCCTCTACCTCCGATCGACCAGAATCGCGACATACGAGCGTGGATTCTCAACTGACTTGGGTATGACTACTTTCAATGACACTACGGCTCCTTCGCACCGGACTGAAGCTAACTCGAAAAATTTCAGATGCGCTGAAATCACAAATTCAACTGCATCAGGTACGATTTACCGGTGGACTTGAGCTCAATGAAACGGGCAAACTGCACCGCATCATCGACCCAAGACAGCCACAGTATGTCGGGCCTCCAGCGCCCGAAATCGACGCAGCGTGGGACGAGCTGATGCTCGGTAAGATTCTGCTTTTAAGCCATCTTCTTAAGTGGATATGCTGATGATATTCGAAGCTCTCGACCTCGATCTCCCCCTGAAAGAGTCGGAAGATGTGAGATGGACAATGAAAGGCGAAGAAAACGATAAATACAGAGTCAGGTCAGTGGCACCGATCAATGCTTACTGAGACTAGAGGACTTGCGCTTATATTCATTCTCATAGCCTTGACATGTATCATTCGCTACACTGTCTAGTATGTGTCAATTCCTTACAATAATCTTGCAGCAATCTTATTCAACAAACAGAATGCGATTCGGCGGGCCTTAGACTCGGATTACTATGAGCCAGGGGTGGAGCATCCCTATTTCTTTCGGTTGCATATTGGTATGGATAGCTCATGATTATCCCAGTTCATGTAGTTGATTTCTAATGTTGACCGTGGGATCAGATCATTGCATTGACTATCTTCGTCAAGGTATACAGTGCTCTGCCGACCTGACTCCACTTGGTTATGAGTGGAATGAAGAGTACCAGGTTCCATTCCCCTTGTTCAAAGAGAAACATACCTGCCGGAACTTTGACAAGATAAAATCTTGGGCAATGGAGAGAATTCCAGCGGAGAGAAAGGAGCACATTCACAGTCATAGCCATCCTATTGCGCAACGACAGGACTAGATATCAAGAAAAAACTGGAAAAAACTGTACCTGGAGGATACAATGATTGCGATGGACTGCAAAGCCGGCCAAGATCCAGTACATCTCTTAAATGTTCAAATCCCCCGGTTCATCACTGAAAGGGAAGGCGAATGGATGGCCAAGAGCTGGGATAGAATCTAAGAAGGGAGTGTCCATTCAAGTTAAGGCTACCCGGAATGAGGGCTTTGTGAGGCCGAGAGAGACCTGGCATTCGAACGAAGAACCAGCAGTCAGATCGCACTATAATCGGAAATCCAGACAACATGTACATGGCCACCAGCCTCAGGCATCCAATCATCTAACAGTACCCTAACTTTATGGTTCTCGTCATGCTTGTATTCTCTCCACACCTCACGACCACCTATTCTCTGGGCAAGTAGAGGAGAACTAAATGACGGAACGTGACTTAATAAGAAAAGAAAGATCTTGGAAATAGCCTCTAAAGATCAATTGCCGAGGCGTGTTCCACATATAAACCCATTCCTCCTAAATTTTTTTTCTCGGTCGAAAAGACAGGAACAATACGGTGTGGATTTTAGCCATGCCGAACCATGATTGAATGGAGTCCCTATGCATAGATGATCTTACACTAGTTGTCTTTTATTCGTCGTACGCTTGATTCTATAGTTGTTTATGCTAACCCACAAGAATTGCAGAATAATTCTTCAGTAGAATCTTCGGCTCACCCTCCCTTTATAGGTTTCTTATGCCTCTTGATTTCGAGACAGATCAATGAACCCGAAATAAATCACGAGAGACCTTGGTCCATGAGGGGACATTTCTAGCGTTTCTAGCGCCGCATCAAAAACCACTGCTATAACATAACTGGAGCTTCCTGATTGGCAACAGATGTCAATAAGAAAAACGTCAATTAAAGCGAGAAATGGTGGTAATTGTGGTTATGAGCAATGTTAATACTTGCCAACAATGTTGGTGGGGAAACTGTTCCGACACGTGCTCGGACCCACTAGCCAAAAAGGCTAAATAGACCAAATATGCTAGAACACATTCTAGTATGCTCGGGACCGATATAAGCAGCGCGCATCGTTGAGTTTAGAGGGGCCGGTGTCTAAGCCCTAACAGAAACGAACACGTGCGACCCAATCTTGGCACACGACAGATGTAGTCTTGGCGAAGGCTCGGCATAAACACCCATGCTACACTATCCAACTCAGAAACACCCCTTCAAGCAATTGATATGCTCTCTATGTTGCCAGCGGAGCTGCTGCTCTCAATAGCAAGCTATCTTGATAGTCACACCGACATTCTGCGGCTCGCCTCCTGTTGCCGTACCTTCTATCCACTTTTGCTACCCGGAGTCTATCTGTCGCTCGACCTGATAGAGCACTCCAATGGCCACTTGAGTCATCTGGTACACACACTAGCATCCAAGCCCGCATTAGCGCAAGAAGTGCGCACTTTGCGTATCTCCAATGGCTGGCGACCGACTTCCGGCGTGCGATATGAACGGGAGGTTATCCTACCAGTTCTGGAATCAGCCTTGGGGCCCGCCGGCACCCTATTCACATGGGACCGGAAACTACAGAATCGAGAGAGAAACGATGCATGGACTGTACTGCTCCTTGCCCTCTTGCCTAACCTGGAGGATCTAGTCCTGGAGGTCCATGATTTTCCAAGCTACACTCTCGAGTGGATGTCCAGGATCGCCCAGGAGGAGGGCTCCAGTTTGTCTAGATTGAGAAATTTTACAGTCTTGTGTTCCGAAGTAGATGGTGGTATCAGCTCATCGCACTTTCTTCCAATCCTTCGACATCCTTCGCTGCGAAGCTTTTGTGGCCATATGATATGCGATGGTGGCAGCACTGACGACGAATATGCCGAAGACGAAGCGTTCGATGCGGCTAGCTACGTGCCTGACAACCTAAGGTACTCCAATGTTACTCATAACCGACTCGAATCCTGCTGTTCTCGACGGGGTTTTGCAGATTTGATCGGCGCACCCAAGAGTCTCGAATCTTTTATCCTTGTGCATTCCGATAACCCGACTCACGCGGATAGTGAGTCGATGTACGCGACGAGATACTATCCACCATTGCACAGACATCGGGAGACCTTGCAAAAGTTAACCCTGACCCACGATTATGCTCCTTACCATTGTGATGACTATGATTACGTTGGGTCATTTGTGGAATTCAGTGCGCTGAAGGAACTTAGGCTGCGGGCATCTCATATACTTGACTGGTACCGAGACTGGAGTGAAAACAAGCCAAGGAATACATTGAGTGATATATTGCCTTTGTCGCTGGAAAGCCTTACTATTGACGGTCAAGAGACACAGCATACATTTGAACTAGCTAAGGAATTTCAAGACCTACTTTCAAGAGGAAAGTACCGCTGCCCAAACTTGACTTACCTCGAGATCAAGGGATACTGGATGCATGTTGAGCAGTCAACTGAGGAGTCTAACGCTAGACCTCGCCCTATACCTGCTTTGTTAGAGGAGTTTGCGGTTTTTAAGGCAGAACTTGAATCATTATGTTCGGCTGTAGGAGTTGGGTTTCGTCTGCGTGATTTACATATCGAGGAAATTATTGAGCGGAATCACTTGAATGGCTTTAGGAGTGATGCCCTTTGACCAGGTGGTTGGTCACTACTGTACTCTGTCTACCTGAGGATGATACATGTCATACATGTAAAAATACATAATTACTAGCACATGGATCGCCGGAGGAGCGGAGAGCGTGTTAATGATGAGATCAACAATATCTGGATTGTGCAGCTTCCATCACTGCTCTTCTTCCTCACAACAGATCGGGTGCTTTTCACTTCTGGAAATAAAGTCAAAGACGGATGTTGCAGCCTTTGAGCAAAAACCTGGATGGAAACCTGTGGGAAGTAGGAATATCAGGTCTGGAAAAGACCATGGCGTTAGGTGTTATCTTTCTTGCTGAGCGTGGGACCAAGTGCAGAGCTTTGATATGAGGGACACAATGGGGCTTCAAGCCTAGACTTCATTCAGCGGGGGACTCTTTGCTTGAATGCGCAATTTTACTTGTTGTTATAGTCTTATTCTTCTCCTTGTTTGCAGTGAGAACTTGAGATTTCACCCACTGGCGAAGAGCAGCCCTACAGAAACAATCACGTTGTCTGCATAGACTCTCCTTCGCCCATTTCTACGAGCATCTGTTACCTTTACCTCAGTCCTACTTTGAATTTCGTCACAATGACCGCCAATATGAGTAAAGAAGTGAGACTGCCCTAGATCAAATAAGGTGCTACTTCACATTCGAATGGCATTGTACGGTGCCGATGAGAGGCGAATACAAATACTGGGTATCAAAGGAATTGCCAACAATGACGAGTAGTATTCACAGGGTCGAGGAGCTCGTCTCACAATTAGCGACAGACAACGAATGTGACACCCTGTAAACACGCGCATTGAACCATCATCGACCCTTGGATGAGAGACAAGAATACCAACTTCCAAGTTTGCCTTCCTGGTCAACACCTCTCAAACCTCCCCCAGCTTGTAAGTTTCCTGGACCATGATTTGTGCAGGCCTGACCGAAAGCATTGCCGTGCCGGACACGAGTGTTTCAAGAGAGTACTAGAGAAACTGTCATAAAGAAGTCAGTCAAGAACATGCATGATCGAGTGTATCCTGACTCACTGTTCTGGTCGATGAATCGTCAAGGGCTGTCTGTTTTTCAGCATCTGGAGTTTGGGAGAGAATGAAACGGAGCGGATCCCGGAGCCGAAGTGACGGCTACCATAATATTGTTTCCAGATCTGGCGACAAGGTATTGAATCGGTTGGGAGGAGATTTCTCCGTAGTGACAACGAATGAGAATTCTGTACAAACAGCCAGAGTAGCCTGCGCACCATGCTGTGGCTGCAGTTGAAACAATCAAAATACAGTTGATCAAGGCACTAAGCCAAATCGACCATCCTGGTAGCGTAAAGACCAGAATAGACTCTGTGTGGTAGATTAGCTGACGCGTTGGCAGTGCCCAGGGAAGGGGAGTGTCTCACGAATCGTAGCGACAATGACAGTAAAAACGCCAAAGACACTGGAGAGTATGAGATATTGTTTGGCCTTTCCGCTGAGCTGCTGCTCAAGGGCATGGTCCAATCTCTCGATCTGCGTTGGGGCCTGGGTGCTCTGACCCAAATATGGCATGTTCCTATATGTGATTCAAGGCTCGAGGGTATAGTACACTGGGTGAACTCGACGTGCGGGAAACCTGTTGAATGCTGAAGTTTCAAGGATATTCGTAAAGAAGTAGAGATGGAGAAAAGAAGCAAGGTCCGAAGGATATGGGAAGGGCTACTGTCTCTCTGACGTAGTTTATACTCCCGCTGTCCGAAAGAGGCAGGTACCGCAACTCGATAAGGAACTCATGCGAAAAGAGAAGTAACGAAAGGCCAAAAAGGCATTCGCAGTTATTTGAGACTAGTATTGTATTGTACAGCCCACCAAGATAATGTCTCATTCGAGGACTGGCCTTCCCAGGACTGATTCTGCGCTTTCTTGGACGGGAGCCGAAGCGGAAGCCGCAGCGTCCTGGAGAATCACAGCGAAGAGCTGGGCATTCCTGCTGCTGTATGGCTAGCAAATCCTAGGACCAGTAGGGAGGCAGCCTCGAGAAAGAGTATGTAGTTATGTAGATCAATGGAACGCCCGCTTATCCGTCATTACAAGTGTTTCAAGTATCGCGCTCACTTGCCCAGCTCTCCCAGCATCAAGTTCCGATCCGATGAGCAAGAAACAACTAGAAAACAAGTTAGCACGTATAATCACCTAAGAAGCTCATGGAGTAAGAGGACTTACTGATTGGCTCGTCGTTGGGCGAGAAGCGGACATCATTGACTGTACCCTTGTGGCCAGGGAGTTTATACAACAGCTTGCCCGAGTTGGCATCCCAAACTACCACACTCCGGTCACCACTACCCGCAGCAATCTTTCCGCCCTTGGGATCCCAGCTGGCGCGGATGAGATTCTTCTCCAGGCCGACGGGAGCACCGTCGAATGTCCTGACCAGTCGGTTAGTAGGCGCGAACGGCCGAATATCCCACGTCCGGACTGTGGAGTCATGAGAATTAGACAAAAGACTTTGGGAGTCTGGCGAGATTTCAAGCGAGGTAATGGTATCGGTGTGACCAGCCATAGAGTAAACCACAGCCTTCTTGCGCAGGTCCCAAACATGAATCGTATTATCGATGCCGCCGCTGTAGATCTCGTTTCCGGCCTCGGACAGAGCGACTGCTGTGATTGGCAGCTCCGTCTCGAGATATTCCAGCGCGTCCTTTTGCCGGGGGTCCCAAATGCCTATGCAGCCATCATCACTGCCACTGACGAGCAATTCTTGCCCGCGCTTGCTGATGTCGAGGCAATTGATAATCTCCTCGTGGCCCACATGGCGGCGCACACGTGTTCCAGTTTCCACATCCCAGCTCCCCAGTGTCATATCGGCAGAGGCAGAGAAAAGTGCTCGTGAATCGCGTGCCCATTGGAGATCGAGGATAGCTCCCTTGTGGCCGGTCAATTGGCCATAATTTTCGCATTGTCCGTATGTGTTCCACAGCACTACATTCGGAAAGAGTTAGAGAGTGTTATGACTGGAGTTTCTGGGGGGAAAAATTGGGTCAATACGTACGGATGGATCGGTCCATTGAGCCAGAGGCAATGTGTTGAGCTGTGGGATCGAATCGGACTGTAAAGACTTCACCAGAGTGGCCTGTTTTCGCCAAATTAGCCATAGCCCTTCACAGCAATACTAAAGAGCATCCTACCTGTAAGCTCCATGATCGGCGCATCAAGTCCGCTAGTGCGAGGAATCTAGGTCCAGCAAAGTTAGCCATTGATCCCTACCTCCAAGATTGAGTGGTGGACCGTTCTTCCAAGCTCAATTTTGCATAGAGAAATCGCCCCAGTAAGTCACCTACCGCTTGAATGAGGGCCCCATTTTGCGACGAGCTTTTCACAACCGCAGTACCAGGGTTAAGGTCGGCATCGGACTTCTTTCGCTTGACCACGAGCTGACTTGAGTGCCCGAAGGCCTCTGGAGCAGGGCGTTTCTCTCCAGACATAATTGTGACGGAGGATCACCTCAGAGTCGCCAGCTAGCCCAGGAGGAAAAAGGGGCTGATTTTTGTTATCTCAATGTCGTCGCAGGTCAGGCGCAGCGGAGAGCGAAAGATTCCTTGGGGAGCGCCTGGAGCTGCGGGAAGAACGATAATCCCACCTATGGTGGGCGGTGAGCCCCGATTGTGTACGGCGACAGCTCCATCATCTTGAACTCCCCGCATTCATCTCAGGAATCCACGCCCGACTGTCGCATTCTCCTGGTTTTGCGTGGGCACTGATATCGACAGCTTCTAATACCTTGTCCCAGCCTTGCAGTGCCTAGCGCACCGAGCAGCCAGCCATGTCATCATCAAAAGCCTCCAGAATAGGAGAAGAGTAAGTGAAGCTGCGCTCTTACACGAATGCATATACTGATCTATGGCCACTCTACAGGATTTGGAAGTCAGTAAGCCTCGGGTTATATCTGCTGATGGTCGATGTCACCACTTTCTTCACTATGATATAACACACGTCCATCTTTCGTTCCAATCGAGCTAACCCAGCTTCCATACTCTCCAGAACGAGAATCGATAAAGTCAACGCGGAGCTGGTCACGTTAACATACGGCACGATTGTTGCGCAACTATGTCAGGACTATGATAGTGACTACCAGGAGGTCAACAAGCAATTGGATAAGATGGGCTACAATATTGGCATGCGGTTGATTGAAGACTTCCTGGCCAAGTCCGGGGTGGGACGATGCGCCAATTTCCGTGAGACAGCGGATATGATTGCGAAGGTGCGTGAGAGACCTGGAGGAGACGGTGGCTGGAGATGGACAAAGGGCGATGCCTTTCAGTCCGAATGCCTGATTGCTGACCTTTTATACCTTAGGTGGGCTTCAAGATCTTCTTGAATGTTGCGCCGACGGTCACCAATTGGACCAGTGACAACAACCAATTCTCCCTCATCTTCGACGACAATCCCTTGGCAGACTTTGTGGAGTTGCCGGACGATGGGCGAGCACAGGACGAGCTCTGGTTCTCGAATATCCTATGCGGTGTGCTTCGAGGCGCACTAGAGATGGTAAGTAAACTTTTGTCTAAGGGACTCGCGAGACTGCATTACGACCCTTCGGCGCCATCCCCTTTTCCCCGGGCCACAGGTTCCTTTGCGCCGGGTTCGATCACTAACCCGATTTCCAGGTTCAAATGCAGATCGAAGCACATTTTGTAAGCGATGTGCTCCGAGGCGACGACACTACCGAGATGCGGGTCTCACTGGTTCGATACATCGAGGATGAGATGCCGCCAGAGGAGGAGTAGATGGATAACGAGCATCCCCGGCGTTTGTTCTTCTCATGTTACGGCAGGCTTCTATTGGTTATCATTTTCGCGAGAACTATGACGTGTATTTTTTTCTTGATCAAATTTTTGAATTACCAGGACTTGATTCCCAATTTCTTTCCATGGTGTTCTGGTTAATTCAAAACGAAGATCTTTTTGTTCTACTGCTTGGCTGGCTGGCTGCGTGGCTAGTTCGGTGGGATACAAGAATAGGCTTTCTGATCTATCGTCCTGTAGGAACCAGGAACTCTCTTCCCGCCACGCGATTTATCACTGGCATTACCTGAAATTGTTTCATACGAGAATTTTCTATCTGTAAACTTGTACAGGGGCTGCTGTCCGCGGAAAAGAGTTTGCGATGGCGGGCCAGCCCTGCCGATTACTGGGGGCCGATCTCGATTTTGTTCGGGATGGTGGACGGTGGACAGAGTATACAGTTCGTAATTTGAGGTCTTCAGCATCGGCTGACAAGCAAGATAGCAGTTTTAACTTGCGACACGTAGAATTGTTTCATTATCATCCAGGTAGAGGTTCACCCAAACCAAGTCCGGACTCTACGTCTCCTTTGCCTGTATAACACATACTCCGTCGTACTGTCGGTATCGGTCATTCGGTGATCGCCTGCCATTGACAGCGAGGTAGAGTGCGGCGTGGTGTCACAATACGGTATTCCCAATACGACCGACCCTATCTCCGCCCCTCCGATTTCCTACACATCGCATTTCTCTTCCTCTGTCTCTTTTTTTTTCCCTCTCTTTCTCTTCACCTCCATCTACTCCCTTCCCCTGGCTGTGGCCATATATCTGGTTCGTTTCTAGTCCGATTGGCTCGATCGCCGATCTTCTACTGGATCTCTTGGGTCTTTTTTGGTTGCGCGGAAGACCCGACTTTTTTAGACTCCCGCTGGGATCCATCGCAGGGCCCATCGCGCAGCATATCACCATACCTAATCACTCTTGCCTGATCCAACCCAACCAGCCCACTTTACTCTTCTTTCTTCCTGAAAGCTCTTTGTCCTCTCTTCCATCTGGGCAGTTTCTTTCAGCAATCTTCAAAATTATTCTGGTCCACATTGCCCATTTCTTGCAACCTCATTTCTACAATTTTGGCTTTTCTTTTTTTCCCTCAAATTCGTTGCGACCGTGCATGCCCAGAAATACGCCTGACAGCGCCATCCCCAGCCCCGGGCTCCGATCCAGTTAATCCGCTCCGAACAAGCGATTCTCCCGCAGGTGAGCGCAACGCCTGTCGCCGTACCCCCCGGCTCGCTCCTCTCCCCTTCCACCGTGAGATCCACCCAGTTCGCCCCCTGGTATATTCTCTTCCTCCTTTTGCATTCCCTTCTCTATCGTGTCGTTGCATGTCAAGTTCTGCTAGTTGCGCGAATCTGCCCGATCGGGCTTGTCTGGCAGCGCCGCCCCCGTACCCCCAGCCTCCTCACTTGTGGGCTTTTTCCGCCTCCTTGTACCTCCGTCATCGCCCAAACCCTATCGCACCGCGAACTGCCCTTGCCTCTGGCCCGTCTATGAGCCAAGCATCATCCTGACCTTCGCTTGATACTCTAGCCGTCGGTTTCTTCAAGTTAATTACTTGCGCCTCACGATTCCTCGGTTCTAGTCCCTCCTGTCGCGTGGCTCGACCCCCCCGGAGAAGACGTTCCCGGCCGCCGCAGATCCTCCATCGCAACATCACACTTTGAACGAAATCGGGCTAGGTGAACTCACAAAGTTGCTTCGCACGCGTGTATCATATTCCTCGAAAGCCACAACTGGTCTATCGTTGTCACATTTGAAGCGCTGACCGCTTCTCCCTGACAACTCATCCCCCCCCCCCCCCCCCCCCCTCCCTCCACGCGTTGCAACCTCCCGCCTCCCCCACTCGCGTTAGGCCTCATCGCCTGACTTGGTGGATGCGCGTTGGTATTTATACGACGTCCTTCGACTTGAATCGTTCTACAGTACATAGGCAAGGGTGGCTGTAGACCCACCGTTCGCCACCATGAACCAGATGAACGTTGGAATGAACCCCGGAGTCGGAGGCCCTGTGGGTGGTGTGCCCATGATGAACAATGGGTCCACGGCTCCTCGTAATGATGGCGGCATGAACATGAATAACCCCGAGATCATGATCAATAACCTCAACACCTATATCTATGACTACTTCTTGAAACGCGGCTACCACGACTGTGCGCGTGCACTCGTGCAAGACGAATCCATTAAGATCAACACCGACAATGGCACAAAGACCAGTCCGGGCAGCCGGCCCGGGGACGTGAACGGCGTCGATGGCGATCCTATGATGACTGATGGAAAAGATGGCGAGAAAATCAAGATTCCTGATGATCTTCCTCGACCCAGCCTTCCCAGTGAAAGTCTTCAGTCCTCTTTCTTGTTGGACTGGTTCAGTCTCTTTTGGGACTTCTTCTGGGCCCAGCGGAAGCGGGGTAACAGCAACGACGTGAGGCAATACCTCCAGCACACCCAGGTACGTTGGAAAATCTCATGCGATGTCACATTTGTGTGGCTCTTACTTGGTCTCGACCACCACCGATCCTGACTCAATGGGTCTTGCAGAACATGATGCGCATCCGAGAACAGCAACACAACCAGCTCATGCGACAACAGCCGATGATGCCGGGCCAAGTGCCACTTGGCGTTCGCCGTGGTGGCAACGGCATGGTTCCTCCCAACTTGCAAAAGGCGGCTCTGAATAACGGCTTGTATGCTTCTACCCTTGGCATATCTCCGTGCCACCACTTCTAGTTATGCTAATCATTCCCGATTTTCGTTGATTTTCTACAGATCCCAACAGCAATTGGCCGCCCAGTTCCAGAAGAACCAGCAGATGCAGATCATGCAGCAGATGCAACGGGAACAGTCTGAAATGGACATGAACGGGAATCGGCCACAGTCACCTGCATCTGCTGACAACGCTCCCTCGCCGTCGAAACGCCCTCGCCTCGAAGGTGGTGCCGTGAACGGGCAGCAATTAGCTCCCAATGGACGTGGACAGGGACAGATGCAAGGCCAGCAAAACCCCCAGCAGCTGATGATGCCGAACGGAATGCAGAGGGCTATGAATCCGGCACAGTATCAGCAGTTCCCGCCGGGACAAGCTGTGCAACAGAAATCCATGCAGGTATATGCTCAAAACTTGGCCCTTCATCACTCTCGCTCAGCATTGAATTCCCAGGGTCTTCCGAATGGTGGTATGATGAATCCCGGTGTTATGCCGAATCAGGCGGACCTGGTGCCGATGCCGGATGGACAAGGAGGCATGTACCCCGTGGGTCCAGAGTACTACAACTCAAACGGCCAGCTCCAACAGGTTCGGCCCGGCATGCAAACACCTGGCGGTCAGCATGGCAACCATGCTCTCCAGGACTATCAGATGCAACTTATGCTGCTTGAACAGCAGAATAAGCGTCGCCTGATGATGGCTCGTCAAGAGCAGGATAGCATGTCCCGTACTGACGGCCAGCCCCCAATGCCCGGTCAGGGATTGCCTCCGGGCACCTCTCCCCAGGGTAGCAGGGCGGGTGCGTCCCCGAACCCCAGCGATCAAATGAAACGAGGCACGCCCAAGATGCCTCAGACCGGTCTCCCGGGATCTCCAAGCGCCGGCGACATGGGCCAAAACCGTGGATCCCCCGCGTCAATGGGTTTGAATGGCGCCCAGATGCCTCCCGACATGGCGGCTGCCGGATTCTTCCCGGGTCCCGGTGGGCCCATGCGTCCCCCAAGCTCCAACCCGGCATTTACTGGAGCTCAAATGGGTCAGCCCATCCCCGCCAACGCCGGTCGTGTGCCCAGTGGACAATGGCAGCCCGGACAGCCTATGCCTCAGCATTCGCCGGCCACCCAACCCCAGGCAGGTACCCCGCAGGATCGCAGCACCATGCCTCCACCTCAGGCACCACCGGCTGGCGCCAACGCAGGCCGTCCCCAGCCGCCATCTCCCCAAACTACTGGCAATGCGCCACCGACGCCCCAGCAGTCTACTAAGGCCGCCCCCAAGGGCAAGAAGGAAGGTGCAAAGGAGAACACTCGCAAGGTAGGTGATAACATGGAGATCCAAAGTCTTTTTGTTTTTATTGGGTCCCCAAATTGACATTTCTTGAAAATAGCGTCCCAACAAGAAGAACGCCGCTGCTGCTGCCGCCGCCGCCACCCCCTCTACCGAGGCCAACGAACCTACTCCGACTCCATCTACTCCCGTCACGCCTCATGCTCCCAACTCCTTCGCCAAGGGTGGACCTAATGCCACTGCAACCGCACCTCCCCAGCAGACCTCGGCCCCTGCACCTCCTCCCATGGTTCAGCCCACTCCGGACCCAAGCCAGCAAACATTCAATGATCTCTCCATTCCTGATGTAAGCCATGGCCCCAACTCCACACTTCCTATTAGATTCTCGGTGTTCGGATTACTAACACTCAATCTAAATAGGCCTCTGCTTTCAGCTTGGACTTCAGCACTCTGGATAACCCTGACATTTTGGAGAGCTTTGACTTTGATACGTTCCTCAACACCGATGGAGACGGTACCGGCTTCGGCTTTGACCCAAACATGGGCTACTCCGCTGACGGTGTTGAGACCGGGGCTGGTGACGGCCTGTGAATGATTTGAAAAGTCTTGACGGTTCTCTTCAGGTGTTTAAACCTCCGATATACCCTTGTTTTTGTACATTTGTGATATTCCTCTTCGTTTTAGTGCGTTCTCCTTGACCGTTTCCTGCGGGTAACTTTCACCCTTGATTGATTGTTGTTTGGACCTTTTTTTACGGAACCTATTCTGCCTCGCTCGGATATGTGTTGCGTGCGCATGTGCTGTGAGATTGGCGTTGGTGTGCTCCTCTCCCTTTTTTGAGTCTCGCGTGTGTGGTTTGCATTGTCTAAACCTCCAATTCTCTCCTTTCTAACCAACTGATTCTTTTTTCTCCCTGTCGAACATTCATCTCCCGCGCAGATAATGATCACGGCAGCGGTGCTGATGATTGTTGCGACGGGTGGAAAATGGGCTGACCCTGAACACCCCGGAGGCGCCATTCTGTATTCGAGATTAGTTGCACTGTGACCTACGAGTTTCTTCGCTTCTCTTCGTTTTATTACTACACCTTATTCCTTGTCTGGTCACTTAATCCCTCGCTTGCCCGAAATGGGACGAGAATCTGGCCCATGTCCGATATTCCCTGGTCCGCAGTATTCCAGCAGCATCTTGAAGCTGCTATACCCGGATTTCCCTTTTCTTTATGATCCATTCTTGTTCTTTTAACCGAAGGACTAGAATGCCTTTGATACTTTGCCTTTTTTCTTTTCCTTTTCTTGTCATTGTCTTTCTTTTTTCTTCTTCCAATTTCTTACCCTTTTTTTTACTTTTGATCTGGTCCTATTATCAAACAAACCAAATGGGCGTTATGAACTGGAA
This sequence comes from Penicillium brasilianum, assembly GCA_001048715.1. Taxonomy (NCBI): domain Eukaryota; kingdom Fungi; phylum Ascomycota; class Eurotiomycetes; order Eurotiales; family Aspergillaceae; genus Penicillium; species Penicillium brasilianum. Next base: position 4,370,240 of record CDHK01000001.1, on the reverse strand, counting down.
ATTCACAATTACGTTTCCCATTCTACAAGCTCCTACTTTACATCCTTGGTCCATATCGGTGATTATTACAATGGTATCAGCCGTTTTGGTATATGCAACGAGGGTTGGTCCAAAAGGCTACGTATGGATTATGGATAAATTGGACTACGACTAGCATTTTCAAACCTGGCTACGCTTGGCTTGGCTTTGAAATTATGATGGGGACGACAATGAAAAAGGAGATGTTGCGCTTGCTGCTGTTTAGGTTCATTGATTTGCTGGTGTTCGATGAACTGGGATTTGAGATACACCTATACTTCGGTTTATCTTAGTTTCGCAACAAATTTGAGGCGCTCTACCGCTAGAACTAAAAATGCTCCATGGGCTACATTCTTAGTCTATACGGGCTTCTCTTTGTTCTGACACTTTGTCATGTCGGGCTTGATTTCCCTCTGTTCTCTTTAGGTCAGGACATTTTCAATACTCGGTTGTTTCTGACCAAGTTTCAAAAACGTTAGGAACTTGTCTTTCCTGACGTTACCTGGACTGCTTTTATCTCGGGTCTAAGCATGTTCAGTTACATTTGGTATCAGTGGGAGAATGATAGACTCTCAGTTGACCAAGAAACATGTATCTTGACTTTCTGTATCTCAGCTTTAACTTCACCGTGTGGACGAGTTATCTCTCATCTGACCGGCTGTCTTCTCTCATCAGAAAGCGCGTATTATGCCTAAGCGCCCCTAGTGATGTGACAGTATTTGTCAGCTTCTTCAACCCTTTCTGCTCTTGCACTGCCCCTCCTTCATATCCGTTACAGCTTGGTCTTGAGCAGAGAGTACTACCCGAGCAAAGAACTTATATCCCCAAACCGTGTCAACAGGAGTTCCCATCTTCTTTTTTTATCTGTATAATCTGGGTTCCTATCTCCCTTGATTAATGATAGCTAATGATGTTCTAGCTGTGAGCCTACACAAAGCACTTGAACAAGGTCTAGACAGCGGAAAGGTTTTGATCACACCGGGTCGCAGACGAGACCGAGCTCAGCTACTTACTTGCCTTCGACCTAGTAGGCACGGCCGACTGGGTTAACAAGCCGGCGGCTAACAAGCATAAACCCCGCACAGGCCATGACTGGTTTACGCTTATAGTGCACACCGACGACCAATTCACCTTGACTTATATAAGAGTGTGGGGGTGTGTTTCCGGGGATATGACCGCCGAAAGCCTCTATTTGCGCAAATTCGGGTTTCTCATGTAAAGCAGAGCTTTATCCGTGCCTACCAGGAGCACCCTAGATTGGTGTGCTCGAAGAACAATTGCGGTTGGACGTTTAAGCGCTATTTTTCCTACCAATATCACCTGGGGAGAGTCTATCCTGGCGGGCCGTTTGTGGGCGAGCCTAAGTACCGGGCGTTCACCCCTGGCTACGCTGACCATCCTACTGAGAGAGATGGTATGGAAAATTGAGCACAATTCTTCAAGTGGCATTAAATCTCCTTTCAAATGGCAATTTCAACATCAAATATATCTCATGAGGAAAACCAGACTCAACAAAAGCGCTCCTCACCTCATTAAAGATAATACAAGACTTTACGGGGCCTACGAAATCATCAGAAAATAGACGTGCAAGGGTGCAATCAAACTATAATAAGGTCGTTATTTCCATCGCGAGTTCAAGGGAAACCTCCATTTTCCAAACAGTCAAGAAGACCCGTCTGGTGGGAGGTATTCGGACTCAATTGATAAAAAGCCATTCGCATACTTTATCGCTCTCACCATGACGGTTAGGCTTAAGTGCTTGGTTCAGGGTAGGGTGAGAGTTAGTAGTCCACTAGGCCCTTCGAAAGTCACGCTGGAGTGACCTTCCCCTTCTCTTTACCTGCTCAAAGTTCCAAAAATAAAGAATCTAGTCTATGCGTGTTTACGTAAAGTGTTAAGGCATCTCGCAAGGACTCTCGGGCTGCTTTCCAGACTCTCTTAGTCCAGAGTCCCAAAGTTTATAATTCAACCATAAAGACATCAATGAAAAACACATTAACACATAACATCATAATCATACATAAAAGAAGCAGAGCGTTATTCAAATCCTGGAATGAATAATGAATAATTCTCAAAACCATATGCCCTGATGCAAAAAAGACCGCAAGTGCCTCAACCATCCTTGTCAGCCGTTCCGTCATAAAAATGGCAACCAGCATCTCCAAAGACAGGAAGCAGCGGCATCAACACCCGAGCTCGTAGTCTCCACAAAATCATACAACCACTCTAACATCTCAGCGGACTCCAAGATAGGTTACTACCGGTAGAACTGTCATCAGTTTTCGATCAGATGCACCCGATCTTCAATCTCGCGTTCCAATTTACTCAAGAACTTCAGTTCTATCTCCCAGCCAGCCTCGAGGACACCCATATCAACCTCGTCTTTGCACATATTCAGCAAGAAGAGGATGATTTTCTTCACGCCCAGCGAGCGCGCAGCCTCTTCATCGGCCCAGCGTCCGTTGGCGAGGAACACGGGGCTGGCGCGAACGAGGTAGGGATTGGGATCATCGAAGTGAGCATACATTGGACTAGAACCGTTGTCCACGGCTTGCGTGCAACGGATCTCTGGCTCTTTAATCTTCAGGACGAAGCACATTTCTGTGAAGAAAGATATCGAGAGTCAGTTTAGGTACTCGAGAGAACAACCATGCAATAGATGAAACATATAGGAAAGGGATGCGTTAAGAGATTTTGATATCGATTCGCACTCACTCTTCATCAATCGCAGGAAGGAGGCGTGGGGGCTCAAGGTCTGCAGTCCGTCCTGGATCGCCTTCAATGTTGCCAGTGGATCTACGACTACCTCGACCTCCATTTCCATGGGATCCAGTCGGGCGTTCTCCAGAGGCACAAGATTGGCGTTTCCTGGAGGAGTTTTGGGACGAGAGCCATCGACGACCTTAATCTTCCCTTTGGCCTTGGGTTGCGGATGAGGGGAAAGGCGTCCATGGCTTCGACGAGAACTGCGTCCCCCCCGCCGCCAACCCGGTGGCCTTCCCTGGGGAGGAGGGCGTGGGGGAGGCGGAGGCCGGCTATTCGGCTTGGTAGGAGGAATAGCTGGCTTCTTCTCACCCTTCTTTTGTCCTGGCTTTGTCGGCTTCACCGGCTTCTTGGAGATCTTGCCTCCAGACAGCCCGGAGATGGTGCCTGGTTGCTTGATCTCGTCCTTCCGAAGACGGGAATTCAGAGCGTCCACGGTGCTCTGCAAGGACTGAGATTTGCTGGTCTCACCGGGGTAGGATCTCAAAGACCCAATAGCATTCAGCAACAGGCGAGACCTGTTGCGGATGGCCTCCTCACTAAGAGGCGTCACGGGCTTCTTGGCCTCCGGGAAGACCAGCATTGGAGAGTTCACAGGCAAGATATTGGCCACATCAATGTCATCCATGACCAAAAGCTGGTGCAAAGCATGATGGGACACGGTGTTCTGGGCCTCGCTCATACTTCCACACCCCTTGAAGGTGCGAAAGTAGAAGCCTTTGACGCCGACCTCACTATGCCACTGGTTTCCCAAGATAGCCGTGTTGTACATGGGCGCCGGCCAGTTGGCCTGTTCGCAGAAACCTTCAAACTCAATATCATTAGCCTCTATCTATCGCAGATATGATCGCAATGAGCAAGGGCTCTGAAAAAAAGCCTTACCACCGAGTAGGTTAACCCAATTCCACTGGGGTTGAGTTGCCCCATTGACCGGCAGCGGAGGAACCATCCAATCTGGATGGTATTTCCGCAGCTCGATCAAGGCCTGGCGACAGGCCACCGCTCTGGCAATAGACGCTGAATCTAAATCAGGTGCGACCAGAATGGTGTGCCCGTACATAACCAGGCGCGCGCCGACCTGTTTTCCATTCCTGCCGCCATACTTGAACAAGAACTGTGGATTTAAACGAGCCATAATACACAACGCACCAAAGTAGAACAGCGTTTCGTGATCCGACAAGTTTTCTAGCACAAGGGATCCCAGAGTGATCTTTGAGATCCATGATCAGTAAACCATTTTGACACAATGATTGCGCAACGTACCTGGTCATCATCATGCTGCCCGTCCATCCCCGGTACAAGTTGAGGGACGGATGTCAAATTTGCCTGGGGACGGCGTATCTCACCTTCCTCCGCAGGTTTCAAAGGCTCACCAAAAGGAGTTTGGCGAGATGGTGCGCCGTATGAAGTGGACCCAAACCCATTCCAAGCACCGGACGCCGGAACGTTTTGCGTCATGCCAGAGCTCTGTCGCGGCAGCACAGGTGCATTCGGAGCTCCACGCAAGACCAACTGCGTCTGGAAGGTCTCCGGGAGTAAAGCAGTCATGCGCGAGGTCTCAGACGAGTTCGGTCCAAGTAGACCCTTCTTAGGCTTCATGCTTCCAGGCATGCAGGTCTGGGCATTCCTTCGATTCGGGGTTGGAACGGACGAATGAGCTATAGGGGTTTCACGGAATGAAATCCGCCCTTGGCTCGGAATTTTGGGCTTATCAGAGCCCTTCTGCGGGTTCTGGGCAGGCGACGTCTGGCTCTGTTCCTGGACCAGATCTGAGCTCGGTCTCGGAAGCTGGGTGTGAGCAGGAGCCTCCTGCAGTTCCTGGGCACTCGAGGCCTGTCCCTGACCCTGGACTAAAGCAGAGTTCAGTCCTTGGCTCAGAGCAGCGCTCATAGCTTCCAGGAACTCATCAGCCTGATACTCTGCCTGAGAAGCAGGGGTGACCATATCCACAGTGCAAGTTGTGCCTGTAGACGGGCCCTCAGTCGAGGAGAGCTCCATCGGAGGAGGGGCAGTTATCAGCGCGGTCTCTGGGGGAGAGACCACGGTCGAAGTCGACGAGTCTACCACAAAGCCACTGCGTCAGTATGGTCTCCCAAGAAAAGCGTAGAAGGTGTTCGTACCAGTAACGGCCTGATCAGACATCGGGGTGTCTTGAGCTTGAAGGGTCGGGGTATCACCGATACCCTCCTCAGCCATGGTGACGATGTTTCAAGACAAATATGAGGGGCAAAGTGGATGGCGGTAGTGAGATGGATGTAGAGAGTAGGTTGGAAATGTTTGTGGTAGTGTGTCGGTAGAGGAGATGTGTTGATGGTTGGGGAGGAGAAGGATTGTGAACGTGGACGTGGATTCAGAGATGGAGAAGAAACGAGGAAAACAAAAACAAAGACATGATGCCAAAAACACGACAACAAAGTCACAATCGTGAGAACAAGCATGGAGGAGGAGGGGACGCGTGCCTTCTGGATTTGGATGTTTCCGTACAGGACAAACGAATGAGAAGAGCTTGAATACAGTATACTATGGTTGTGATGGTGATACTGGATTATCTATTTAAAAACATGATTAGCAGCACTGGCATGGGCATATCTGTTTGTGCAAAGAGGCTTTCTTGAATACTACGCTAATATCAAGTACTTCAGTCCATTACCAGCCATTGAATAGCCTGAGTATCCCCTTCCTCTGTCCTCGTGCTACGTAAAGATATCAACAAAAGAGTACATCCGAGTCCTCCATAAGAATATTCCATCCTGCAAATCCCTTCATTGCCTCATCCATCAGCCTACAGATCAGTACCGACAGTACTTTCATTCTCCTTCTCATGCTTCTCCATATCACCCTCCTTCCGGCTCTTCACATTTGCACTGGGGCTAGCACCAATTTTAGCCGGGGAAGTAATTTTCTCTGCCAGAATGCTGACCGAGCCAGAAACATCACGGCTGCTGGGTTGGGAACGCTCACGGAGACCCGAGGTCCGGAGGGAACCCTGTTTGTTGCCGCTTGCCTTGCGAACCTGGGTTGCGGGAGTCGTCGCTGTAACTGGAAGCACGGCCATAGCTGAGGGTGTGTTGGACGGCGCACGAGTGCCCATGGGAGGCTTTGTAGGAGTCATAGCGTCGATCAGCAGATTGTAGTGCTCCTCATCCATAGGAGCGGACATGCTGGAGTGCTTGCTGTGTTCGAAACTCATACCTGCCACACTAGAGATTGCACGGCTGCCAGAGGAGCTGTAGTCTGGCATGGGGACGTCCTCGCGGGATGACCGGGCACCGCGATGCCGCCAGGTCACATCGTCGGTGAAGGGGTCTCTGACGGGCTGAATGAAGGAAGAGTCTTGCTGGCGATCTGGATATCCAGCCCAGCGGGGATTTCGGGAGGGGGTGTGTGCCGAAAATGGGTACAACTGAGATGTTGAGAGGGGAAAGGCACGACTCGATGCCCAAGCGTTGTGGTATGCAATGGGTGCTTGACTGCTGCTCGACGGAATATTCGATACCATCGATGCCACAGAGGTCATGGGCACACGCATGTCAGGTTTTCTGGGTGAATGGGCATGGGTATCCTCCGGCTCCCTCGCGTCGACAAAACTGCTATGGTCGACCTTGTACACAGTTCGAGATGTAGCCTGAGGCCACATTTGGGGATTCGGCCATGCGATTTGGGAGAACTCCAAGATGTCTGTCCAAAAGATTAGCACATCACCGAGCTCTCCTCGTACGCAATTCCATTCTCCCACGGTGTACATACGCTGCGGAGCGTGTTGGAAAGAGAACACGATAACGTCCTTGACTCTCTCAAACGGGGGCGAGCGATTCGGACGAGAAAAGCCCTCCGCAAGGACAATTCTGATTCGGCCCAGTTCATCAGAGGCATTCCAGTGTCGCTGCTCCAGAATCTGGCCGTGAAATGGAGGAAAACGCAGATAGTCCTGGTTCCCCTCGCGATCAACATCTAGTCATGTTAGAATACAACGTCATCAGTTGCGCCGGGAGGAGAGTCATAAATACCAGAGCTCAGATCTTCAGGGAAGAAGCGTCAGTCCATACATGCAACCCACGGGAGAAACAAAGTTGAACATCCAAGACTCACTGATAACATACGGCCACGCCGCTCTCGGTCCGAAGACACCGGCTCTATCACCCATAGTTAGCCCCCGCTCGTCAGTAGATGCAGCCCCGAACAAACTCACGCGACACAAATTCCATCGACAAACACCCGTGCCTCATACAACAACACATCATCCGGCTGCATCAAGCTTTCGGTCAATCGACTGGGCCGGGGATTCTCCCAGCTATGGATCGAGACGCGAAAGCAACTATCCCGGGGCAGCGTGGGGATGAATGAGGTCAGGATGGGAATGTGCCCATGACTGCCCTGGACGCGAAGGTAGGCGTTTGGGCCGAGGAGAGATGGATTTTGGAGATAGGGAGACTCGGTATCCCTGGTGACGAAGCACTGTGTTTTGAATTCCTGGATGGGGACTCGTGCACCCTCCGGGAAGAGGAGGATGTCCCAGTTCTCGTAGCGCATTATGTCTCTGTGTGACTTGTATGTGTAGGTGTGTAGATGGACAAAGAAGAGATGTGAGGTGATGGGGTTTGGAATAGACGGGGGGGTTGCGGTTTCTGCAGCTTCGTTCAAGTTGTTAACATGAAGATGCTCGAATGGGAAAGAGACGGAGATTGTGAGGTGTTTCGTAGTGAAAGGAAAACACAGAAACCGCAAATGAGGAAAAATTAAATAGGACGTTGGGGAGGAGGAAGGCGCAAGTAGGATATGGAAGGAACAATAAAGCCAGACAGCCCAGGCACTTGTCGAGTATTTACAGTATGGGACCAGACTCTGATGCTCCAATTTCTAACCAACACCATCCATCTATGATTGTCTATGTTCCCGTAAACCATTACAGGACACAACGCCATCAATAGATGTAATTAATAAGAAGGAAATTCACAGTGCAATGCCTCTCCAATCATTCAAAGGGAGGTTGAGAAAAAGAGTAAAAGCAACAAGGGGAATCATCCAGGCCAAGTGCAACGGAAACGCCAGTATGAAGATCAAGCACAGCCTGCCGACGAAGATGACACCAAGTACGAAGAACAAAAGGCCATCCTTGCATCTAGAGGAAGACACTCACACAGAATAATGGACAGAATGATTGACATAAGGCGTTCAAGCAAAAGTCCTCGTGCGTATACGCCAACCACACAGAATCAGAAAAGTAGAAAGCCCTCTAAGCTACAAGGGACGACGATGGTCATATCTGCCAAAACTCATACAGCCAGCCAAAGGCAAAACAAAAAGACGGCAGCGGCAAGGATCAATGACGAGAGGCTAAAGCATTCACGATGAACCAAAGGGAGTGCATGGAGAATTTATCACCGCCAAAGAAACCCCAACAAGCGGCAAAAACACAAAGCAAGACGTGTTGTACAAGTCGGTAATCAGTCTAACGAGAAGAACCAAAAGTCCAATCCAAGGAAACGAAGAGGAAAAAGCAGAACGCGCGAGCCGTTCGAAGCAAGAACGTAAATTCAATTTGACTGCTCGATCAAGAGAAAGAGGTAGAGACGGAAACGGACATAGGAAAAGAAAGATAAGAGTGGAAGAAAGACTTGCGAAGGATTGGAATATCTTAGAACTTTTCGCAGAAGGCCTGCCCATGGAGTATAAAGTAAAAAGAAACGCATGAAGAATACGGACTTTCGTTACACGCGAACGGGACCCCCAGGGCGGGGATTGAGAAAATAAGAAAGATAGCAGGATAACCATAAAATAAACTTGGAGAGGGGGGCATCGAGCGTGGGGGGTAACAAGGGGGCAGTACGAATTTGGTGGAAAGGTTGGATGGAGATACAGAATAAAGAATAAGAGACCATAAGGAAACGGGATCGTTGGATCCGACAGGGGGGAGGAAGGGAAAACAGGTAAGAAGAAGACGGCTCAGATCTTGCTAAGATAAAAGCGCTCAACGAAATATGCGTAGCACAGGAGAGAAAATTTGCTCATCAAGAGGTATAGGAGCGTTATGGGCAGGTGTTAAAAACCAGAGAGAGGGGGAAAGAGGGAAAAGCAAATTTTGTTATGGAGAAACAAAAAGGAAGAGGGGGGGCCCATCATTGGAATGATGCAAAAAACAACTCCTGCTGGTGCTTTCAATCAAAGAAGAACGCGCTTACTGGAAGAGAAGAGAAGTAGTCAGCCGACCGAGCCTGATAACTCAAGAGTGTTCGGGGGCCGGGCTGCCGGGGTGACTGCTAACCTTCATTGGGGCAAACCCGCCATACTGGTGAGCCGGGGGCATGCCCATGGAGGGGTACATGGGAGGGGGAGGGGGAGCCGGACGGTAGGGGCTGCCGGCAGGGCCGGAGTTGTTCTGGGAACGGCCCCAGCTCAGACGGACACGAGAGTTACCAATGGGGTAGCCCTGCATCTGGTTGATGGCCATCTCAGCGGCGTGGCGCTGGACGAACTGGACGAAACCACAACCCTTTCCAGGGGGGATCTTGACGTAGGTGATCTCTCCGAATCCCTGGAAAAAAGAGCGGAGCTCATCCTCGGTGACGTAGCCGGAGAGGCCACCGACGAAGACGGTGGTGTTGTTGGGGTCGGTGAACTGGTTCATGGGCTGGGGAGCACCGTAGAAGCCGATGGGGGGACCGCCCATAGGGGGGTACATGCCGGCGGGACCGGGCATGCCGCCCATGTTGGCAGCACCGACACCGGGACCCTTGTTCTTGGGGGTAGCGGTGGAGATGCGCATGGGGCGGTTGCCGCAGTAGACACCCTGCATCTCGGTGAGAGCACGCTGCTGGTCGTTCTCATCGGAGAAGCGGACGAAACCGTAGCCACGGGACATGCCGCTGATGGGGTCGGTCATGATCTTAGCAGACTTGCAAGAGGGGAAGCGGCTCTGGAAGAGGGAGACGAGAACGTATTCGTTAACCTCCGGGCCGAGATCACCAACGAAGATGGAGTACTCGGGGCCACGGTCATCACGGCTGGAAGGGAAGAAAAGAGTCAGCAAAGGCCCCAATAGGAATTCAAAATAGGACTTGTTGAGGACGAGTGCTCACCTGCGGTCAGCGAGGCCACCACCGGTAGCCCAGTTCAGCTTGAAGACACGGTTGGTGTTGGGCATGGGGGTGCCGTTCAGGGAGAGGGCCTTGGCGGCAGCGGCGGGGGAAGCGAAGTCCACGAAGCAGTATCCAGCGTTGCTCCTACTACCAACATTAGATTCTTTCTGTTAAGGCCAAGTTAAGAGAGAGGGAGAGGTCATGGTCTTACCCAGAGAACTTGTCGCGGATCATCTTGACGTTGACCTGCTCACCCATCTGGAACCACAGGTTGCGGATGAAGTTCTCATCAATCCAGGGCTCAAGCTCACCCATCCTGTAGAAAAAGCAAAGTCAGTGGTTCGGATCTTTTTCTTCTGGCACTGAAATTCAGACGGAAGAAGAAACATACCAGAGAGTGGTCTTGCCATCAGCACCCTGCTGAGGGCCGGGACCAGCGGCAGCATCACCGGGAGGACCCTGGAAGGGAGCGCCGGCGGGGTCAGCCTGGCCAGTCATGGTGGTGTCGGCCTGGGCCGGGGCACCAGCAGCGGCAGCGGCGTCCTGGTTGGGGAAGGATTCGAAGTTCTGGAAAGACATTGTTGCTTGCAAAGATCAAACTTGTCCGAAAATCGAAGTAGGAATATAAGACGGCCTGAAAAACTTCGTGGAGTCGTTAAGGAGAGACCGTAAGATGTAGCGAGCACAACTTCGTAAACCCAAAAACTAAGAGATGGGCGTTAGGCTTCCTGAAATTGCCGAAGCAAGAGAATGTTAGAATGAGATTCGGTCTTGTCTGATGTCGATGTCCTGGTTTCCGCGTCGCGGGAGTAGGAGAAACGAGGAGAGTGCGTGGAACGAGCAAGTGTTGAGATGAAGAGCAATCACAGGGGTGTGAGGAGTGGGTGTGAGGAGTGGGTGTGAGGAGTGGGTGTGAGGAGTGGGTGTGAGGAGTGGGTGTGAGGAAACAAAGATGGGTGCGCATGTATTTGAACTGCGTTGAATTCACAAGACAAAAAAGAAGAAGATAGAGTCGGAAGGAGTGTGAAGGGTTGAGAGTGTCGAGGGCAGAAGAACCGAAGCGATCGCAATAGCAAAGCTCCGCTAGGCCACGATCGCAGAGCAGGCACCGGAATTCGCCCAGACCAGCGTGATTTTTCCCTTCCAGGCAGCGCACAATCGCAGGAAAGCGGACCAGGAAGCGCAGGTAACCGATTCCAATGCGCCAGGCAGATGAGAGGAAAGCGGTTTGTCGTGATGGTGCAGCTTGGACCCGCATGCGGCCGTTTCCGTCGACCCGTCGCTCCCATCGTCGAGGCGATTGCGACCATCCACCACAACGGCCCCACCCAGATAGTCTCTCTCATCCACTCAGGCCGTGCAACCAGCTTGACTCTGTAATCGAGATTGCGACCATAGCGACGGCGATGGGAGGATGGTAGGCGGTGAGCGAGCGGCGGAATCGGGCGGCGCGATGCGGTTCCCGTAAGAGAAAAGCTGGACCGGGTTTCCAGGGCCCCCACGCGATGATAGAGCCGAGCGACCGAGAGAGGAACAAGCGCAACCCATTTAGGATCGCAATGCGCTTGAGAGCGGGAGTCGATAGAGATGGGGGAAGGTGTAGAGCAGTCGTGGGTAGTAGCGGGGGAGGGGATTTTGGGATGAATGATGAAAGAGGCTTTTTTTCGCATAGGGAAAAACCAACGAAACACTTGAAACGAACTCACCAAGGGGAATATTGGAAAAGACCTCGAGAAAGCTCAAAACGAAACGACGAGAAGAGAAGACTTGCGAGAGAGACCTGGAAAAAGCACAACTCCCGAAACGGCGCGCAAGACAGAACGAAGCAGGGATGGAAACAATAGGAAAAGAGGAGGGAGGGGAAGGAAGTTGGAGGAGGGGAAAAGAAAGCGATGAAGAATTGGAAATCTCAGATTTGATTAAGACGAGGCCCGGTTTTTCCTGGGAAAGGGCGAAACCCAGCGAAACGAAACAAATCGGGAAAAGAGAGGGGAAACGAGGGAAAAATGCGTGAGATGGGAGAGGCTGAATGTAAGATACCTGACGAAACGTGGTATTGGTATGTATTGGTTTCGGTCGTGGTTGGACCGTGGTGTGGTCGTGGTATGGTAAAGGAGAATACCGTAAATTGGCATCCAATTTACTGTGACTATGCTTATGGAGATACTGTATATTGTGTAGATAGTACAGTATTATCATTCAGAGAGTTACAGATCAAGAGAAAATAATTAGAGTCTGGGAGAATTGCCTCCTCACTTTCCCGTTCAAGGGTTCCAGGCCAACCACTCTGTACTCTGTATGCCATACATATTCCCGACCGTCTGGACTCGCATGCGCGGTTCCTGTACGAGACCCCCGGACCTTGTCCTAAAAGTCAAAGCGTGGTGATATCAGATATGCGGGGGACCTGTGAGCATCTCACTACGTTCTAAGATCCCGGAAAATCAAAGGTTCTCTACCTCTTAATACATGAACAGATCTCGAGTTATACTATAGGTTCAGGCTACAGTATACGGTCCTCCCTTTATCACCACCCGTTCTACTCTTGTACATACTATGATACTTCGTATTCTAGCTTGAATTATCCATTCAATTGGGCCAATCGTCCCCAGCTGACAGAGCACACGGATAACAAGATACACTTCCGCTCTCATCCGGAGTCTCGGCCAGAGTGACTGTACCTAGTAGGCCTACAATAGTTCGAGCTTTATGCTCGCCACTCTCTATACGAAGGGCTTGAAATGTACATATTCCAATGATTACCGAAGTGTCTTCCGCATACGCGGGGGAGAAATCGAGTGAGCAGGGCAAGGGGAATGAATCAAGAACAGCCCCAAATCTGATCCATGCATGAAATCTGCAAGGACTCAAAGCCCTGTCGTTGACCTTGCAATGTGACTTGTCGCAAAACGACCTCTAACACAAAAGCAAATCCCAAATTCAAAATTTGACACAAAGCCTGTCGCCCGTGGGCATTATCGCCGATGGGGTGCAGGTACTATACAGCTATAAAGCTAGCCTATAGTATGTACTATTTCAATCGCTAGAGCAACGGCATTATGCTGAAGTGGATCGTTCAGCTGCCTTTTCTTCAAGCGGGTACAGTACTTGAGTAATAGCTACGAATTGCCAGTTCATGCCAGTTCCCTCGGCCTTCTCGGGTAAGAATCTGAGCTGAGCAAAGTCCCCAAACTTGCAGCGAACAAACGGGACGAGCTCCACTGGACGCCACAGAACCGTAGACTGGCTGACAGTCTGGTATTCATGGTATTGTAAGAAAAACCCGTGGCTGTCGTATTGCCGCCATCACCGCTTTCCTGTGTTGTCCAGCAGTGTTGGTTCCTTGTATTTTAGGCTGGCCATTGGGCATCATCAACCGTCCAGCTTCTACATGTGATGGGTGTAGATCTCAAAGGGCAATTATTCTTCCATTCATCTCATCGCTACTAATACTGCTATGCTATAGACACTAAATAGCTCAATCAAGACAGATGAAACAAGTATTCAGTACGATCTCTACTGGCAAAGGATCGAAATATATAGTATAACGCAGCAGTACTCCATACTTCGCACAAGTACATATCTGTCCTTCTCGAAGCAAGGTTCTCAGATCCATGTCCACCATAAAAGCAAGGACAGTCCAAGCAACGATACGTCACTCGCGTACAGCATCGAGCTGAACCAAACCCACGGGCCCAACTTCTTTGGGCCATTCAGCCTTCTCATTGGTTGACACGGTGGGTCCTGGTAATAACTGTAAGGGCCCCGCTTCTTTTAGCCTTTTCTTGTACTTACATTGAATACATCCATAGTTACACGCATTATCATTCATGATTCATCGACGGTCCTACGCCTACCACCGTTAGAAGTACTGTAGGAGTAATGGCGTTGCTTCTAGAGGTTTTCCAGCACTCTTTTTGTATTATCAAGAACATCAGAGATTTTATCCAGTCCCGTCAATGTAAGTTTCCGTCAATGTAAGTTTGGCGCAAGCGCGTGTGCATACTTTTCTTAATGTAGTAGTTATCCTACGGTACCAATGTAGCTCTCATTCTCTTCCTCCCCGGCTTTATTACCCACGGGACGCGACGCGTTCACTATGGCCGTTGATCTTTCTTTGTTTTGTTCGTCCTTACCAGATCTTCATGAAAGGTCTTGGAATTTGTAACAGCACACCCTCAATTTCCCGGGACGAGTAAGGGATTGCTGATCCATTGAGACCGGTGCGGGAGGGAGGGCAGCGCAGGACGTAGGGCAGCGATTTGATGCCCGAGGAAACCCCGGCTAATGAATCCCAGTCCTTGCATGTGTTTCAATCGTTGAGATAGACTACGCGACCGCGCTTAATTTCTGTGCGATGGCAGGTTGGTGGGACCCCTGCTGCAGAATGTAGTATTGCCTAGGGAAATGCCGACTTTGATTATGGTATTGATAGACAAAAGGGAACTCGTAGTAGAGTAGGTATATGCTCCCAATATTGAAATAAGCATCAATATCGACAGGATCCCGTGCGTGGCACTATGCTTTATTCAGACTGGGGGAGTCGCATGTTGATTATTGAGTCTACTATATGGGTGTACTCTATTATAGTATACTGTACTCCGTAGCTCGTCATGTTTTTGTAAAGAAACGCGCGACTCGCGTAAAAACGCGCACTTCCCAACAAGGGCATATTAATAATTGCCCCCGCGAACCATGGAACACAGCTTCAACCACCCAACCATCGGAATCAAAAGGAAGAGGACGATAAGTTAGGGCTTATTTACCGAGAAAAACACATCGCAACCAATTTCAATCATGGTCTCATTCTCCCAGCAGGAACCAGTTTCTATCACCTATCTATGAAAACAGTCATAATCCTCCGAATTGTCATTCCAAATCCCAGTACGAAGTACTACCATGTAATGACATGCACGTAATCACCTCTTGCCCAGGCCGTGGCTCAGGCCCGAGGCTGAGCAGCCCCCAAGACCCAAGCGGCTCCACTTTCAGGGCTCGCATCCACCTTAGTTCGCGACACTTCTAGCCAAAGAGAAGCCCGGGCTTCGCTTCTCTTGATACAGGGCTGTATGGGAGCCGTATTGAATATACGAGACGCACACTGAGCATGAATCATGACATTACGGAACGGGTGACGGGAGCTCGTTTGGAACGTTACATACATACCCACGGTATGCTGGGTATTATGGGTGGTTCTTTGCTTGGGTCGATGGGTTTTTAACTGGGGCCCGGGTGCTTGGGAACATGATGTGGATAGATTATACGGGTGGTATACTGCAGTACTGTAGTGTACTCCATTACCTTTTCAGGTACACCTGAGGAGTCGCACACATCTCCACTCGTTTCTTTTTTGGGCGGTTGCGTGTGGGTGGGGTTAGTTGGTGTGTTTTCGAGAAGGTTCGCGTCTTGTTTGATTTTTTTAAGAGGGCGTTAGCGGCTCTGTGGAGTGGGACTGGTCTGTGTGTCCAGAAGGACGTCAAGTAGACTAGATTAGGGCAGGGCATACATTGTGGAGGAATAAATGTGAAGAACATTTGTAAAAAACAAGTTCAATCCGAATGGACATCCAAATGGATATAAGTCTAAGATCCTCGTTCGGTTCCTTTTTACAAGAGGATTCTTACCCAAGGCTTTTCTTAGCCCTTGTGATTGTAACTCCTCATATACGGCTCCAATGGATGTGCTAAATAACTCCATAAAAGCAACCCCAGCAAAAATCAAATCAACTCGAACGATTCCAACTACCTAAACTCCATACCAGCGCCAAACGTACACACAAAAAAGAAACAAAGCTCGTCCCCTATCTAATCAACTCCACGCCTCATCCGGATCTCCCTAGTCTCCGAGAAGCATCAAAACGCGCTCATAAATACGCGTCGCTTGCATCATCCACGGCGGCATCTCTGGCTCCTCCCAATCATCAGATTCTTCCTCCCCGTCCTCATCCTCATCATCCTGGGACTGGGGCATCATCGAAAAGAGCTTGGTGCGGGTAGACTCGGCGATGCTGCGAATACGGACCTTTTGCGTCTGCGTGACGAATGGTCGATGAGTGTCTGCGCCGGGCAGACGTACGTGTGATAGTGGATGTTCGCCCTGCATGAGTGCGATGAAGTAGTAATCTAGTTTGTCGAGGATTGCTAAGGTGGGCTCTGGGTCGAAGGGGTATGTCCCCAGGGATCGTTCCAGGATGCCGGCTAGAGTGATCAGGCCTTCGACTTGGATGGAGGCTGTGGAAGAGTGTCAGTAAAATGGGAAGCTGGACCGTGTGGATGTAGAGTGGAAGAAACTTACGTGTTGCTGATTCCCAGAGCATATCGGCCGTAGCCTCGATATCATCGGCCAATTGCTGGATGCAGGTGTATCGACTAAAACCGGGCTCCGTGATTGACGTGTCCATGCCGATTTGGGCTTTCATTTGGCGGAAATTGATTCGGTCGATCGCAGTACTCAGACGGCCCCGGAGCTGTACCTCGGCATTCGAGCCGGAGGCATAGGGTGCCTCGCGCTGAGGCGGGATGCGAAGTGTTGGAACCCATGGTATGTTGGTGGAGACGGGGCCGGCATGTTCAGATGGCAGGTCTGAAGAGCCATTTGTAGACGGTTGTTGAGGCTGAGCTGGCTGAAAAGGGACATCCTCGAACTCGACGTCCTCATCAGAGTCAACGCCGTTTGGAGGTATGTTGGCCATTCTGGGCGGGAGAGTGCGGGTTGTATGAAATGAGGGGCTTCGGGGGGTTTTGTAGTACGGGGCAGGGAAACAAAGAAAGTGAGACACAGGGGTTGATTGGAGCAAACAAATGAAGAGTTGACTTCAATAGCCGGGGTCGTTGCTTTGATGAGTTGTCGAGCACGATCGTCCGCTGAGAGAGGTCTTATGACCAGGTTGCTTCCACATTCCCTCCAAGCTTGATAATCGGAAGTTACCGTGGAGGATGTGGCAGGTTCCTTGTACTAAACTTGCTCCAATCAAATCGAGAAAAGGATCTGGTGTAACAAATTGATCGAGCTACCAACGTGAGCTGACAACGTGGGATGTCATGCCAAGCCTTGGTCTGTGCGGGGTTTGACAGTAGATGGCTGTACATGTCTCAATCCTCACGTCAAAGTTCCGAGGGCTTATCGTGTTCTGGTATCCTGTTCCAAGGATTCGAATATTGAAAAACCTGGCTCTGGGGTCTCTTCAATCAATTTTAGGGAGCTGATTTGCTGTCCGATAGCTCACGATTCTTATTCAATAGCTGCACTCGCCCGCTTCATTATCCCAACTATTAGACTGCGTAGCTTGAGACTGAAAACTTGATATGGGTACTTCACTGGTAGCGGAAGAGAAAGTTTGATACGATTGACATCTATGAAATATTGCATTGTTTTCGAGGTCGATGCACGTTGAGCCAATTATGTATCCTAGCATCATCCGGGATGAAGAAAGTAGGAATGAAACACATATGCGTATAATGATATGCTGCGGACATTTGTACGAACAACTTGAGCGTTTCATCCATGTATTCCAAATCTTCTATCATATCCGAGGCACTGCTTAGCGACTTTTTAATTGACTCTCCCAGAGTCTGTCGCTACTCAGGGGTTGGTAGGCCCCCGAGCATGGATGAGGCTAGATTATCGTAGCTACAGTAAAGAACCCAATAGAACCAAGGGAACCCTGCGAGACATAAATTCATGCAACAATCAGTAACTGCCCAACAAACGTCTGATATACACGAAACTCGACAATCTCCGTTTCAGAGGGCGAGAAGGTTATTTATAACGCTGGTGTTTGATGGCATTGCAAAACAGCGGACTAGGCGCGTTTTGCTACACTGGCCCCAGCGGAGTCATCATGGAAGAGATATGAATGGATAGTATGTATAGATAGAGAGAGAGAGAGAGAGAGAGATATAAGAAGATAAACGAGAAGTACAGATAACTTACACTGTACCAGGAACTTGATAAGAGAGAATAATGTCCCCGGTCCAGCCCAGCTCGAACTCCCAAAACGCCATGCTTTTATGCTATACACTTCCTCATTCGGGCTAAAATAGACGGCAGGGTTAGCAGGCACATTCCCAAAAGCATGTTGAACATCCAAAAAGCAAAACTTACCCGGATCTTGCCCCTCCGCATCTTAATATCCTCCAACTTGCGCTTATCCTCGTCAAACCGCCTAAGCAACATCTGCTGCCTCTCCTTCCTCTTCTCCCGACTCTGGAACCGATAAAAGTCTTCCAACCCGGCCTCCTTCTTCTTCTGCTTCTCAACAAGCTCCCTCATCTCCTCCGCCCTGGCAACGGAGTTCAACTTCGGTCCGTTCGTAACAGTAACGAAGCCATCCTCATCAGGCTCCTCAGCCTTCCTCGACTCCTCCTTCTTCCGCGCCTCGGACACCTGCTCAAAGACGGTCATAAAGTCGTTGACGGTGCGCAGGAGCGCACCGCGCTCGGGATACCGGCGCTTCTCATGAGAAAGATACCGCTGCACGCCTAGTGCAGGGATGCGGTCTGCGGGGATACCGTCACCCCAGAGCAGAGCCGTGCCCTTTCTGGCGGCCTTTGCGGCGGCTTTCAGGCTGGATTCCATGCTGGGTTTGTCGGCGAAAACGATGATGGCGTGGGCGCCGGATTTATGGAGTGCACGGTCCCAGCTTGAAGGGACCTGGATCGAGTCTAGGGTTCCTTGGAGATCATCGGCGGTGACGCGCTTGCGTTTTTTGTTGGAGCGGTGGGAGAGGTTTGGTTCTGTTGCGGTTGCGAGGCCGGCTTTTTTCACGGGGACGTCTTCGAAGGTGACGCGCTCGACGCGGCCGGCGGAGAGTTGGGTGCTGAAGAGGTTGCGCAGGTGGACTTCTGTTGTGTCAATTGGGGCGTTGACGATGAAGAGGGAGCGGGCGGAGTCTGGGTCTGGAATGCGTGGCTCGTGAGGGCGGATGTAGAGGTAGTGGGCGGCTGGTGTTGGGTATGTGGGTGTTGATGGGAGTTGGAGTGGGAGGGTCGTATAGCCCGCCACTTCGAAAGTGGCCTTCATGACTGAGGGTGGCGTTGGGATTCGCTGGGTTGTAGATTCTGGCTGGATCTTTTTTTGAAGTTTTACGTTTAGCGTGAGATTTTGCCCAGTTTATGCTGGAGCGGTGGGGCAGGCGGTGGGTAGTCGCATAGAATTAGCCCTAAAGGTGATTACCGCATTGGGGGTTGAGTATGAATAAATTGATATTCCTGTTGAATCTGATGGTGATTATACGCTAATCTATACGTCTTGTCGTTATGTCGTATTTGTCATGTTGGCTCGGCTCCTCTGGTATTCCCCGGACATTGTCGATATCCTTCTCACATCAGCCACTCACACCTTGTCCGGATCACTGATGCCGCCGTTGGTGATCACGTAAGTCGCCTCACGCTCAGGACAATCTATGAAAATCAGAATTCAAGATACCCAATCTGTCCAATGTGGTCAAGACATACCAGGGGAATCCTGGATCTTTGCCACTCGCTCATCACCGCGGCCCTTGCGCAGGAGCACCCGAGTCGTCGAAGCATGAGCAAGGACATGTCCACCAACCGGCTTCCGGCCATCAGCACCTGCAAATAACGCGCTCGCACCAGGGTCACTCTGGACTTGGTTGGTCTGAGCAAGAAGTCAGGAGTCATACCACCACAAGCGAGTCCAAGATCGAAGAATGACTTACCATCAAGACGCAAACATTGAACTCTGCAGATAACCCACCATCAAGGAGTTAGCGCGAGCTTCACCTCCCAACAACAAACAAAAACGAAATGCACTCGAGAATTCCCAAATAACAAAGACGCATTTCAATCTCACCTTCCGCCATATGCGCCAACTTCATCAAAAATTGACCCAGCTTCTGCTGTCTCTCCGCCAACTCCCCGCGTCCACAATAATCCACCCGAAAACAGTTCATAATACTATCAATAATAAGGAGTCGATATTGTCCCTCCGCAAATTCCCGACTCAACGTATTCAGCAACTCCAACTGATGCTCCGAATTAAGCGCACGCGCATAAGCAATATTCTCCTGCGCAGTGTCCGGGTCCATCCCAAAACGTTCGGCGATTTGCGCAATGCGTTCGGGTCTGAACGTTCCCTCCGTGTCGATGTAGGCTACTTTGCCGTCGGCGCCACCGTGGGAACGGGGGAGTTGGGCTATGACGGACATTGTGTGGGAGAGTTGGGTTTTGCCGCAGCGGAATTCGCCGAAGACTTCGCTAATGCTCATGCTTTGGAAGCCGCTGGTGTATAGAGTTAGTCACGAAGAAGAAGAATGTAGAGCGAGGAGGGTTTGGTGAGGGTGGGATTGTAATTTATGGACTTACCCGCCCAGGATCGAGTCGAATTGCTTGCTACCCGTTGAGATACGGACGACTTTTTTGCGCTGGTGGTGGAGTTCCATTGCCGTTACGAAGCCGGAGGCGGAGGGCTAGAGAGACAGGTAGAATAGTTCGATGGAGAGTCAATCGCGGGGAGAAAAAGGACATAATACGAACCAGGCACTTCTGGATAGCCTCCTTGACCTTCTCAACCTTGATCTCACTGAAGCCCTTGATCTTCAAGAGAGTTCTGCGGGTGGCACCATGAACGGACTGAATCCGGTTATATCAGCTCTCATGTCAATTGCACTTTTCCAATGGCTGTTGTTGTCTTACTGCCACAGTGTAAAATCCGTTGGCTTTCAGTTTGGTGATATCAGCTGCACCGATGCCGTGGGCTTGGATGCCGTCGATGTCGACGATGAAATCCTATATCCAACTAGATCAGCCATCCGCAGAGTGATATTATGGAAATTAATTCATACATCATCGTTGAACTCGTCGCCAGGGTCTGAAGCAGGCATTTTTGATAGATGAATCTGGGATGGAATGGGATGGAGAAAGTGAGGTGTCGATGAGAGCAAGTCAAGTGAGTCGAGAGTCACAAGTCGAGCACATGACACGATCACCAAGCAAATACCAGTTACGAGCTCACAGTCTACAACCTACAACACAGTCTAAGTCTATTACAGCCTTAGAAAGAAAATGAAAAAAAAATTGCGTTTTCACAGTCTCAGCACCGAGGACTCCATCCCTCTAAACGGCCCTATTCCAACACTTCAAAGTCAATCTCTTTTCTCCTGCTCTTTTGCCTTCCCTGCAGCACACGCTCAGTATCACCACCACGACCACAACCACACATCACAGCACACCAATCTATCCTCCTCACCACCTGCGCATCTCTCATCTTTATACCTCCTCCTCGGCCCACAACAAGGGAAAACCGCAATCAGAGTTCAAGATTCACTCGTATCGAGAAACATTCATCCGTGGGAGAAACAAATAGACAAGACGCCAGTCATGAGGGCTTCCCCGAGTCTAACAAGGAACCAAGCATAAGCCAAGTCAGAATCCTCAGAGCAAGGAGCACATGCTAGGAGGGGAAGGTAGGGTTAGGAGGGGGATTCGTTCGTCAGGATCAAAGACAAGGGAAAGAAAACGAAAGCACTTTTCCGGTTTGATCGTCGTATACATGGATATAAAAACCAAAGCGCAAAAAAGGGAGAGAAAGCCGGGAACCCGACACCAATTTGAAATCAAGAAGGAAACCCACATGAAATGGTTGGAAAATAGGGTTGGGTTGAGTTTGGGGAGGGAATATCGGAGCTGGAATAGAATTGGAGCAGAGGATGGCTGGTTTCAATATATGCAAGGGAAGATATGGTGCCGAGACTCCTTGGAAAGTTTAAAGGGAAAAAAATGACCGTAATACAAAACTGAGGAAGAAGCAGAAAATAGCGAGACTATCCGTCTCGGATCAGGTCACACATGAAGTAGAAATTTGGTTTGCTTATGCGACAGCGGTGGTAGGAGCCGCAGTCGCAACGGG
Organism: Penicillium brasilianum; assembly: GCA_001048715.1. Classification (NCBI taxonomy): domain Eukaryota; kingdom Fungi; phylum Ascomycota; class Eurotiomycetes; order Eurotiales; family Aspergillaceae; genus Penicillium; species Penicillium brasilianum. The sequence goes on along the minus strand of CDHK01000001.1, from coordinate 4,348,515 downwards.
GGCAGCCTCGGTGCTAGCCTCGACAGCGGCGACAGCCGCGGCGGGGGCAGTGGGAGCGGCAGCAACCGCAGCATCAACGGCGGGGGCGGGGGCGGGGGCGGGGACAGGGGCAGAGGCAGCCTCGGCGTTGGTAGGGCAGTCGCGGGAGATGTGGCCAGCCTGGGCACACTTGTAGCAGACCTTGCCGGCGGAGCTGAGAGGGCCGCCGTTGGGGGCAGTGCAGTCGCGAGAGATGTGGCCGAGCTTACCGCAGGCGTAGCACTTCATAGCTTGAGCCTGGCAGTCACGGGCGAAGTGGTTGGGGCCACCACACTTGTAGCAGGTAGCGGCACGAGGGTAGCCCTGGAAGCCACCGCGGAAACCGCCCTGGAAACCACCACGGGGACCGGTAGGACGGCCCGCACCGGGGGCAGCGGGGTTGGTGCAGTTGCGCTGGATAAAGAGGTTAGCTGGGGGTGATTCTTGTCGAAGGTTATGCGTGGAGTGTCTTACGGCAAGGTGACCGGCCTGACCGCAGTTGTAGCATCGGCCGTTAGCACCACCGTTCAGGCGGAGGGTGGGGCAGTCAGCCTGGACGTGCCCGACGCCCTGGCAGTTGTAGCACTGCTTGGCTGGAAGCGCGTCAGTATCGCAAGCATAGAATTAGAGGTAAATGGTCCTTACTCTCGGTGGTGCGGGGCCGAGGGCAGGCGCTAGACTCGTGGCCTGTTTCGAATTAATGAGACGAGCTGTGGGTGGGAGACGGTCACACGAGGGACATACCAGGCTGCTTGCCTATGATTCAGAGTAATGTCAGCATCAGATCTAGCAAAAGCTGCAATGGAAAGAGAGAACCAAAGGTTGGGCACGTACAGTTGTAGCAGAGACGCTCTGAGGAAGAGCAGACCTCTATATGAAAATTCCGTCAGTTCCAGACCTCGACACGGACAAGCAAGGTTCCCCAAACTAACCAGCATAGTGGCCAATGTTGCCACACTTGTAGCACGCACGACGAGACAACATCATCTTCAATATTCTAACCCGGTTGTCAGTCAAACAAATCCCAAGTCCAAAGCTTCAACATCCCCGCGATGTTGATCGTGCGTCACACCCCTCCACTCTCGAGTATCGAGTCCCAAGACGCAATCAACCGTATAACCAGCATATGAAGCTCGAGGCCGATCCAGAGAAAACAGCTAGTCGATCATTGTCGTTTTTGTCGCGTCCGATCCATGCGTCTTCGGTGCGGAATAGAGAGAGTAGGAGGGGGAGGGACCGTCGATCCGCGGGGGAAACACAGCGCCCGCAAGATCCGAGGAACGCGCAGCGATCACTTGAAAGAATCTCGGACTTACCCTTCCAATAAACTCTTCAAATCTCAATCAATCGAATCTGAACAACAAAAACCACAAAGCTTGTCAGCAACTCTCGAACCTGGAAATAGAGACCCCGTAAGGCAGCCCTAGAAAAAAAAAAAACGGCCCGTGGTTTAAAAAAAGCACCACGTTCTGACAGCGTGACAGCCCACCACAGCCAAATTCCCCCCCAGCAAAGAATTACAAAAGTGGGCACGGCTGCAGGCTTGGCCGCACAACGGAAATCAAAGACAGCGAAAAGGAAAAAGAATCGAGCACTTACCCTCACGTAACAACACCGTAACTCGACACAAAAGAAAACAAGATGGAGGGGAAGGACCGAAAAGAAAGGTCGAAAGTGGGTTGCAAACTCGTCAAAAGTTTAGCTCCCGGGCTTTTCCGTATTGCGTAAGGTTGCTGATTCACCGCGCTGCCATTGGGTTGGGATCTACTATGAAAGAGGGTCGAAAGGATTTAAGCTGAGCGTACGGAGTACATAGTTTAATGATAAGTGATTTGATTAATAGAATGTAGGAAGTATAGGTGTATGAATGATTATGCATGTGGCCATGTTAGATGGGGCTTTTCCGTTGTTACAGAAGTATGTGCACTCGATTCTTGAGTATTCAACATACTTAGTTGAACAGCGAATGGAATACGTACTGCAAGGTTATTGTTATAATGCAGTACCATGCATAATAATACACTAAGTAAATGTACAAGATAGTCCAGTATTCTGCTGATTTTTTACTGCACCCCCTACATTCCTACATCCCGCTCTCCCACAGGCCCAATTATGGCCGATGCAACCCACAGCTCATTCCCTGTCGATCAGTAGCTAATCAAGACTCTTTCTTACAAGCCATACCCTGGCTCGAAATTAGGCCAACGGAAGACTACACTCCGAACTAGGCTACTGGTCAATTTAGGTGCAAAGACTCGTAGTAGAGAGAAACCAATCATGCAATTCATTTCTTCGTGCCAAGATCCGGGGGCAGATATACCCATAACTGCAAGCCGAGCTTCGTGTATCGAGCTTGCCCTCCAACAACTAATTTTGCTCTAAATTATGGTGACTTCCATTGTGACAATTCTACTCATCCTCCTCCTTCTCCAGGAGAGCGGGTGCCTTGATTTCACGGCCCTTGAGGAACTCCAGGTTCTCGCCGCCCTATAAACATATCACAGGTCAGTATCCATACATCCCATGTTCTGTCAGTTTTTGAGGAGTTGAGAAAAATCACTTACGTAGCTGATCAGAGGGGAAACCTCGACACCAAACTTATCCTCCTCGGTGATCACGATGCCGCCTGCGGCCTCGATCCATCGCTGACCCTGCTTCAAGATATCGGCACGGCTGGTGTCGGGGTCATCCTGGCCGGTGCCCGCGGCATTCTTCAGGGGTGAGAACTCGTCCTCACGGCGAACCTCGATGGAGGCGAACTTGTTCAGAGGGGTCATAGGGAAAACATCAAAGACGAACTGCTCCAGCTTGACGCCGTTGGGGCTGGTAGGCTTGACGGCCTCACCATTCTCGGGGTTGATGAAGGGGATCTTCTTGCGCGCAACGTGGTGCGGCAGCTTGTGCATCCAGGTTTCGATCGACTCGAAGAAGTTGAACGAGTAGTAGTGGTTGACGATGTTGGCAGCGCGGAACTTCAGCAGCTTGGAATCCTGGGGATCCAGGGCCTCGGCGGTGGCCTGGTCAATCTCGGAGTACTCGACCACGTCGGGCTTGCCATTCTTTTGGACGATCAGGCCGACGGACTCGGCGGCGTCACGCTTGCGCACCACCTTGGTTGCGATGTCGACGTTCTTGGAGGCGGAGAAACCGATGAAGACGGGGTCGGCGACCTTGACGAGGCAGTTGTCAACGCAGTAGGCGTGGATGTGCTTGATGCCGCGCTTGCGCATGTCCTCACGGACGCCAGAGGTGACGATGGCCTGGTAGATACCACCGTTTCCATCAGGAGCGACGGCAACCTAGATGAGAGGAACCACCAGTGTCAGTAAGATGTACCCCATCGGATGTCAATTCGGATGAAGCAATGCTCAAGAAGCGGTGCGTTTCCCGATCCCAACGAGAGCGGTCCTTACCTTGCTCTTACTCTCCATAATAATCTTGCCATCATTTGAAATACAAGGCAAAACACCCTGCTCAAAGATGAAAACGTTCTCCTTGCTCAGACCAAAGTACTTGTGCTCCGCAAAGAACTTTTCGGTGGGTTCACGAGTCGGCCCGCTAGTCATCACATACCAGGGGATGGTAGCAGACTGCACACCGTGAGCCTTGTTAGCCAAATCCTGCAGCTTGGCGATCCGCTCAGCCTGGAGCTGGAAGAGCGACTTCTGACTCAATAGGCCGATATCGAAGCAGCCCTTGGGAGCAGAGCTACCCAGACGAGTACCCTGGCCACCGGCCATCAGCACCACAGCCACATTGTTCTCGGCAACCTGCTTCAGGCCGGCATCGTACCAGGTCTTGAGGTCGGCGGGGTCGGAGTCGATGATGGAGGCGGTCGCCGAGGCTGGCAGGGGCTCGAGGGTGGCGGGGGTCTCGTCGGTCTTGGGGGGGTTGAGGGCCTTGCTGGCCAGCTCGTTGATGCGGGTTACGTCGAAGGTGGAGAGCTGGTGGAATAGTCGGGACTTGTCGGCGATCTGGAGTTCGTCGACGAAAGCAAAGACTTGTCCTTGGCCGCCATCGGTGTATTTCTTCTGCAGAGCCTGGAATTCCTCGGTGGAGGGCTCGCGGGGAGCTTCCTCGGCCGAGCCGGCGATCTTGCTAATGAGGTTGGAGACGGTTTCCTTGATCGCAGCCATTGTGAGATGTGTAAATGTAGATCAACAGGGAAGGAAATAGGGGGATGTGGGGAGTAATTGGGGTGGAGATGGGAGGAGAATGGAAGGGGAACGTGGCAAGGAGGAAGGGGAAAAGTAAATAAAAGAACCAGCGCGGGGTGAAGCTGAAGCTTTCAGGTGATTTCCACACCGTAACTACGCCACTCCCAGCAGGACAGAACTACCGAGTAGTACTTATTTTTAGCGCAAAGCTAGACAATCAATTCGGAACCACAGGAGTACTATTACTGAAATCCACCTAAAAATAATAGGCAAATTTGACCAAGTTATTACGGAGCACTAGTGTCCAGTACCCGCACAGTGAGACCTGACCAGTCGACGTCGTTGAATGCACGGTGTGCCCCGCCAGTGGAGATCCCAAGAGTTTCGTGGCAATCCAGGGCAGTCTGGTGCAGTACGGATCGGACTACGGAGTAGACAACCTTTGTATCATCGCTTAAGCTAGCCTTTGGGTTGTCGTCAACTATGGTAATACTTTGAACTTTAGTCAAGGGCTAAAACTAATTAGAAAAGATACACAACATTATTTTCAACTAGAGACATTGCCACCAGAGCTTGATGAAGGCTTGTTAGGCATATATGTATAAAACTCACTCTGTGCTTGTTTATATACAAGCATTTGATGTGATCTTTGCTCAAATGGTCACTTGGATGTGAGAATCACATTGCTAACATGCGCAGCGCCAGGTCTATATTTCTCTAATATGGGGGCCAGCTCACTTTGAACTACGTAAAGTATTTGGAGCGTTGTCTTATCCATGAGAAAAACACAAGTTAAGTCCATAACGGAGACTCCAGACTAGAGTACGCTACAAGACTGTGTGATAGCCGACATCCTTACGCACTTTTTCATATAGTCTGAATACTACTTAACCCATACCAATAATAGCGACTCACTTGTTTTCAAAGCTAAGTAGTTCCTATGGCCATCAAGCCCTATGGCACGCTTCGCCTTTAAAATTTGTAACTCCAGGGATATAAGACATGGTATAATCATTCAAGTATTTGGGATATGCTGGCACAATTTTTCGATATTGATATACAAAACCCCCCTCATCGTTGCCGCTCATACCGATCATCTCGACGGCCCTGATCCCGATCCCGATCCCGATTCCAGTCTCGGCCTCCACGGTCATCCCGATAGCGTCCCCGATCCCCACGGTCTCGGTCTCGCCGCTCATAGTCCCGCCGTCCAGGACTCCGGCTAGATTCTCGCCGCCGGTGCCGCTCTTGGTGTGAATCTCGGCCTCGAGGACTGCGACTGCTGCGCCGCTCACGATATGAATCTCGTCTAGGGCTGCGATCGGACCGGCCGTCGCGGCGAGGAGCAGATGGAGCTGGAGCAGAGGGTCGATCGTTGCGTGACCGGTCAAAGACCATGTTGTACGCCTTGTCGCGATCCCCAGCGCGAGAGTCGTCGGATACACGGTATTGTCGCTTCTGTTCGAGATCGGCAACACCGCCGAAACCGCCGCGCTGTTGGCGCTTGGTTACGGTTGCGTTACGCCAGGTATCGGATAGTTTGGAGACCTAGACTGCGTGTCAGTAGAGTTCTGGGTTTACTGGTTGCAAGTGGAGATGCTGGTATAGATGGTCTAGTAGGGAGAAACGGGTGCTGGCGGGACAACACGTACACTTTGTGAGAAATCAACGTGGATGCGGTGGTCGTCGATCAACACGCCTTGCATTTTGAAGTAGGCCTGCTCGCAGTCCTTTTGGTTTTCGAACTCGATAAATGCATACTGTAGGCTGTCGCCCGTGCGCTTGTCTCGAATCACCTCGCACGACAATATAGTTCCAAACCGACTGAAAATCAATTGAAGGTCCTCATCTGTATCAAGTTGTAATTAGTTACCATCGACCAGACAAATTGATTGAAATCAACCTACCTTGTGTGACGGGATTCAATTTGCAGACGAACAGCACATTCTCAGGAGGCTTGACATCGGCAAAGGGCAGATCACCCACCATCTCCAAAGTCAGCGCCTGGGCACGCGCTTCGCGCTCCCGGCGCAGCTTCTCCATCGCAGCCTCGTCCATCTCTTCATCCAAGTCCTCATCATCGGCGATTCGTACGGTAGCGAGTTGCGCTTTCGTCGGTACGGGACTCTCGGGCGGCTCGACCAGCCCCGCAGGGTCATCGAATGGATCATCCAAGACAACGGTATGGCGAATGCGAATATCCTTCAGAGGCCGGCCTCGGTCATCAATGAATGACTCATTTATTTTCTCCAGCACATCGAATCCCTCGACAACCTTGCCAAAGATGGCCGCTTTGCCATCCAGATAATCCAAGTTCTCTCCCAGTGTGATCAGAAACTGGCTGCCGGCGACCCGCTGGTCCGGATCATTGGGCGCAGGCACCGTAGCCATGCTGACCGTCCCCCGTTCAAGATGCTTCATTTTCGGCGGCAGGTCGATCGGAAAGGTCCGCTTCGCGGGGCCACCCAGGACACCCCAGATCGATGAACCGCCATCGCTATCGGGCGCGTCTGGGCCGAGCGGGTCGCCGGTTTGGAAGCTAAAGTCCTTCTGGACGCTGTGCACGGGCGCAAAATTGTAGTACTTGATTTTGCACAGCTTCAGGAAGCTATGAGGGGAGACAGGGAAGAGCTTAGTAGGCGGGTTCAGCACGATGCGGCATTGGGGGAGGGTAGGGGGGAGGATGCTTACTTTTCACAGGCCTTGGGCGACTCGTCGACCAATAGGTCGATCACGATGTCGCCTAGGGAGGTTTCAAGTAGCGCGCTCATGGAGAGGTTGTGGGTGGCTCTCTGGATCAGCAAGTTTGGCACAAACAGAAATGCCGAAAATGCGGAAGTTGCTGGAAAGACCAAAGTCGACGACGGAGGATCGACGGAGCTTGGGCCAATCACCGCCTGCTTGTCCGGGGAACTGACCCTCGTGCAGCTCTTGAGCTTTTTCGAGCTCTCCGCGGCCACTTTGCATATTCGGTATTTCCTTTTTCCCTTCTTGCGATCCACCCTCTCTCTCTCATTGAATTTCTTTTTTAACTTCGAGCAATGGAGCCTGCGGTTTTTGGTTGTACGGCAACCGCTAGGAGAGTTTTCGATCAACCAGCGCCGGGGCGGATGATCGACCCGGTGCCTGTACGACGCTTCTTATCAATCGAACGGCATATCCTTCCGAGGGTCCGCGTTGGATTTGCGTGCCACTGGGGCACTGACGCATTGGTTTTACTGGCCCATTGGCCCACTGGCCCACTGGCGGAGTATGTGAGGCACTGTATCAAGGACGAGGCTTGATTAGTTCCCCTGTCGGTGCAGCTTGTCTGCCCATCTTCTTTCACCGGGTGTCGGTGAATGGCGCTCGACGCAGCCACTGGTCTCAGCCGAAAGAGCAGTGTGCAGCATGTCAATTCCACTATGGAAGGCAAGGTCATGACGGAGACCTAGGTGCGAAGGCATGAGCCACCCCCGGGACTTGATGACGGAGACTGGGGTCAACCTGGGGCGAAACTGGGAGGTTTGATTCAAGTCCGCCTGGCCTCTGTTCCCTCTCCCAGCCCCAATCTTCCCCAGAACCTGTGTCAGGATGACACCATGTCTCCATCCTCGGCCATCGACACTGGACTACGGGTTGCCCTCCCGCGCCATGACCTTCAGTCTACAAACTCTGACCTGTTCCACAACAGGGGAGAAAACGGTGGGGAAAAAAACGGTCGGCCTCCTGCAGCAGGATCCAGCGGAAGCATCGTGACGGCTGTCTGTTAAGATTGCAGAGGGCAGACAGAGATGCAGACCGACACATGGGCCATGAAGCCTTTGCTGGCTCAGCGAGTCCAAGTCTGCTTTGCCCAGGTTGCCCTGGCCGGCTAATGACCCTGGCGGACAGGGGATTGCAACAAGAAATTCTTGCCCGTCATCGTGCAACATGGAACATGGAAGGCTGGTCTCAATTTCAACGTCCCTGGCACTTTTATGTGAGAGTCAGTTGACTAGTTGACTTGAATCAGGGTTGAAGTCTGGATCTTAGATCTCTCCTGACTCTTTTCAAGACACACATTTGCTCCCCCCC